>JBBMOC010000006.1:14277013-14350957 GCA_037975185.1 Centropyge bicolor
AGGCTGGAACATCAGGGACACATTTACTATGGAGGCCTGAGGACAGAAATGCTTCATCAGCTCACACAGCAACATTCGGCCTGACTGAATTCGTGGTGACACATCCAATATTTACACACACAAACACACACACACACACAAACACACACACACACACACACAGCAACAATTACACCACATTTTTGTGTGTGCATTAAAATCAGTGTTTGTTTTGCAGCCAGAGCCTTTTTTGTCGCCTTTTTGCTTGTCATGCCAACAAGAGTCACATCCCATAATTTCCTCCTTTCATGTGGCTGAAAGGAAGCTACAGTCCTCGAGGAAAGACGAGGAGGAGGAGGGAGGAGGCGATGACGGGTGAGAGAAAGGAAAAGAGGTTGAGTAGGCAGAAAGAAAAATGACGGAGGAAAAGAAAGAGGACAAGAGGGATGAACAGTTATCAGTCAGAAAACAGACTAATGCCCATTGTTTTTGTGGTGTGTGTGTGTGTGTGTGTGTGTGTGTGTGTGTGTGTGTGCAGGAAAACCCATCCCACTGTGGCGGCTATGGAAGATTTTGTTTCTTTTTTCTTCCTCCTTTTTCCCCTTGCTCTGACTCTTCTTTTCCTTTCCTTTCTCCTCCTTTTCTTTCTTTTCCCTTCTTCCTTGTCCTCTCATTTCCTTTCCTTTCTTTTGACCTCACTTCGTTCCTTCGCCCTTCCTTCTCTTCCACTCCCTTTCTACTCCTCCCTTTTCATTTCCTATTCTTTCTTTTTACCTTACTCTTCTCTCCTTTACTTTCCTTCCTTTGTCTCCTTCTTGTCATCTCCTCTGTCCTTTCTTTTCATCCACTCTCCTCCTTCTTTCCTCCTCTTCCTCCTCTCTACAGTGTCTGTGGTATAAAACACTGCATTGCTTCTAATTATTTTGCCTTCACCTCAAAAAACCTCTACATTCATCTCCTGAGAAGCTTCTCTAATTAAACTTACAAATTAATTAATGTCATGAAACCAGTTTTTCTGAGGATCATCACAAACAAAAGTGGAGCAACATTAAAAGTCTTTAGAGCCTCTTGGACTCTTCAACCTTTCATGAGTTGGATTGCGAGTCCCTCTGAACCAGGANAGGTGTCATTCAGTGGAGAGGAGCTGGAAAACCATGCAGAGGAAAGAGACCAGATAGACACCGTGGGACAAAAGGACCGGTGAGTGTCCAACCAGAAAGGCTGCGAGGGCTGTCGGGGCTGAGGGACGAGGAAGGAGTGACAAAATAAAGGGAGAACAGAGGTTTACAGCGAAATACCTCCTGGGCTGTCTGTCTCCATCTCAGCCTCACCACTGCCTGCTGCCTGAATTTGTTTCAATAACGGACTCTCCTGCACATCTGGACGTTTTAATACAAGAGCACATGGACAGAAGATGGTAGTATAAAGCAGCTGGACAGTGAGACCAGTGGAGACATTGAGACTGAGTGCATTAAAAACATGACAAGAGGTCCATGTTCACTGAAGCACTGAAGATGATGTAAACACTATACAAAGGTTCATAAATGTAAAGTGAAGTATCATCAGCATATTAAGACACAACAGAGGTTTCTCAACTTGATTTGCACATATGTTTGTTAGTTTTACCTCAAGCAACTAAAGATAATTTAAAATTTACTTTTGCAAAACTTTCTTCAAGTCATTGAAGAGACTTCAATGACTTGACTTTTACAACCTGGTTCTTAAACTAATAATAATAATAAAAAAAGATTCCTGTTCCTGATTTTAATTACAAACTAAAAAAAAATATAAGAGAATTTACCTTGAACCTGAACCTCAAACACAGAGTAATGTGTTTTAATTACAAATTATTAGCTTTACCCTTAATTTTAACCGCTTCACCCAAGAGCATAAAATATTACAGGAAATACTACACAAAATTAAAACTTTCTACTGACTGAATGTAAACACATGAAACCATTTGTTCATTAACATTCCCTGAGATAACAAACTAAAGCTCACAATCGTGTTCCTACAGTTGGAATTAAATGCTTTTTAGCTGTAATGTATCCTGAGGTTTCATGTGATAAGTGAAGGCAGCAGAGAGAAGCAGCAGCAACATAAACAGGGTCGTAGTTCACACTGAGGACACTGACGTCCTCTGCATCCTAACTCATAACGATGGAGAATAATTCCACTTGTGAATCAGAACACCTCCTACACTGTGTCACAGCTCAGGATGTCAAAGACTGAGAAAAAAATCAAAGGCCTGAAATCAAATGGTCTATCTTTAAACTCCGTGGCTTTGTTCTGGATGATCCGTGGGATGTGGGGGAAACGTACAGATGTGTTTCATGTCACAGGCCTTAAAGAACAAAGGAGCGACAACCAAAGCCTCTCGAGTGCTTACAAGCCTTTTCGGATTCGCTTCACTGGGGGAAATTAGAGAAACTCTCCTTCAGATAAACCTGAACCGGGGCCGTGACCTGCACCTACATTTATTTACAGGCTTGAATTTTGAGGAATTTGAAGGTGATTCGACAGAGCCATGAAGCATTATAAGCTTATTATAAACCTATGAGTGCATAATCACTATAATCACACAGCACTGAACTGAATACAGTTTTAATTATGTGGTGATTAGACTGCATGTACTTCTAATGGATTCGAATGGGCGTGAAGTCTTAATGATTGATTGCAAAGAATAATGGACATTATTTAGCCTTTAATCAAGGTTGAATCCACATCTGCAGCAGAAAACATCTGATCTTTGCTGCCTCAGAGAAGCAGTATCAAACTAAAATATGCAGAGTGCACATTACATATTTAATGTACATTAACAATACATCTGGGTAATCTCTGAGACTGCAGCGCTGTGAATGTAAAGGACTGTGTGTTTACTCATGCACGCCAACTGGTTGCTGGGTAGAACAGCCGGTGAATAGCTAATCAGCTCTGTGAAGAAAGCTCAGAAGGGAACAGCGACAGAAAGTAAATGTTGTTAATTGGTTGTCAAATATATCATCAAGGGGCGTTTTGTTGCCCTCCAGGTCAAGGATGTTTGTGCATGTTGACTTATTTAAAGGAGCACTTCACTGATGTTACTCATGATGAGGAGCACGGCTCAGCTTCATGAAGTCTTCGGCAGCTCAGAAGGATTTTAAAAGAGAACATAACCCTGAAGTCTTATTCAAAGATGGTTTCCCCTTATGTTAGTCCAATTAATTGCAAACTTTAATGAGCCAAAATTAGCTACTTTTGCAGAGTTATGTGTTCAAAGTGCTTCCTTAACTAGAGAAACCAGATACAAGCAAACTGTGTATACAAATTTAAAATGAACTGAATCAATTGCATTCATGTTCATTTTGGATTTTATTCAACTGTAACTACCTGCCTTCTCATAATTAAAGTCTTAACAATGTAATGAGTAGCATCATGGGAAATGTGGGATCCAGTGGTTTTGGAGCTGTCATTCTATGGACTATAGGTCAGAATATTAGCTGCAAACAACAAATGTTAACCACAGCGCTACTACAGAAGAATACAATTAGATCATGAAGATAATGGAATAGAAATTAGAATGAAAAGGACAATGATGCTGTAGTCACGACTCAAATGTTGCTGTAAAAATGGGTCGAACATGATTTGCCAGTTGACGGTGAAGTGTGTGTTCTCGTGTGCTGACCTTTGCCCTGGCAGAAGTCCAGCATCAGGATGGTCTGCAGCAGCGAGTCGGTGTTGAGGGTGAGGTCAAACTCGGGGCCTACTTTTGGCTCCAGGGCCCCTTTCACCCACTGGTCCTGAGACGACGTCACCCGCTTGATGAGAGCATCTGAGATCTACGCACACACAAAGACAAGTTAGGGCATGTAGATGAACAAACATGCATGTGTGTGTTGAAGGAAGATGGGAAACATGTAGAGTCAAACAAACACAGGAAACAAGAGCATCTGTGTTTAAACGATGCCGTGACACCGTCCCTGCATGCAGAGCAGCTTCCCTGCTCTGGGATCGGCTCCATTAGCCTGGCTTCATTACATTGTGTCTGACAAGTGAAATGAGGCGGGCATTAGTGCAGTTCAAATATTTAAGGCTGAGAATTAGTCCCCTCGTCTGCCGCTGAGAGCCTCTCTGCCTCGGGAAAAATCAGTAAAGTGAATACATTACATTAAACTACTCTCAAAAGTGATCGCGATCTTCTTTAAACGAAAACATGAGGAGAGGATTTGGAAGTTTGTCCTCGAGCGTTTGAACTTAAATTGCTTCATTTAGTTTCATTTTCCCACTTTATATTAGTTGTATTGTATTTATAAATGTTCCCAGACTTCAGCACTAATATGCATCTCCTTAAGAGCAGAGTTAGGATTTTAAGCTTCCATAAAGAGCCACACGATCAATACGTGATAAAATATTCAGATGAAATGGAAGCACAGGGTTGTGTGTGTGTGTGTGTGTGTGTGTGTGTGTGTGTGTGTGTGTGTGTGTGTGTNAACCCACATGCAAACACTCACATGATTTACCAAGAGAAAATTAGCTTTTCAGCTCAGGTTGGCTAAAGCCTGCTCTTATCTGCTGTGTAAACAACATGAAGTGTGAAGCGTGAAGCCTGAGCAAATCTCAGATTTTATTTCAATTTCCTGCCGTCCCGCTGAGACGCGCCGCCGCCAGCCGCCTCCCACGCGCTGCTGCAGGTTTGGTTGAAGGCCGTCTTCAATATGTTCCACATGCATACCAAATGAATCTGAGGCTGAGGATGTTGAAACATGTTAATGCAGAGCCCAGATTTGAGACACCGGGCGACGTGACTCACAGCCGCCTCATCGCGCTCCGCACCACATTTCAGGTCAGGTTAGAGCGATGGTTCAGGCTGATTCAGTTCAGTCTTGGTTGTTTTTTAAGAATAAGTTCACAGGTTTTATGTGAAAACCAGGACGTAGCTTCGTCATCACGCTCGTTAGTGGACTCGCTTTGGTATCTGTGTCGTCACTTTTAAATGCAGCATTGCTTTAAGACTTGTGCTGTAAAAGAAGATTTACATATGATGCTTATCAACGGCACAGGTTTGAGCTAAAAAGCATTGGCTTCTGACTTAAATAACCAAGATCGGATGAACCTTAATCTCATTCACAGACTCGCTCTCATCTGGATGAATTGGAGAGACGTGAATATTAATCCATCAGCTGCTGGATTATCCAGACTGTGTGTGTGTGTGTGTGTGTGTGTGTGTGTGTGTGTGTGTGTGTGTGTGTGTGTGTGTGAACATGCAGTTTGAGCACACAGAACCTTTACAGTTTGGGCTGTTTAGCTGATTCATCAATTAGCAGATCAAAAAAAAATTAATCACTAAAAATTAAGAGAATATTTTAAACTGATTGTTTTTTATCATTTAAGTCATTTCTCAAGCAAACTGTCAAACATTTGCTGATTTCAGCTTCGTAAACAGGATTTGCTTCTTTTCTGTGTTGGACTCTTGATTGGACAAAATAAGCAATTTGAAGACGTCACATTTTTTTGACATCAATTATCATTATAATAGTTTAATATTATTATTATTCAACAGTGAAAATAATCTGCAGATAATGAAAATCATTCGCTGCAGTTTAAATATCAACGGACAAAGACAGCGACTGTTCCTGTCTGTTCTTTGAAAGAGGAAACCAGAATATGTTGCTTTTAAAGGATTAAGCTCTGGTGAATTTTCTAAACATCTGTCTTTCTTGATGTAGACAAAGTCTTTAGATTTTTAGCTTTTTTTTATCTTTCTGGTTTTTTGTTTTGGGAACAGCTGTATCTACAAAACCCGATTGAAAGGCTTGTGAGTGCTTTTGAAAACAGGAGAGAACAAAGGTCAGTCAGAAGAGAGACCATCCACTGAAACAGATTGTCTGTTAAAGCTTCAACCTTCAACTTTGAGATGAAAAACTTGCGCTTTGTTGGAACCTGCAGTTACATAACTTACATTTGTGCCTTGAACAAACACAAGCTGTGTTCAGAACTCTATGCTTTTCCTCCTGATTTGAGGATGTGGTGTGAACACTGCAGCTGAAGTGTGAAGATTCCTGCTTAAAATTAAATTTTGTGCAACATGACGTCCAATTTTCAGCCATTTCAATATATTATTTTGCCAAATTGTGATGTAGAGGATTTAGAGGAATGAAAAAAAGGAGGAATGTTATTAAAAATGTGAGCTGGCTGTTGTGACAGTAAACACATCCTGTCAACAAAAGCACACACACACCGAGACAAACACACGTCTGAGCTCTTATTGAACTGCTCCCAGAAAACTGGAGCGTCAGTCTCATGCATCGGCTTCATGAATCAGATCTTCAGAGAGATATTCATTGTCTTCAGGGTTGAGGCCAAACAAAACGCAGCTGCTTGACTTTGAACAAACTCATGTCATTTTTGTTCTGGTCAGTTTTGGAGTTGATTTTAATTCACATTTAATACACCTTGACGATTGATTATTAGTTATATTTGTGAACTGATGTTCTCAAAGTGCAGCCTCAGATCCTCAGGCAGGGTCCTGGATCAGGATCTAAAGGTGATCAGGTTTTTGTAATCAGGGTCTCTCAGCTCCCAACATGAAGATCTGAGCTTTGCAGAATCAGTGACATCTTTTAAAATCTTTACATAAAAAAAGCTTTTTTTAAATCAATGGTTCCCCAAAGTTAAAAATTAGATCCACTTTGTTTTTTATTTTATAGTTTTTTTCTCATTTTTTGTTGGTTATTTTTACTTCATTTTGTGCATTTTTGTTTGCCAGATTTTATTCAATTGTGGCTCTGATTGGCTTCAGTTCTGCCTTTTGTTCAACAGCTTAGTTCATCCTTATAATAAATGCAGTACATTACATCCTTGTTTGACTCATTTATGTTTTCTATCATTTGTCTGTCAGCGCTCTCATTTCCTGGAAATCACAATCAGTGCCAGATGATACAACAGCATCAGCAGATTTACGCGGCTCTTAAATTTTGCTTTTGAGCATTTAAGCCTTTGCTCGTCCATTCTCTTTGTCTCCACACGAGCAGGAGCCTGTGATTTCATCAGCCGGACGTCGACGGCGTCCTGAATATTCATTCATGTAATAAAATGTGTTGTAGTTTATCAGCCGTCCACCAGCAGCCGTTCTCTTGTCCCGGCTCCATCGCAGCCTCCGGCTCTTTGCCCTCTGGCTAAATCTCAATCCCCAGCCTGCAGATAATGACAACAGCTGTCCTTGGGGCTTCCATCCAAATACCAGCCCCCCCTCCCCCCGACAGTCCCGCCACCAGCCAGACGGTCAGTCGGTCGGTGGGCACGTTGAGGCTGGGCAGGCGTCCATGTGATACTGTAGGACTTAGGAAAACCCCCCAGCGGTGGATTTCCAGAGGAGAGGCAGCTCCATAGAAACGACTGCTTTAGGAGTTCAGACTTTTTCAGGTATTAAAGGCCCTGAAAACATATTTTTCTAATCGGCTTCTTACTGTAAACGCTGAGCTCTGTATTATCTTTCAGAGTTAGAACAGAACATTTCACAGAAGAGATTTTGGTTTTGGGTTTTTTTCAAACTAATTTGACCTGTGTGTTTCATGAGCTCAAATCTGATCTCAGCTTGTTTTATCAGAGTTTGTAGGTTATTAATATAAACTGAGGATGTTTATATCTAACTTGATTTTTTTCTTATTATGTCATATTTATTAAACGTTAAAGCAAAACACTTCATATTTGAAACCAGGTTTTCAGAAGCTTCACAAAATCTTTTCTTTTCATAATTGTGTTGCTGTTAAACTGAGATTTACATGAATAAGTGCTGGAATAGAAAGAGATCAATAATTGCAGTTGTGGGTGGTGGGAGCAGACAGACAGGAGGGTAAGTCAGACAGACAGGTTTCAATACTGTTCTGATAATTAAATAACCTCAAATGTGCTTCTCACTTTAGGTTTAGTTTTGTTTTTTTTTACTCATCAGTAAAGAAATGAACTGATGAATAAAGCCGGTGTTTGTCTTTGTGCATGTAAAGTTCAACTCAACCGTCAAGAAAGGTCACATGTTTAATAATGACTCGTTTTGTTCTTCTCAATGCAGCTGATCTTGTTTTGTTCGATTACCAGATGTTCAGTTTAGTGAAACACTGGGTGGACATGCAGACACACAGAGACAAACAGAGACACGTGGACACGAGTCGTCCCACCTTCAGCTTGTACTCCTTCTCCTTGGTGACTTTGGTGAGCAGCTTGGCTTTCTGTCTGGTGAGCGCCTCGATCAGAGAGTCGCACTGAGCCACGAGGCAAGCTTCGAACTCCACGCCGTTCTCCTGTGGCAACACACACACACACACACACACACACATGATAAGCAGCAAAGTGGAATATAACCATGTCTATTTTTTACTTAAGTAAAAAATTAACGGTACTTGTACTTCACTTGAGTATTTTCTTCTCAATGCCACTTTCTATTTCTACTCCACTACATCTTTACAAATTAAGATTTTTGAACATAAAACATCAACAAATGTGTGACAATCAGTTGATTGACAGCAAATGAATTGACAATTATTCTGAGAAACACTTCATGATTCCAGTTTCTCGCCTTTTAATTATCTTAATAATCTTAATTTCTGTTTAACATTGTGAAGGTGTCACTTTGGGCTCTGGCTCATTGTGTTTCTCATTATTTTCTTTTTACTCAGAGATCAGGAGAAATTCATCACTACATCACTACAACAGTAAAATCCTGCAGTTACATTAATGCATCAGTAATAATCTATTGATAGAGTACTTGCATTGAGTACTTTTACTTTTAATACTTAGCTACATTTTTCAGATTATACTTAGACACTTTTAGTGACATTTTCAATGCAGGACATGTAACCGAGTATTTTTACTGTGTGGTATTTGTACTTTTACTTCAGTAAAGGATTAGAACACTCATTCTCATTACAGGATTCATCAGAAATAACAAAATTCCTCAGGGCGACTAAAATAGATCTGTTGGTGTGTTTTGCTTCATTTAGCAGCACAGAGCTGCTTCATGTTTGTTAATTGAACAAACCCAGATCTGTTTCTATTTTTACGCAAACAGTACGAAGCGTTCGTCATTTCCACAGGCTGCAGAGAAAATGAATCATGTTTGCCTTCTGTTTGTACAACTGTTCTGTTCTGCAGCATTTTCCCTCATGTTATACATCATAGAGACACAGTATACACACAGCACATGGCCAAAAGTGTGTGGACACCATGTTGTTATAACAGCTTTCACTTGTCTGAGAAGACTTTCCTCAAGGTTTTACAGTTGCTAAATGTCCATATTGGAGCTTTTTCTGGAACATGCATCAAATTTAAGAACTGTCCTCATTCACAAAGACTTTGATATGGATGAGGAAAAAAAAGCTGTTGACATTTGACATTTTGACTGCAGTGTTTCAGAGCTTGTAAATCTCACAGAAACCCAGTGTTGGAAAGTAACTAAGTACATTTACTCAAGTACTGTGCCTGAGTTCTGGAGTACTTGTTACTTTGAAGCCGACTGACCAAGTCACTGTATTAGAGTGGAGGCTGGTGCAGCAGCTCTGGTAGTTGGCAGTTAATGAGGATCCACGGGGGCATGTCCTCTCAGCCCAGAGCGAGCACGACGAGGAGATGAGGTCTTAGATAGCAGCCATTTCCAATCACGCTTCCTCTGCTGAGTCCTGCGCTTCAGATCCATAAGAGGATGAGTGCTGCAGATCTTTATTCCTCACTCCCACTTTTCTGTCTCTTTATCCTCCATCTCTCTCTCTCTCTCTGCTCTCAAAGTCGTGCTCAGAGTTTGTTTTTTTTATTTTTTTGCTTAAATGCAATCCTCTTCATTTTCCAATAAGACTCTTAATGCTGTGGGTGACAAGACGTGTGTGTGTGTGTGTGTGTGACTGGCAGATGCTGCAGGAGAGATCAGCTGCACAGAAATGCTGTCCACAGGCAAAACACACACACACACACACACACACACACACATACACACACACACATTTGGCTGATATGGTTTGTTTTAGTTTCGTGATTGAGTGGATTTGCCTCCCTGCTGCACAGCGTGAGGAGTCCAAGTGTTTCTCTGTGACTGATTTATTTGGAGCTTATTGCCCATTACCATCAGGGTCCCCAAAGCCATATTTATTTAGTCTAGAAAAACATCAGTGCAGATGTAAATTATGCAAAGACCCCCACATGTGGAGGGAAGTGATCACACATGGATGTTGGTTCTGGTGCAATCTTGCACAGCCAGACCTTCATGGAGATCCTGTAGGAATCCTGAGGCTGCGTTGTGATTGGCTGCTACACTTTCAGAAAGCAACATCGAGAGGTGTGTGCTAAACAGGTTTCAGTTCGTATACAAGACATCAACAGATTCTCCTGAAGCTGTTTCATCGCTCACAATGTATTCTATTTCTTTCCAGCTAAATAACCAATGCCTGTCTATATATTACTATAATCACACTGCCTGTGGTGGAAGTGACTCAGTACTGTACTTGAATCTAGTGCAGTTTTCACATACTTTTACTCCACTTTCAATGTAATGCTACTTTATAGTTCTACTCCATATATATATATATATATATATATATATATATATATATATATATATATATGAATGTTCACATATATATATATATATATATATATGTCGTTATGTCGTTATGTTTGGGCTTTTACTCTAATGAAATCATGAATGTAGGACTTTTACTTTTACCCGTGTATTTTTACAGCTACTTTTACTTAAGACTTGTCATTCGATTTTGCTTCAGTATCCTGAAAAAAGAGAACTTGGCCAAAGATCATGTGTTGTGTTACGAATGAACACTCCTCTCTGTTATATTTAATAGCTGCATTGCATTCTGGGTAACTGAGGCTCATGTCCATGGAGAAACTAGTATCTGATTATTCTATTACAAATTCCTCCAAACTGACACAAGATTTTGCCTAAAATGAAACTGTGATGACATCTTCAAACCTACAGTCGTACTGATAGTTACAGATGAGATGTCTAAACAATATATTTGATACAGAAATTAATGCACAGGTGTTATACAGGTGTGTTACCTGTATCTGCTGGAGCATGTTCTTGAGCTGGACCAGGAACTCTTTGGCATCTTTGGCTTTGTCAGAGACACCGTTCAGGGCCTGGGAGAGCTGGCACTGCAGGAAGGAAAGAATAATTACAACATATTAAAAGTGACTTATTACTTGTTAAAGGCGACATCACGTCTTAACATTATAATTCATACAACAGTGGATGTAAGCAGATATAAGGCTCCTCTGAAGGATGAACCAGTAACACCAGTGATGCTCTCAGTGATGCTCTGAGGCTTTTCCTAAGACGTCGGTTATGTAATCATTTAACCCCACAGATCATTCTCCCTGGATGCTCAGATTACGTCTGATCCCGGCCCAGAGCTCTGCATTGTCTTAATAATGAGGATTAACTTCATAATCTGGACCAGAGTCTTGAAAATCCACTCTCACTTCTTCCTCTCTCTTCACATCCACAGCAACAAATGAGACAGACTTAAACTGAATAAAACATTTCTTCCATATTATTTATATTATAATCATTATATAAAACATTAAAAAAAACAAGTGTAGAAAAAAATAGAATAAAATATATCATGTTTATTATGAGCCGAGCATTTTGTCAGCAGGTCCTTAGATCTGAGCGCTGAGACTAATGTGTTTGACACGCTTTGATCCTCACTAAATTGTCTCTATTTACCGGCTCTTAAATGAAGCACTTCCCCCAATTTTCTCGCTAATTTCCATAGAATAGCTGCAGGGGATGTATATTTATAATGCAAAATATTCTCTGTATCACAATCAACAGCTGGCTGAACTGATGCTCGTAGAAACGAAGTCAGGGAGCGATAATGACACGTCTGAAATAACGTTTGATGACCAGTGTTTCATTCGGTTGACTGGATCATCGTGTTGATCCAGAAATAAAATGTAAGCAGGCTGCGAGATACGTGGGGTCACAGGGGGGTTACTGACGCTTCATTAACACTTAGGACCCCTTTAAAAATAAAGCTGTGCATTTTCTGTTTATCTACACACTGACGGTAAATTGCATGTTGCAGCTAATGTGAATCTCAGTTCTGCAGCTGCACAGATAAAATATTGTAGCTGCGAAAACTATGAACATAAGTTAATGAACTCATTTAACCTCCTGCTTCTTCTCTGCATTTTTAAAAGTCCAACAAACACACAATGCTTCAAATACAATATAGATGTGTTTGGATGCTCAGTCAGCAGATTATTTCAGAAAAGGTTCACATTTTTAAAAGTATATAAAAAAAAATAAAAAATTAAAATTAACTTTAGTCAGAACAGACAAAGAGATAAAATTCACCTCTCTGAGATACATAACCAGCAGCTTAGGAGGAGGGTCAGTGTGTGTGTGTGTGTGTGTGTGTGTGTGTGTGTGTGTGTGTGTGTGTGTGTGTGTGTGTGTGCGTGTGCATCAGTCACTGGTAAATAAGAAAAGACAGGACAAAGGAAACACACACTGTTAAACACATGCCAAGCTGTGATGAATCTGCTCCACTGTCGCCACACCCACATTCCCCACCTGCTCCTCTGTCCCCCAACACACACACACACACACACACACACACACCCACACACACACAGAGCCAGAAGGCGATCATATCAAAGTGGGCAGACGTCCTTCTTTGTTACTAAAAATCATAAATAACAGCTGCATTCGCTTCATGGAGCAAAGGTCAGGATGAATGAATGAATCAATAAAACTTAACTCATCTACTAGATTTGAAAGTGTGATTTATAGAAGGATCCTCAAAAACTGAGGAAGTGCTGAACAAGACAATAAGTAAAAAAAAAAGTCCAATAATCACTCTGTCATCATAATTTCCTCTCCTTTATGTTCTTTGTGTGAGCTTCCTTCCTTCTCTGTAAACATTCACTGAGCTCCATTATATGTATGTTTTCACCATAATGTTTTAACTAAAAGACTTAGACTTAAAATCAATCTCACCATATAACCCAATCTCACCTATAATTAAACCATATTTGATTCTGGGATTCTGTGAATGATGAAAATACGCTTAATGTAGAAAATGTACAAGTCAGAATTAACATTAAATTGTAATCAATAATAATCAATTTATCTATTATTATTGATCATTATACATTTTTTTCCTGTCACAATTCCTTCGGTTATATGAGAAAGTAAATCTCCCACAATGCTCAGTCAAAGCACTGTATGCATAATCCCCTCTGCACAATAACCACCCACCCCCACACCACACACACACACACACACACACACACACACAGATCTTATCCCCGTCCATCTCTCCTCCATGCACACGTGCTGTCCGGAGTCAGGAGGAGGGTGTGGAGGTCATGGTTCACGAATCAACCCAACCCTTGTGTGGAGCTCTCCTCGCTCCTCCTGCTCCTCACCAAGAGGCCATCTGGCCCAGCAAGCTGTCTGGCTTGTGTGCGTGTGAGTTTTCGTGCCAAGATGCTAACAAGGGGATGACGGATGTGCCATACGAGGGCCGTCCTGGCGCGGCCCCTCCTCTCTTATTTGCTCTGCTGCCTGCTTCTTTATGTGTTTCACTGCAGCTCAGCTCATCAGGTCAAAGTTGTGAGCTTCCTCCCACAAGCTCCTTCTTTTACAACAGCCGACCTCTTTAATTCATTCATGGATTTTCTTAACCCGCCTGTTGTTTCTCATCATCTATCCCAGCATGCATTGTGTTGACTTACATGATGGTGAAGCAGACAAGGGTCCAGACAGGCAAACAAATCCAGAGGCAATTATCAGGAATCCAAAAGAAAAAAACAGACAGGGTCAAGGAAAAGTAAGGAAAAGAAACTGGAAAAGAAAGAGGAGCACACACAGGCTAAATACTGCAGGAGCTAACGAGGAACAGGTGAAACTAACGAGCAATCCCAACGACACTGCAGGAAGCAAAGACAACCAACTCACTTCTGAGAATATTCTCCTCAATAAAAAACAAGACATAATTAAATAAAACCCAAAACCATGACATAAAGTTTTCCAAGAGCAAACTGGACACAAAGGCAGCTTAAGACACCATAACAACAAATGAAATACAAACTGAATAAGATGCCACAGAACAGCATGAATAACTTCCAGTTCAGCTTCATAAACAGGCCTCCAAGAAATGAATACAAATTTAAATGAACATGTTGAGTTAACAGTGTCTGAGTCAAGACAGTAAAGTTTATATGAATGTAATCTCATGCTGGTTCATATTTATCTCAATGTGCTTGTTGCATATGTCTGTTTTAAGCTGACCACATTCACTCATTCATTCTATCTCATCTTCATACTGCTGCTGGTCTCGTCAGTGTTTCCTTCACCCTGGACTGTGTCTGTGCTGCTCTGTGAACCTGTCTCTGTTTGCTCTGCAGGCAGCTGATGAGTGTGATGTGGCCCACCTGTGGCTCCCACTGTTCCCAGTTTACACCAGTCCTGGCTGCAGACTAACCACTCTGCTCCCCTCCACAGACAAACCTCACCACCTCGCTCTGGTTTCAGACACCTGCACCCACATTTTGATTCATGTGCTGCTGCAGATTTCCTCCAAGAAAACACAGCTTATTTTTAGATACTTTACAAAAATAATCATGATTATAACCCAACATGTCCGACATAGATTTCACTGATTAAAATGCTGCAAACAACAGACTAAATTTTCTATTTTTCAACAGTAAAAAGATCAAGTCTTCATCATCTGACAACTGTAAGATTCATTTCTATTAAATTGTCCCTTAATGTATTTTTTTTCTTGACCCATTATAGAATCACCTCCTTAATTAACTAATGGCTCGTCATTGTTGCTTTAGTCTTTCTTTTGTTAAAGCAGGTTAAAGGGTCATGTCACAAAATTCAACCTAGTTTGAAAAATCATATTCTCTGGTCTGATAGCCTCAATAAAACGCTCCCAAAATAAGAAACAATGCAAAAACCTTTTCATACAAAAGCCTGAATTCACTGTCACCACGACACCCAGGTCTAAATTTGGCCGCCGTCCCGACGCGTCAACCTCCAGCGAACCCCAGTAAAACTGTGTGTAACAGTGTTGAAATGTGACAAGTCTGCCCCGCAGGATGACGACCAGCAAGCAGAGAAGTGGAACAAAAGAGAAACATGAGAAAATGGCGTGGAGGGACGGGGAAATTGAAAAATAACAAGAGACAATAAGAAAATTCTTCTGAGCAAAGATCAACGCACCTTCAGAAAATCCAATTTCTCTCCTCCATTGTTTCTTTTGTTCTCCTCCTCCTTGACCTTTTCCCTCCTTTATTACTCCTCCAAACAGGAGTGTCATTTTTCTTTCCCCCTCTGTCAGCACCCTTCAGCACTGCTCCTCACAGACAAGTGCTATTATCTCATTATCTTATTATAGGAGCGGTGGAGGAGCATTTATTCGCTCTGTGACATTCAGACAGAGCGCTGACATTCATGGAGCTGCAGCTGCCTTGGTTCGCTCATACGTTTCAGAGGCGGCGGCGGCGGCGGCGGCGGGCAGACTGAGCATTTGAACCCTGGACGTGTCCTTTACAACAGACAACAGTGTTACAATATAAATATCTTATAGATCTATTCTTCTGTTTGACCAAGACTTTTGTTTACATTTAAGTGTAGAAAGTGATGAAACCTGAGGCAACATGTGTCTGTTCTCACTGTTGCTGTTGTGAATGAATGGATTTAAGAAGCAGCCTCTCATTGAGATGCAAGAAACACCAGATCTTATCTCGGTCAGTCTCAGGTTAAGACAGACAGACAGACAGATTACTCTATTAATCCCTTTGGGAGGTTCCCTCCAGGAAATTGACATCTCCATCGTTTCTCCTATATTGCACTGTGTAGAATACAAAATATAAAGTAGAATATAAAGTAGAAAAAATAAAAAATCTAAAATCTAAAAAAAGTAGAAAAAATAAAAAATCTAAAAAACCAGTTAAAGTTCCACAGGTGGACTGAGGACATGCAGAGATAGTAAATCGCTGCTGGACAGAAAAAAAAGTGTTTGTGGTTTTTTTAACTGGTCTGAGGTCAGATTTAAATCATATGAGAAGATTTTGAATTTGAGTAAAACACAGTAGATTGAACATTATTAAAACACCAATTTAAAATCACGTTCACGTCTAAAAATTCTTCTAAAAACAATCTCTTTTGAGTGCATTTGCTAAAACATATTTTTTAATTTACAGTGGACGCTCAGTTACTTCTCCAAACTTTGTTAGTGTTGCAGAGAAGCCGTTGGCTCTCAGACAGAAGACGGGGGTTAGTGTGATCCACAGAGGAACAATAGGCAGCTCTGATGTGTTTGCCTGTCAGCGGAGGATGGTTGATGTCGGCGTTGACCTTGTCAGAATGATCCCCAGGGGACAGGAGCGGGCGGAGGAGGGGCTCAACCCCCTCGTTTACCTCCACACCCCCCCGTTTTTATTTCCTCTCATTTGCATTTAGAAGCCGTTACATCCTCCTCTATCTCTGTTTTCATTCACCTTTAACACTTAATGCTCTCCTGCTATATTTCTCTACAGGGCGTTTGAATTGGTTCTGATATTTCTCAGTCTTAAACCTGTAATTTCAAATGAAAATAAGCACCTGGAGGTAAACAGGCTTCTGCTTTTGTGAATCAACAGTGCACTTGTTACTGATGTGTGATCACAGCTGGAACCAGTCCAGACCAGAAAACCATCCTCTCACCTTCCCTCGAGAAGCTCTGCACCGTGATGCACCGACGATTTTATGATGAGGAAAGCAGCCGAGAATGAATCTATTTATTCCTAAAGAAAAATGGCTTCCTTGTCCAGAATTGCTGAAAGTAAACATGAAGCCCCTTAAAGACATGATATAGTAATATTTCCATTTTAAAATGTCTAAAAACGACTATAATGTTGTTGAGTTGTTTACTTACATTATCCCAGTTTTTCCAACAATTTTCAAACCAAGAGGAATCTGTAGTTTTATTTAAGTTTTGTGTGTGTTGTAGTTGGTTGGCGACACAGGAAACACCAGATGATAAGTGAGAGAGGGATGAAGGAAGTTGGCAAATGAGACTAAATGTAACAAAAATTGCTTAACAATGAAATCCCAATAATCCAACCTGATTTTTACGCATCATCAAACTACATCTTTTGTTTCCATTGATCTGATCGAGAGACTCAAGCGAACATTTGGTCGACATGTTGCTCCGGTCCTTCGAGGCTCATGAGACACAAACCACATGAAGAGTGAAATGAATCAGCGGCAGATTGCAGCTACGACCAGGAGCCACTTCCTGTTACAGCAGGAGCAGCTGCCTCCTCAGTCTCTGTGTGTCATGGTGCAGACTCACAGCTCTACATCTATGTGCAAAAAACATGGTTATTATTTCATGTTTTCAGTGTTTTCAAAGGCGCTGATCTGCCTTTGAAAAGGCTCTGCTCATGTCTGTATGAGCTGGTAAAAATAGCACAGGCTTGTGAAAAGTGTTTGAACCTTCATGGGACAGTGCAGCTCTCCACTTCAACAAAGACAGAGATGATCCAAATGTTACCATAAACAATCAATGCAGTATTTTATTTAATCTAGAATCGACTCGAGAATCTCTTTAATCACATCATAGTCTCCAATTACTGGACCACAGCAACCTCTTAGATCCAAAACAGCCACATGAATGTTTGTTCTATCAAAGCTGTAATTGATATAAAAACTGATTATGATGTAATTTTATCTATGAGATCACAGTAAATATATCTGTGCTCCTCCCTGGTCCACTCAGCCAGCTGTGTTTCAGTATTAGTGTTTCACATCTGGTGGAGGTCAAAACCAATCTGCTCTCCCCTTCCTCCTCTTCATCCTCTCATCCACCAGAGCCCGGCCCCCCCATCCTCCCCATCCTCTGCTGCTCTGCCACACGGCCATTTTAAGGCTAACACACACATGACTTCAGAAAATGCCACATTTCCTGTCACTTCAGTCTGAACAAACTGAGAATCTATGAGTGAATTAGAAGAGGAAATTTCAAGATGTCTCCGTGTTGATCTTGATTAGTCACAGTGGCTGAAGTCGCTGTTGTAATAATAGACCCAAAGCAAAGAAATGCTCTTTCAGTGTGATGTGATGTTGAAGAGAGACTGAAGGTTAATGTGTGGGAGGAACAGCATTCAGATACAAACTGCTGGTGTCGCTCCGTCTGAAGAACACAAATTAATACTTGTAATACTTGTTCTACTTGTACTACTAGCAGCTCTGTGACAATGTGAACAAGCTGATGTTCCGTTCAGCTAAAGAGAGCATTTTCCAATTTGCACAAAATACAAAGTGCAGCTGAGGCTTTGCACATCTTTGGTCACAGAGCATTATTGTCATGTCAGCTCATCTGATAGCTGTTGACATATTTCAGTGTGGATCAAACAACCATCTGACCGACATCACACCCCGAGCTTCGATGATGACGTGACTCATAAAACAGCTCCATTTGAGTGATTTGCAAACTAACCCAGAAAACCAATATGTGGAGCAGAAGTTATTTTTCCTCCAGAGCAGAAAGCCTCGATCCTATTAAACCTGCTGCAGGAAGCCTTTTAACCATCTATATGTAAACCATCAATATTTATAGCATATATACATAGTTCAGTGCTCCGACATGTCCGGTGCAGCTGTGCAAAAAGGCTCATTTACATATTTATATCTGCTGGTGCACGTATTGTTTTGACCTGCTTCGTCTCCATGAGTCAGCATCTTTTTATGTGTTCATTCATTTTGAGTGACCGTCCTTTCTGAACCATTAAAATATACAAGTGATGCATTGCTGTAAAAATGTGACGTTCAAGTCCAACTTCCTGTTTCCTGTATTTATCAATAAATCAAAAGTCCCTGCAGAGGCAGAAAAAGCCTCCACTTGTGATTTCTGTGATGAGGCCTTTCGCAGTTTGTCGCCCAACCGGAGCGCAACGCTGTCACATCCTCTCCGGAGAAACGGATTCCTCCCCGGTCGTCTCAGATAAACCGTAACAGGGATCAGCGGCTGCAGCCAAGAACTGCTGGAACGAGCTCCAGGAGGAAGGAGGAAGCATGGTTTTATCATCCTCGCTCTTCCTCGTGGGGTTTGGCTTCTGAGGAGAGAGGCAACAAAAGTGCTGCGGAGCAAAGAAAGAACAGCCCCTCTGATCAATAATGGATCAGGGCATCTTCCATATTAATAAATGAAGAGGGTAGGTAGATCGCCGTGGGCGTCATTGTCATAAAGCGAGTTTAAATTAGGTTTGTTGGAGATGATGAATCTGTTGTGGACGATCACGATATGCTGTCAAAAATTCCTGCACTGTTACAGCAAATGAATCAGAAGCTGACAAATGCACAAAGGCTGGCACGCACACACAAACACACAAACACACACACATACACAAAACTCATTTATTAGCCATAGACTGTATAAAATATGGACGTAGTGTCCGTGACGTCACCCATAGGTTTCTGAAGAGCAAAGATGAAGCAAATCGTAGTGCGTAGCCATCTTGGTAGCCTACCTCTGGTTACTCCAAATATGGACAAAGAGGTGGAGCGAGGGCGGAGCTGAGGCGGGTCCTATGGGCCGGCTGAATGAACGCTATTGGCTGAAAAAAGCCGCTTTATTCGAAATAATCAAACTAGCTACGGCTAACCAGCTAGGTTAAATGCTAAATATCGTTGCTAGCCCCCCCCCCCCCCAGAGTTGTCATGGAGTAGAAAAACAGCTTATGAGACTAGAGCCATGTTTTGAACCAGGCTGTAAATATGTTTTTTTCTGTCGTAAAGTCGGACATTTTAACATGGGGCTCAAATGTAACTGACTCCCTTCTGCGGCCTGCTCTAGTGGTTATTCGAGGAACTGCAGCTTTTTTGCACTTCCACATTGGCTCCATTTTTGGTATAAGCAAATAATCTGTTTAATTCATCAGGCTTCCTAATGAATGAGCAGCTGTTTGTGACCCTGCTGCCGGTACTCGTTGTTCCACTATAGGATGTCCACGCTCTCCTCAGAGGTCTGGCATCAGCACTCGCTCTGTTCCCAAAAATAGATCACAAACACTCACACACACAGAGAGAGAGAGAGAGAGAGAGAGGGAGAGAGAGAGAGAGAGAGAGAGAGAGAGAGAGAGAGTCTTTCTGCAGAGGAGGTCTGCAGTGTTACAGCCAGAGGAGAGGAAGTGTAGTAAAGTGTGCATTAACCTACATGCGAGGCACAAGTCCAGCAGCACAGCCTTGAGTTATTCTGTGCCAGTGTGTGTGTGTGTGTGTGTGTGTGTGTGTATGTGTGTGTGTGTGTGTGTGTGTGTGTTCTCGTGACATTGCGAGGACAGAAATCTGTTAACACGGTCATATTACAGGCGCTGAGCTCCCGTGTGGGGACATTAATCCGACCTCCACAAGGTTAACCATTTATTTGAGGGTGCACACTTGGTTTTAAGGTTAGAATTAGGATTAGATTCTGAGTCCTACATCCTCCAAAAGATCCTCCACCCACTTAGTGCACTTCTGTAACACTGTGAGACAGATTTTAAAAATTAAAGAAACTGATGCAACACAACCGGAGATCGTCTTTTTTATTAAACACATACATCTTCCTTGTCAAAATCTGGTGCCTTTATTATCCACAATGCAGCTCGACTGCCGATAGCAACCAACGCTGACTCAACGAACATCACTTGAGGCAATCTGGGATTTTGTGCAGCTCCCTCTGGAGTCACAAAAGACTGCTCCCATTTCTAACAGACAGGGCAGCGTTGAACAGGCAGAGCACGAGTTGTGTTTGCATTAAGGCTAATTCACTGGATCCTTCTGCAGCTGCTTGGACACCAGCTGACTAATAACATCCAATCATGACACTTTTATTACTCTTCTAAAACGTTCATGCCAGCACAGTTTCCTGACTTAACTAAGATTTAATGCTCATATATGCTCTCCTAAAATCCTTGTTGCTGTTGTTTCGTACCTCACTTTGAACAAACATGTATTAAATGAATGAACATAAGTGCTGAATTCTTTGAGTGCTCCATTTAAAAAACAAAGGCAAATCTAACTGTATAAACATTTGCACTAAATCATCAATTCCTGTGTCTCTTCCAGCTGTCTCCCCTTTCTTAATTATATGTCAATTTAATTAGTCTTCTTGATTTTTCATGCATCAGCAATTAAACAAGTCATAATTTTCATGGAGGCATCTTCAACCTTGAAAACACGGTCTGCACTGAGTAAGACGTTAGTGTAAGTCAGCACAACGTCCTCACACAAACACATGTTGGTGTGTGTTTCCGTGTGTGTCGCTGGGCCTGAGGTAACGGGCGAGTGAGGCTGACCCGACATGGTCGGCGAGCTGCCATCTGGAATGAGGTTAGTCAGCCACGGCCGGCCGGCACAGTTCAGCACTCGCTCCAGATTACCTCAGCAGCAGCGGCGTCTCTGAGCGATGAAAGCACCTATTGTTGCCATAAAACTGTCATTTCTGCTAATACGGCCTGAGGTGCTGAATTCAATTTCAAAAGACGTGTTAGATAATAGAGTCTGTAGAAGACGCTGTGGAAATCAGTGCAGTGTCTTTGTGTTATGAAGAAGACGCGACATGAGGTTACCTGGTTTTTCAAGTATTAAAACTAAAGTATGTCCACACTCTTTTCCTGCTCCTCAGCATCAAATAACAGTTATATATCTGTTATAGTTAGGCCAGTTTGGCCGTTGTTTAGTTTCAGTTTTTTGTCCAGTTCTAGTTTCCTGCACATCTGTCTTAGTTCCAGTCTGTCCTGTCTTCGTCCCCTGTTTTGTCTTGTCTAGTTCATGTCTTGTATTTGTCTTGCTGTATTTTGTCTTAGTTTTATGTCTTGGTTCTGCCTTAGTTTCAGTCTGTTATAGTTAGATCTCTTTGGTACTGTTCATGTCCTTATTTTTCCAGTCTTGTCATGTTGTAGTCTTGTCTTGTTTTGGTTCTATAACTATTCACCTGCCATAGTGTTTCACCCATAGACTGTATAAAATATGGACGTAGTGTCCATGACGTCACCCATAGGTTTCTGAAGAGCAAAAATGAAGCAAATCGTAGTGCGTAGCCATCTTGGTAGCCTACCTCCGGTTACTCCAAATATGGACAAAGAGGTGGAGCGAGGGCGGAGCTGAGGCGGGTCCTATGGGCCGGCTGAATGAACGCTATTGGCTGAAAAAAGCCGCTTTATTCGAAATAATCAAACTAGCTACGGCTAACCAGCTAGGTTAAATGCTAAATATCGTTGCTAGCCGGCTAACCCCACGACGATCTCTTTCCCAAACTCAGTGACTAGAATTAGCCGGGGTGACGCCCTTTAGACCGTCAGTGGCTAGTTGTCAATCAAAGTGGCGCCACTTAGATTGACAGCTATGAATTGTGCATAATGATGTATGCTGTATATTTTAAACAAACGCCTTATAAAAAATTCGCCCCCCCAGAGTTGTCATGGAGTAGAAAAACAGCTTATGAGACTAGAGCCATGTTTTGAACCAGGCTGTAAATATGTTTTTTTCTGTGGTAAAATCGGACATTTTAACATGGGGCTCAAATGTAATTGACTCCCTTCTGCAGCCTGCTCTAGTGGTTATTCGAGGAACTGCAGCTTTTTTGCACTTCCGCATTGGCTTCATTTTTCAGCGGCGGAGGTTGCCGCTTGGTTTCACCTCTGGTCTCTGTATTTGTCCACTGACCCCGCCTCTGCCTCACCCCTCCTACCAGACCCTCCCATCTCATCCTATCACCTGTGTTCCCAGCTGCAGTCTATCACCCATTAGGACTTTATAAAAGCCAGTTCATTTCAGTTTGCCCTTGCCGGATCGCTGTTTGTTCATCGTTGTACTTGTGCCAGTCTGTCGTCTTCATGCTCTTCGTCATCTTGTCTGTTTTTTGGATTTTTTGCTTTTCCTGGACCTGACCCTGAAGTGTGTTTTGTTTGTTAAGATTTCTTTAGTTTTCAGTAAAGACTTGCTACTCAACCTTGGCCTTTTGTGTGTGCAATTGAGTCACACAGTCATTATGACAATATCTGCAGGAAACAGGAGCTGATGTCGATGTTTGTTACTGTTGCACGAGTCACTTCACAATTATTGGACCAGCTGATGTTTTTCAATTTTCAAAACTCCCTCTCTGACCTGGAGTCTGACTGGAATCAAAAGCTCTTCCACAGCCTTCCTCCTACTGTGTCTCAGAATAGAAATAAAGCAAGAGCAGGTTTTACAACTCTCATGCTGCCCAGTGTTAGAGCTGGTATCCACAGGAAGGGGGGCTCTAGTGCAGGACTCAGGAGACGGTTCAGGATTCAGAAAATCAAGATGGAGACGCAGGTGAGGAAACACACAAAGGCAAGAAGTATGAAAGTGAAATGTTCCTCAGTGATGAATTGAATCAAGTCCATCCTGACTCAGATCTGGCAAATATTCAACCCCTCAGCATCACTATGAATGCAGCGATTTTCTGATCCACATAAAAGCTTCATGAACACACAACAGCAAACAGGCAGCTCACATAGTAACACGCTTGTCAAAATGTTTTGTCAGAGTCCCGACGGACGAGAAACAAGCGAGACTAAATGTTTACCCTCAATATTACATGATGTAACATGAGAGGAAGTGACAGATCTGGCGGCGGAGAGCAAAGTCTGCACTGGAGATTTTAAATGTAAAGGATTCATATCTGATTATTCGTCTTCCTGCTTCATGACTGACTCCAGATTTATGTCACAAATCTGCAGCCGCTGAGTCTGATGTAAGTTTCCCAGGATAAACAGTGTTTGGTAGAAACCGTCCTTCCTGCCACGCCAACTGTGTCGATGGCTGTCGTGTTACTACACCAGAACAAGCCTACGTTCATCTCTTAAAATCAGCCACACACCCACTGGCCATCTGCTTCTCTCACTACCACACACTCGCTGACGTCACATGAAAGACTCCATTAAAAATACTTTGGTATTTTCTTCTTCCCTCCACCTTCATTGGACGTCCGTCTCCAACGCACACGCACTGACATTCCTGCGAACTTGCCAACAAATCTCACACACAGGCTTCGCTTAGCTTCTTATTTTTGCACATAAATTATTAAACGATTTCAGAGCGGACATGAATTTATTATGGTAATAGTTGAGATGTGAGCTCGACTTCGAGATTTAAGGCTGGAAAACATCCTGAGAATTAACTGAGACAAAGCAGCAAACTAGAGCCTGCAAAAAAAAAAAAAAAATTTTACCGTGTCTCAACTCCCATATCTCATCAACAGCTAGTGAAAACAAAGCATCATAGATCTGAAAAATGATACATGTTTTAGCAACGTCATGGTTTGTTTGTCATCTGAAATATATTGGGAAAGAGGCTCTAGAGCAGGGGTATTCAACTAAAATTTAAAGAGGTCCGGTTGGAGAAAATATCTTGAAGCAAAGATCCAGAAGATCATAATGTCTAACTATTTAATGTGATATATATTTAAGTAGCCTAGTAGTTGTATTAACATCTGCATGTATTCGATACCTGACTGTCAAATCAAATGAATTCAGGACAATTCCAAAACTTTTTGACAATAGTTATTGTCAACTAACATAGAACTGAACAGATGTAAGACTGCTGTGTTGACTACTATTTCCTCATTTACTAAATAAAAAAGGGCTGCATTTCAAAATAAGAGAAAATAAATACAATGTGAAAATTGTGCATGCTCAAACATAGCGCTTAACTTCACAAAAATAAAATAAAATGAGTAAAGGCTTGAATTTCCCCTTTTCTGTCTGTCCATTCTGGATTAAATGATCTATTTTTGCTGTCCACTTTTTTTATTTGGAGAGCGTCATTTGTTCCTTATTTTTCTCAACTTTCTCCTTATCTCTCGTCTTTTTCCTTAACTTTCTCCTGCTCAGTCGTCTGTATCTCTCCCTTTGATTTTCTACATGTATCGCTATCTTTCTTTTTCTTTCTACCATGTCTTCATAAGTAACTTGCCTCTAACTTTCTCATCTGTCTGCACTGTAGAGTCGCAATATTTACCGCCTGCAATGCGCAGACTTGATTGGCTGAGTGGTATCATGTGGAATGGTTTAACTCGCATGTAATTGGTCTCTGCGTTTCCTTATCCACTAAACCACTACTGTAAAGACTACAAAAGCTGGGCTGGGTTAAAATAGAAGCGACCCGTCAGGTTTTAAATCATAGCCTTGTGTTTTGGTTGTGGGCCCGGGTCTGTACGGGACAGCTTCTAGGTCCAGACCCGGACCGCGGTCCGCCTGCTAGTGACCTCTGCTCTAGAGCATGAAAGCTGATTTTGGTGGAAGGTAGTTGTGCCTCTGTTTTTAACACCCAATGAAAAGATGTTCAAAAAAAAAGGTTCATGTTCGTGTTTATGCAAAAACAACACTTGTCCATCATCTCATTCAGTTAAATATTGATCCAAAATCATTGTGGTTTATATTCAATGTTGCCTTTAACCCAAACTGTGGATCGAAATGAACACGAAAAAACACGTTACCCTATTTTGCAAATCACAATCTGAGCTGAATGAGACTAATCAGGATGATCCTTCAACAATGATGCAACATATGAAGGATGAATTATCAAAAACACTCTCAATCTTTATGACAAGTTGTGAATCTGAAGCACTCGCAGGAGACGAAACGTGATTTTCAGCAGGTGAGCGAGCTGCAAACCGACTCAAAGCTCACGGAGGGACAAACGCTACGAGAGGCTGAACGTCAGCTCGGATTTTGGAAACCAGAGAACAACAGCAACAACAAGCTTTGTTTCCCATTGAAAGCAGCAGACAACAACAGTCGCCTGAACCCGAGAACAAATCCCAGCAGAACGGCGCCGAGATGAATCAGGCGACAGCAGGAAGAGCGAGAAGAGACGCGACAGAATTTCCTGTCGGAGCAAATCAAAACACAGAGGGAGCCATTAAATGTTGCTGCTGTGTCCCACATCATTCATTCAGTAATGGTCCCGTCGTTCAGGTACCACACAGAAACCTTAAAGAGCCACCAGGGTGAAGGAGAAGATAAGCTAACAACTCGGGGAAAAAGGGGCCTATTTTGATCTCGGCTTATCTGCTAACATACAGAAAGACACAAGCCCACACTCGCCCAAAAAAAACCGCAATTACAGGAGAGCAGATATGTGAAATCACACATTGTTTGATCAGCCAAGTTGAAGGTGTTTGGATCGGAGCGACAGGCGGATTTGTCATTTCCAGGAGGAGGATGTGAAAGATCTTTAAGAAGGGAGCATTAGAGGGAAGCACACCGGAGCTGATAAGGCCAATAAATGACGGTTACACACACCTCGTTTCTTTTGCCAAACACATTTCGATGGAAACGTAATTGCTGCCTAGATTAAGTTCAGTTTGTCCAAAGCAGCGAGTGTACACAGTTTGTGGGATTGTGTGTGTGGTGGGTGTACAGAGGAGATGTTTCATATCCCAAATCCTGCTTGAGGTTAGATTTGCATGAGTGCTTTGGTTAAATTTAGGGAAAAATTTTGGTTTTATTTAAATCTTAATAAAGCAAACTCGAAGCAGTGTTTTATTATGTAACCAACACCACAATCGTTGCCTCATCTAAACCCGGTATTTTGAGTGAATTAACATCACCATTAAAAGTTTTATTCTGCTGCCAGGAGGATATTATAATGCAAGAGTGATTATTGTCAGAAGAAAAAGTAAGAAACTTGTCACATGTATCCTTTAAAAATGTTATATTGATATTAAACATCATTCAGGCGATGTTACAATTCTCCTCTGTAATTTCTTGAATGACCCTTGAACCCAAAGCTGCGTTCAAATTAAAATCACCAAGGATGTAAAATGGCATATTTGTAAAGAGGTTGTTTGCCTCATTTTCATTCACTGGTGATTGCAGGTCATTGCATCATGGTTGAACATTACTTCCATTTTAGCATCTGCAGGATTATATACAAATAACATTAAGACTATCCACCACAAAAGCTTTGGCAGAAATGTTAATGGGACAAAATCTAAAAATCATTTAATGGTTTAAAATCTCAAAGGATCTTAAGATGACGGTGCAAACGGGAGACCCAGCAACTCTGCATTTTAATATTTAACTGAGAGCAGCGCCTGAAGCTCGCTGCTCCTGACTGGACTGAGCCGGGTCACACACACACACACACACACTGAAGAGCACGTGTGGACGCACATATGTGTGTGAGGCTTTAAATAGACGGTGTGTTTTCTGCTTGACTGATCGGAGGAAACTGGATCAGTGTGCCTTCCTCTGCATTCCCTCAGCAAAAGTTCATCCGCTTCACTTATGCATATTTATGCCTTCAGAGTGTGTGTGTGTGTGTGTGTGTGTGTGTGTGTGTGTGTGTGTGTGTGTTAATGTATGTGTGTGTGAGTCCTCCTGAATGTGCAGTAGCATCACGATGCACTTAAAACAAATACAATGATCCAGATGTCTTCCCTTGAAATCTCTCTGCATTAGTGAATATAGGATTGGTAAAGCGTAACACGCACACACACACACACAGAAATACACAAAATTGCAAAGATGACTAATCATACATATCTAAAATACGCTCTCACACACAGCTCCTTCACTCCCCAGTGAATTTGACTGTCAGCTGGAGATCTGTTTAAACCACCTGAGACATAATGTTACTACCACCCCAGCTTACACACACACACACACACACACACACACACGCACACATAAACCAGAAACACAACCATCCTTTGTTGAACCACGGCCGCCATTCCTCTGTATAATTTGCAAGTACAGAACCATGTGTATTAATGATGCATGAGCCGCCCATGGTCAAACAAATGAATATTATTTACATCTACAGGACAACATTTACAAGCAGCCAACACAACAAACACACAACAGTCAATTCAACAATCTTAACAGCTGAACAATTAATTGGTTTTCCCAACAAAACCAATCTCATTCCGTGTTTCGATTGGGAAGAATTTGCAGTGTAATATGAAGAGAATAAAGAAAAATGATTAATGATGTATAGGAACAATGGGAGGAGCCGAAGCTGAGCAATTACATCCAGATAAAGATCAGGCAGGATTACTACACAGAGGCAGATATTAAATGTGATTCAGAGGGAAGACAAAGGTCCCTGAGAGCTCTGTTAAGAACCTACTCTGGCAGATATAAATGTGTTGCTGTGTTGCGTTTGTGAATCGGTTCAAGATTTTTGTTGTGGTTGTCGAAAGCTTTTTTTTCCCCTCTGGCAACACTTACAGAAAGAATATGGCAGCTCAGCAGCGTGAATGCTAAAAACAGGACGTGCAATTTGCCAGAGACTGACTGATATCATCAACCAATATTAGCTCAGCGTGAATCATTGTATTGTTGCTGTAGAGGAGAAAACATATTCATTTACATAATCAAAATCAAGCTAGAAACTAACTCTATGAATCTCATTTCCTTCATTACCAGATGTAAAGACTCCCTATCATAAACATGCATTTAGAGTATATACAAATCGGACTATTTTTTTCAGCACATTTTTTTGTAAGTCTCAAATATCAATGTTAGCATCAGCCTCAAAAAATCTTTTCTCCTTCTCCTTCAGTACGTGGGACTGAACGTCACTTGCAAGCCCACACCAGCATTCAGCCTGTTCAGGAAAGTTTTGCTGGTCCTTCCTGAGAAAAATCCTTTTGGTGCACAGAAGGAGAAGCATTTATTTTAGAAGAAGCAGGAGGAGGAGGAAGAGGAGGAGGAGGAGGAGAGTGACAAAAACAGGCTGAACAGAAAAAGAAAATGCTCCCCACTATAATCAAAAACCAGCTCTGCAGCTCTGACCTCACTGAGACACACTTCAGAAACTCCACAGCCATTTCAAAAGACGCACATGGCGCAGACTGGGAGAGAGGAAGACCAGCCCGCCATCGATCTCCCTCAACATGAAGGACACCATATTAACTAAGTGGCGGCCATCTCTTATTCATACGCCGCTCATTACTTATCAACGCCCTCTCACTCCTGTACTCTGATGGGATTTTCACGGTCCATTTATGGGACGTGGGGGCGGGGGGGGGCGTGATGGAGGCAAAGCTGGAGGAAGGGCAGGAGGAGAGGAGGGGGGTAAAACAAGGGGGAGGAGGGAGTGTAAATAAGAGCCGGAGATGGAGACGTGAAGGGATGTGGAGAAGGTGAGAGATGAGCAGAGAGAAGCAGAAGAAAGAGGCTGTGACAGATTAACGATGACTGGAGAGACTGGAGGCGACCAATCACACAAAAGAGAGACAGGGAGAGCGAGAGAGAGAGATTAGTCCCAATGACCCACTTAGCAGGGGACAAAATGGCTTTTAATTTACACTTAGGAAGTCTGGGTGTGAAGATCATGATGATGATGGTGTTATGAAACGCTGTGTCAAACACAGGAAGTGGTCTGATTCAAGAATGGGCTTGTGAGAAACCAGCTCCTGCAGCCTCTTAAATATAACTATTAGTTGTGTTAATTTGCATTTACTCTTTGGATTTCTGCCCCCAGGACCCTCTATTCACCATAATCTCATAATTGATTTGTTAATTATATTGTTAAAATGCTCACATCAACCTGTGTGCAATCTGCATAATAAAAAAAATGATTAATAAAATTAGGAAATGTTCGCAGCAAAGTCAGGTCACACTAAGCTGAGTGAACTTGATTTGACCCCCAACAATGGAGCAGACTTTCAAATTAATGAAAGAGTCATTAAAAAATGAATTAAACCATAAATCACTTTAATCATCCTTTAATGAAGGAGGCGGGTGATTTTTTGGCAGAGGGAGTCGAGGAGGGATGAGGCCGGATGACAAAACACTGCTATCAGCAGNCACCTCCTCCACCTCCCCCGGCCTGGCTCCGCGGGGCCACCAGGCGGTGCTTGGCCAGCGGGCCGCGGGACGGGTGGCACCGCTGCTGGCAGGCGGTGCAGTAGAAGACGTCGCACTGCTCGCACATCACGGCCGCGTCCACCGGGTTGCGGTCGCACAGCTGACACTTCACGGCTGAGGAGGAGGAGGAGGATGAAGAGGAGCCGCGGGTCTGCTGGTACCGCGCCACGATGGCCTCCAGCAGCCGGTTCCGAGGGAAGCCCCGCAGCCCCCGCTCGTCCAGGGACACGCTCCGGTGGCACAGCGGGCAGGTGAGCGAGCAGTGCCGGTGCGGGTTGGCCGGCGGGAACACCCGCACCCCGTTGGGGGACTTGAGCTGACACGGCGTGTAGGAGCCGTAGCCGCTGTCCGTCTCGCTGTACAGGCTCATCTTGTCCATGTCCAGGTAGTCGTAGTCGGAGCTGGCCGAGGCTCGGCTCTGCACCGGGGTCTCTCCCTCCGGGGTCTGCACCGTGATGTTGCGCGCGCACGCCAGGCACAGGTTGTGGGAGCAGGGCAGCAGGACCGGCTCCTTGAACAGGGACCCGCACACCGGACATTTCAGCTCTTCCTCCATGGCTCCGCGGTGTTTGTGTGAAGCAGCTGCGGAGAAAACACTTCAGCACCGACTGACGGGGACAGCTCCCGAGCCGCTCTGCGCAGGCGCACTTGGGACCGGGGGGATTGTGGGGGTTGTGGTTTGAGTAATGAAGCGAGTTAATTTGAATCTCTGAGACAAAACAGACCTGATGGTTCAGACATGTAAACAGTAGATCACTTTTTTAACCACAACATGAACAATATAATAACACACAGAGGAAGAAAATATTAAGTCTAAATTAATATAATATGATAATAAATGTATGTGCCTTGTCATCATTTTGCTTTTTTTTCCATTTTGATTTCTTAAAAAAAAATTGAAGCAGACTAATTGTTATTTCTTTCATTCAATAAAACTATAAATTAAATCAGACTTCAGTGATGAAGTACTCAGATCTTTTACTTACATATGCAGAAGTACTAATACCACAGTGTAAAAATACTTCTTGTTTCCGTGTAACTGCTAAATAAAATCATAAGTAAATGTAAAGTCATTATTCAAAGAATATTTTATATATGTAACCAACATTTTACTTTTGTAGCTGTTTGAGGTGGAGCTCATTTGAACTTTATGCTTTATTTAGAACAATGCACCATATTTTATAAATGAGTCAAAAGTTTTCAATAAAAACATGTGTTTGCAAAGTAAGTGGAGCCAAATGAAGTCAGATAAATGTAATGGAGTAAAAGTACCACTGAAATGTAGTGGAGTAAAAGTAAATCAAATCAACTAAAGTCCAATAAAATTGTAGCTTGAACGTCTGTGTTTCTTCTAACCAACAAATTTAGCCATAAAAAACAAAGTCTCTTCATTTCTTTCTTCATCCTCAGTCATCCATCGTTAAGGTTGGTGAAGGAGCAGAAAGGCCATGATGGTCAATCAATGGCAGTGACGGTCTTCATGATGATAATGACGATCATCTATTGTGACTGTCTGTTAGTGAGCATTCGTTCTGCCTGTCAATGTGACACAGATGATCAACATGTTCCCAATAAAGATGAAAGTCTGAGCTAATGAAGACTTCAGGTGTGAAGATTCTCGACTCTCCAGAGGACAGATGCTCAGAACGGAGGGAGATTTGTCGTCAGTTCGATCCTGTTACCTTTGTGCTGTGTTGTCTGAGCTGAACATGGAATTGACCAGACAGCAGCCGTGCCTGAAGTCCCTGAGGCTGCAGCATAAATCCCATCCACCAGGACAGCTTCCCCATTCATTAGCCCTGTTAGCTTCCCATTACCAGGTTACAGATGTGCTCTGTGCTGAAATGAACGTGAACAAGGATAAATGCAGACACACATTGACTTCCTCTGATTTGTTTGATCTAACCTGAATCTGAGGCTGTTTTATGAGCGAGATCTAAGTTTCCTCTTGTTTCTGAGGACATGTAGGCCTCCTCATGAAAAATTAAAGGTTGTAGCTGGAGATGAAAGCTGAAATTAAAGTGTCACTTTGACAGTAATGCAGTCGTCTAAATGACTTTTTGCACACATCTGAATGACTTTTTGAGGGTGTAGCAATCTTTGTAAGCTGCTCCTGAAGAATAACCAGATGTCCAACAATGTTATCCCTTAAAATATCAGAGATGTTTTGGGTTATTTTCAGAATGAATTATGTAGAAAATCAGGCTACATCTTCTTTTCTATTTCCTGTCAAAAAGAACAGATTGAAACAGACTGAAGATGCTCATCTTAATCAGCAGCAAGTTAAAGCAGAAACATCAGCTGCTTACCAGAAATTTACTTTAAGTTATTGTGTCCAGATTTTTTATGATTATATTTTTAAAATATTCTAATATGAGTTGGGACGTTTTTTTAGAGAAACCTGGTGGCAAAGTACCTTTCAGTGTTGAACCATTATAATACATCGTAATGTATTTGTGTTTGTATCATTTGTGCTGTTCATCTGAATCTGCAAAATAACTAAAGTTATCAGATCGATATATTGACAGACAGACAGACAGACAGAGTACTTTATTAATCTGTCTGTCTGTCTGTCTGTCAATATATCGATCTGATAACTTCTGGAGTAAAAAGTACAATACTTGCCTCTGAGCTGTAGTGGAATAAAGTAACAGAGAATGGAAATACTCAAGCAAAGTACAAGTACCTCAAAAATGTGTCTCTCCACTGTTGCTGAATTATACAGATGTAATAAGATAACTACACTTTTTAAAATGTCACTATAGTTTATAACTTAGTCAGGAGTCGGTGATGAGTTCATTTTTTACACAAATAATTCATGTGTTGATTTATTTGGACAGAAACTTCTTCTGACAGGTTCTCCCAACTGTGAACTTGCAGAACTACATGTGAAGTCAGATGAGACTGGAAACAATTATCTAAAATATTAAACGTGTTTTCATTGTGTGATTAAAGAGGATTTGTCTCAGTCCCCACTGATGAAGATGCTGGTGAAGTATTCACCTTCACCACACTCTGATCCTCTGCTGACGAAGATTCATCTTTTGAAATATTTACTGTTCATCCTTCCAGTGTTGACTGAATGAATCCCTCTCTAATAATCCCTCCAGCCTGATGCTTCTTCTCTGAGGACAAGCTGATAGCTTCACCCGAGGCTTTCCTCCGTCTCACCACTGTTTATAATGAGATGAGCAGAGAGAACAATCATGTGTTGAATCATGAACAGGCTCTAAAAATATCTGCCATTATGACACGATGGGCTTTGTCACTTCTGGGAAATGTTTCACACAGAGAGAGGAGCAATTGTTTTCATGTTGCAATGACACAAACCAAAGTGTTTTTTTTTTTCCTGCAGGAACAACTGCAAGAATTTTTTCTTTGCTGTTTCAAACCAAATGAGGACTATGGGAAATATCCAGCACTCTATTTTATAGCTTATTTTCCAGGAAGTAACACTAGAACTGATAAAACCAATTCAAAATCAATGTAATGCTCAGATACTACTAGTTTTATTGATAATATCAGAACTTAATTTGTGAGTAAAAGAACTGCTTCAATATCTAAATATTGTCTTAGCAAACATGATTTTTCATAAATTGCCACAAGGGGGCAGCATTGCTATGAAACTGGGATCAATTAATAAACTGTAAGAACTGCATTATAGTCTTTCACTGTATCTTTAAAAGGTTTGATCAACTTGTTTTTTAATATATATATATATATATATATATATTAATTCAACATAAAACTACTAAGTATCTCAAATAAGCGGGATTGATTTAATCAAGTGAAATTAACACACAGGATGATTATGACAAGTCTGAGGATTAGATTTATCAAATCCTCTGCAACCTTGATTTTTCATTCATCACGTCACAGATCTATTGAAAATTAGTGTCCATTTCTGTGTTCATTAAAATGATGAGGGGAGTTGAAAAGACCTTTGCATAGGGAACTTCATTAATGTTATTGGAAGCACCTGTGCTTTTCCTGCCGTGTCAAGTCAAAAGCTGTTTCCTGTGAAAAAGGTCTATGGAGCTAATTATGTTGAGGATTGTATTTTTTTTATGAGATAAAATACAAGAGGGACAGATTTTTGACAGGAAAGAAAATAAAGTGATGCTCATCAGTCAAAATCATTATACATTATCATTATACATGTAATAATAATAATAATGATGTTATTTCAGATTTACTCTTTACTGATTCTTCTACATAAGCAGAAACAGTCATTAAGGCACCAAACAGCTGTTGCTCTTATGATGATCTTTATTAAATTTCATGTGTTTTCATTCAACACAACCTTTGAAGGTTACAATGAACATTTAACAGGGCATTTGCTTTTCAGTCGGCCCTTTTAATCAGTCCTTGTGTGTTAGAATAATAGTTAGTGTCTGATAACGATCCAGTAGTGTCAAAACCAAAACTGGGTGAGTTTGAATCAAACATCATAATATATTGCCTCCACACCTTCGAACAGCATAAACATTAGCTTTTCATGGAGAGGACACATATTTCCTAATAAGATCAGATTTTGCCGATGTCTGTAATCATCATGACATTTTGAAAATTGGTCACAAGTGCACATGTGGTTTGATTGTGCAATAAATACACGGTCCTTCACATATTCATTGCACAATTTCATTATTTTGAAGAACAGAGTACTACTCCCTGACATGAAAACAGGAACAGGAACTTAGCTCAGAAACAAATATCGGATGCCGCAACAGCAAACTTGAAAGTGATTCTAATATCATAATAATATTAAAATAATAATTTTTCATCAATACTAGCCAACATCAACAGCTATTTTTCTGTGGGTCAATAAAAATTCAGGTGCAAAGTAGGTTTTTACAGGTATCTTGTTCTACTGTTTTCCAAGTTGCATCCTGTCATTTCCTGTCCAGCAATCTCAATATAACCAATATTTAGCCGTTATTTCTAACATGGGATTTGAAGTTGCCAGAACAGTCGGTAAAAGAACATTTAAGTGTTTCTGTCCACCATCCTTTCTTCCAGTCTCAGACCACAGACGTGGTGCTCTCTGGATTGATTCGAACCGGCCTGGTGCTCTTCCTCAGGTCCTGCAGCTGTTTGGCCGGCTTGCCCACGCCCTCCTCAAACCTCCGCTCCACCACCGGCAGCACGGTGTCGTGGAGGAAGGTGGCGTTCTGCATGATGAAGGCCTTCTTCTCGGGGTCCTGCTCGCAGCGGAGGCTGTAGTCCACGTGCTGCACGGCCACCAGGATGATCTCCCTCAGGCTCTCCAGCAGCACCATGTGCAGCTCGGGGAAGTAGAGCTTCAGGCCTTCCTCCAAGAAGCTCATCAGCTGCTTTGTGAAGGCCACGATGGTGTAGCTCAGGTTCACCCAGCAGTCATCGCCGGTGTACTGCTCGAAGCTGCCCATGCCACAGCTGCGCATCTCGTCCTGCAAAGCAAAAGATTAATATAGTAATGATTCAAGAGATCAAACAGATCATCACACTGGAGAGGCTGAAACCAGACCATTTTTGGAATTCTAACAAACGACTCAAACAATTATTAATAAGGGCTGCTAATTAGTTTTCTGTCAATCGGTGAAAACAATAAATCCATTTATTGTTTCAGCTCTAAATGTCATCAACAGAGAAGCAGAGGAAAACACAGTCACTGCAAACACTGTTTGACTGACATCCAATCACCACGGAGAACCAACACACCAAACAACACAAGAGCCAAATCCACCTTGAGTTTAGCCAGAGCCTCGGGGGTCATGAGGTTCATCCTCCTCCACATCTCCTCAGAGTTTCGGTGCTTGGTGGCTTCCATGATGATGTCCTTGTAGCTGAGCAGGGCTGCCTTGATGTCTTTGACCAGCAGAGACTGCAGGGTGAAGGTCAGGTCCAGGCCGATCTCAGTCAGCTGCTGACAGTGCTCCTTCGCCACTTTAACACACTCTGCTGCTGTGGACAGACTCTCCTTACTGTCAAACACCTGATGGAGACAAAATAATCACTGCTTTTTGCAACTTGCAACTGCACTGATCAGTTCTGAAGCAAACAGCCATAAAGTCTCAAAGAGCCTACCTGCTTACTGAAGGCGTCCACAAACATCCTCATGGCTGATCTGGACCAGACCACGAAGGCCGAGTAGCAGCCTGTGTTCCCTGCAAAGTCCATCTCAAACTCCTTGGCCGTCTCCAGCAAGCTGGTGAAGAAGATGTTGCAGAGTTTGTGGATGTAGAGCAGCGTGGCTCCTTCTATGCGAAGCTGCCGTATGGCCGTCTGGACCGCAGCGGCGCGGTTCTTCAGGAACAGCTCACAGGCTTTGGTGGACTGACCTGAAACACAGTCGATAACAGTTCAAATATATGCATGGAATGTAGTGAGACAGGACGCTTTTCATAGCATTTATTATGTAAGATTTTTACATTTTATAACCACATTCTATAAATATAGGGTTTAAAGTTGATTTGTACATGTTTTTGAGTAAATATCTTAAAATTAGTTATGGATGGATTATTAGATTTCTCCACTACAACATATTAAATACTTAAAAGGATTTGAAACAACTTAAAGGAACATAAATAATCTAAAACTATTTAGTAATTTGATTAAAATGTGTGTGTTTGTCTATTGTGATCGTAAACTAAATATGTATAGGTTTCCAACTGTTGGAAGGACAAAACAAGCCATTTGAATAGATTTAACTACTACATGCAAAATTGATGCAATTAGCATAGGTATAAAAAGTGAAGGTGAAACACTCCACTCCCTTAACAACATTGTGGTTGAACTGTGCAGCTTGTAAATGTGAACATATTGAAAAATAAGGTGAAGTGATGGAACTGCAGAAAAGCAAAGTTCTTGTATGAATGAGGAAAGAAACAAAGTAAGACCTAGTCTGATCAGCTGGGACACGGCTCGCCGGGTGGCTTTAGGTCCCCCACGAAGTGACCGATCCGGAGACAGCTCGAACACCAGAACCTCCGTCAGCTGCCGCACTCGCTCATCCACCTTCAGCCTCAGCTCTTTGACCCTCTGGGTGACCGGCTGGTCCTTCAGGTACTCATTGAGCTTGTCCAGCAGGTCCACAGCACCCTCGAAGTCTCTCTGAGCAATACACACGTCCAGATCCTCCGGCAGTTCCTGGATCCACTCAAGGCTGAGGTCCACGTTTTCCTCAGCATCGACTGGCTCGTCATCGTCCACATCGAAAGGGTTGGTGGACACCTCGGCCCTCACAGGAGAAGTAGGGACCTCCTCCTCCTTCTTGTGCCTGTCTTTGGTGACTTTGTTCTTCTTGGTCTCGTCCAGGATCTCCAGCCACTCCTTCTTGATCTTGCTGTTCTCCGCCTGGAAGATGCGGCTGTCTGGGAACATGAGGATCTTGAACATGTCCTTCATGGGAGGGTTGTCCTTCACGTTGACCACAGCGAAGCTCTCCAGGTCGTACAGGGCGTTGTATTTGTACTTGACAGTTCCTCTGCGGTTTGGCAGCCAGGTGGCGATCAGCAGACAGTCATTCATGAGGAAAGCGTGCACCTTCTGGATGGGGGACATGTTGTCAACATCAAACTCCACCAGGTCTCCATTGTAGACCAGGTGCCTCCCTGGGGTGTCCATGATGTTCTTGCCTCCCTCCACCTTCTCCAGCAGGGAGGTGAGCGTCCTCTGCTTCACCTCCTCTGTCTCTTTGGGGAAAGCAGCTTGCATCTCCTTGGAGGTCTCGTCCTTGTCTGTGGAGAGCAGGGCCTGGGTGATGCTCTCCATGATGCTCTTCTGCTCGGTCAGGATGTGGCTCAGCTGGTACATCTCGCTCTCCAGGTACGAGATCTCTTTGGCCGTTTCGATGAACTGTCTGTAGTTCTTGTAGACGTTCTTCTTCAGGTTCTGAGCCGTTTCGTCGGCCAGGTTTTGGATTTTCTGTCGATGCTCCTGTAAATCTCTGTCGCCATCGGACTGCTGTGAAAGCTGCTTCACGTAATTTTGCGGGTCGAAATTGGGCGATTCGAGCAGCTTCCGGAGTCGGTTTCCTGTTTCCGACATCTTCTATCGTGTATGTGTTTATTTATTTAGGCAAAATGTTGATTAAATAGTCTTAAATATAGACAGAGGAAGAGTTCATGAAGCTCCTCGATTCATTTCCGCTTTCAACCCAAACAGGAAGTTGTAAACACCCTGACACGTCACGTGATTCAGAAAAATAAGCAATTGAAAATAAATTAAGTTTAGTCGTCAATAAAAGTCAAGATCGTTTTTTGTATTATAGAATTTCAAATATAAATTAATGCAGAACGTCATCGAATATTTTTTTAGATTGAAGCATAAAAAGGAGGAAGACAACTAATCCCAGAATTCATTTCAATGATTTCAAACGAGCCAAATTTGTCATAAAAAATAAATATTACAACAATTTTAAATTTCAAATATACATCAAAAGAGAAAAATGGCTTTATTTACAGCAAACTCTCATTTTAAGAGTAAAAGATAGCTACTTTATTAGTTCATATATTTTATTTTGAAGTCCTGAGCGGATACTGTCTGGTTGCATTATCATACACTTAACACTGAACTGTTGGCGCTAGCTTTGGACTGACAGTTAGCAAACACCTTCATCCAACATGAAGATGTGGATGTTTTTACTAGAATTATGACACAAACCCGACTGTGTTTCTACGGATATTAATTTTTAATGACTGTTCTCTTGTTCCGATGATTCTGTCTTTTATTGTTTGACAGCCTTGCACAAGCTACGTTAGCGAGTTAGCTTCCAACCGAACCAAAGCTATTAGCTAACGTTAGCTAGCTTACATCAGCTTCTCTGTCTTTGCTGTGATGGATGGTGATTTTCTGCTCGCCATACAACTACAGGAGCAGTTTGACAATGAGTACCAGACATCTGTATTTTCATCTAACGGCTTTGAGGACAACGGCCTCGGACAGAGCACTAAGAAACGAAAGGTGGAGGTAGCAGGAGGAGGCAGTAATGTTGTTCCCTGGAAGCCGACTGTCCAGCCCGAGAGGCCGCTGTCCATCGTGGACGAGTCCTGGGAGATGCTGGACCCCAACCCCGATGTCAGAGCCATGTTTCTGCAGTTCAATGACATGTTCTTCTGGGGGAAACTCAGCGGGGTGGAGGTCAGGTGGAGCCCGAGAATGACACTGTAAGTCACTCATTATGTTATGTCACTGTGTTGTTGTTGTTGTCAAAGGCCAAAACTACACTGACTTGGAGTTTGGTGCCTGTAAACTGTTACTGACAGTAAAATGGTCTGATTATTGAATGGAGTTTGGTGTCACTGTTTAAAAACTTTCAATAAACCTGTGTTGCTGGTGTAAAAGATCTTTCCATTGTGGTTCATGAAATGTCTCTGTGACTTGTCTCTAATGTCTCCTGCTTATCCTGTGCTCTCCCTGTAGGTGTGCTGGTGTGTGTTCCTACGAGGGCCGAGGTGGCCTGTGTTCGATCAGACTCAGTGAGCCTCTCCTGAAGTTGAGACCAAGAAAAGACCTGGTGGAGGTGAGGTGGAGAGTCACACAGATGTTGCTTGTGTAGATGCAATTTGAGGATTTTATCAAATTCCTAATTATTATTCAAAACACTTGAAATACTGTCAATTATCTGTCACAGAAAAAGGATAACACTGAAAATAAAGAACACAACCGGTTCTATATATATTTGTGTTTTCTTTACAGTGGAACAGCTTATTACAAGGTTTGACATGTGTACAACCAGTTTACTGATAGTGAGATTATGAAACTACATATTCATAATACATGTACAGGTAAATTAAAGTATCTAGCCAACTCTTAAAACACACTTAAAATTCCTCCAGAACATAATAGCAGCTCCTCCTCTGAATTTCAGATAGGAGGTTTTTGTGCATGTCAAGAGACGTTTTTTTCCTTCAGCTCCGAAGTCCCAGCTGTGAATGTGTGTCAGTGTGTGAGGGAAAATGCAAAGAACGAATACATGTGTCTTTTCCCTAGATCAATCATTTTTTCTCTGTTTGTTTGTTTCCACAGACTCTCCTTCATGAAATGATTCACGCGCTGCTGTTCGTCACCCAGAACAACAGAGACCGAGATGGTCATGGCCCTGAGTTCTGCAAACACATGAACCGGATCAACACGGCCAGTGGGACAAAGATTTCTGTGGGTCTATCTCCTATTCTTCTATACTGCATGCTCTTCTTCTATATATTTAACTGATGTGATATGATGGTGTCACAGCCTTTCTCAGAGATTGAAGGAATAAAAATAAAAATCGTCTCTCTTCCCTCTGTCCTCTTATCAGATCTACCACAGTTTCCACGATGAGGTTGATGTGTACCGGCAGCACTGGTGGAAATGCAACGGGCCCTGCCAGAACCGCAAGCCCTACTTTGGCTTCGTGAAGAGGGCCATGAACCGGGCTCCGTCTGCTCTGGACCCCTGGTGGGAGGACCACAAGAGGACGTGTGGGGGGACCTACACTAAGGTCAAGGAGCCGGAAGGATACGGCAAAAAAAGCAAGAAGGATGGGAAGAGCTCAGAGAAGAAGGCTCCAGGAAATGGAAAGCCTTCAACTACAACTAAAGGTATGTTCTGCTGGAAAAGCTGGAAATGTGTTACTGTACATTATCAAAATGTAATGAACTGTATGCTGTTGAATAAAACAATATACTGGGCTCATACAAATACAGCTAATGATGCGACACAGATAAGGTTTAATTGACAGGCCCCTGTTCTAGAGAGTCCTTTCACGCCAGTGTAATTATTGTAAGACATCTCAAAGAAATTCTGTTGCCTGACTCTTGGTTTGTACCTTTTTCTTTCAGGTTCTGGATCACAGGACATAAGGAACATTATCCCATTTAGTGGCAAAGGCTTCCTGCTCAGAGGGAATTCACAGTCCTCCACGTCTTCCTCCCCATCTAAAACACCAGTAGTGCCTTTTGTGAGAACAGCCTCGTCCAGCTCTGCCTCCACCCCTTCACCTCCAGCTAAAAGTCTCAGTTCTCCTGTTCGTTCCGGCCTGGAAAACAAAGGAAGCTCTGGCATCTTTCCCTCCATCAGACCAGCTACCTCCACGGGGCAGAAGCCACCTGTGAAGAGGTCTGTCGGCAACACAAGGGTTTTTGTCAACATCGACGGCTCACCAGTGAGAATCACCAAACCTCACAGCAGCAGCAGCCAGGAAGCAAACAAAATGAAACAGAGGTCCATTGACCTCTTCACTAGGTTCAAGGAGTCAGCAAGTCAATCCTCAACCTCAGACTCAGAAACTGAAAGAGATTCACTGACATCACCAAACAGAACAACAAGTGCTACCTCTGCTTCCTTCTTCTTTCCTAAGCAACAAAATAACCATTCAGCTTCCTCCCCCATCACATCTAAGCCTGGTCCTGCTCAGTCCAGCACATCCAGGTCTTCTTCTGTGGTTTCACCAGGAACCAAAGGCAGCCCTGCCAAACCAACGCAGTCCAAGTATTTCAATCATTCTAAGGGTGAGAGTCCATCAGGAGCTGCTGGAGGGGGTCAGCCATCGAGGAAGAGGCCGTGGGACGAGCGCAGCAGCTCAGGCTCCATCTTTGACTTCTTCCAGAAGACGTTACACAGCGATTCAGCTGCATCGAGGGAGTCAGTGAAAACGAATTCACCTGCAATGCAGCAAAGAACTGCCACCGCCACCTCCTCCTCCTCCACTTCCTCCACCACCTCCTCATCCTCCTCCTCCACTTCCTCCCTGCACTCCTCCGCAGGGCTGCCCAGTGTCACCCCCTCCTCTTCTGCGTCCCCCTCCTCTGCACTGATGGTCAGCTGTCCCGTGTGCCAAGCAAAGGTGCAGGAGTCAAAGATCAATGAGCATCTTGACTCTTGTCTCTCCTGATCGAGGAGGAGCACACTGGGAGAAGGATCAGCGCAGTAAATGGGATGTTGAAATAAAACCAACCTCCAGAATGTTTGGAGAGTTTTCAGGGAGTTTGCTGAGTTGCTCTTTTGTGAATTTTGTCAGACATTGCACTAAAAATTCCCGAGAATTTCTCAACTTGATTTTAAGATCTTGGATATTTAGTGAAATGAAAAAAATGGTTTGACACTGTTTCATTACCAGAGTGGATTGTTTTCTTTGTGGTTGTCACTATTATTCACTGTGATAATGACAATTCATCCCTCACGAGTGCCTCTCCCACAGTTTGTGCCTTACTGCGCCAAGAGATAATATAAGTTAATTGACTTTTATTTAAATTCATTACGTCATTTTCTTCAGGCAAAACCAAACAAATTTCCAGTGAATTCTGTCTAGTGGCTCATACAAGTTTATGTATTTTACCAGAAACTGAAGTCTTCTTGTTTTAGCGATGCTGGATTTTTAAAGGATGACATTCTCTTGTCAGGTTTTTTATCATACCAATTATGGTGTAAATTCCGAAGCTGCTATGTTCTGTGTGTAAGAAAGTTATTTTTGCCTCCTCTGTGGGCGGATGGGTCGACTGGTTCCTGTGGTTGGACGTGTCCTCCACCTCAGATCTGCTGCCCTGCAGACAGTAGGAGACACTGCTTGACCTCTGCTGATCTGTAGGAATCAGGTTTCACACTCGCCGGCTATTTATTCCAGTCCATCTGCAGGGTCAGGCAGTGCACGGGTATCTGATCGTGCCTCAGTACTGCAGTGATATCACTGATAGAGCTTCATTGAGCAGATCCATAACAGAATAACTGAGGATGGTTTATATGTTTAGCTGCTAGTTTAAGTTGTATGTTCCACTTTTACTGTGTATGTCGTGCTCGTTTTAAAGGAAATTGTTAAATATGTTAAGGTTCTGTTGCCAAATAAAATATTTCAATGTGCTATTTAACTGCATGTTTGGTGTGATGTCATCATTCCTGCCAGTATCTAACAATTATGGTTTGACTAAATGAAACTGAAGTGATGTCATTTTGAGCTCTCCATCTTAGATCACCAGCCAGAATTGATGCTGATTTTAGTTTTAAATACAGTGTCAGTGTTGCTCAAGCAGCTCATCATGCAGAGATCACTGTGATCATCCTGAACAGGTCATACTGAGAGGAGCTGTGGTGGAGACGGGGAGATGAAAAGTGTGTGAGCAGAAAGGGGGGGGTGAAGGCAGAGGTCAGGCAGCGTGAGGCCAGCTGCTGATCAGGACCACGCCCTCCTGTCCCTGCAGGATGGACTGGAGCAAGTCCAGGGCCGGTGACAAAGCATGTCAGCAAACACCCATCCACCCACTTCAATGACCACAGTCTGCTGCTGCACAGGTCTGCGATAACCATCTGGCTGCACGCGCGTCAGCCTGGAGAAGAATAGAGCTGGGGAGGGAAGCTTGAGAGGAACCTGAATGTGATGTTTAAAGAAGACTGGAGGTCTATTTCTAACCTTGAGTGTTTGGATGAGTAACAACTATTTCTCACTCTGAATTCTCACAACAAGCTCCTCCATGGGCCGACGTCAGCTTTCACACATACAGCTCCTGATGAGCTGAGGGTTGTAGTGTATGTGTGAAAGGGATTATACACATCTGAAATATGACAAGAGGCAAAAATATTGGGAACTACTGGTTTATATAGTTGTATAAATGTAGCAAAGTAAAAAGTACAATATGTCTGTCTGAAATGTAGTGAAGCATAAGATGGAAATACAAGAAGTAAAAGTACCTCAGAATGGTACTTAAGTACTTTAAGCATGTACTTTTTGACTCTACTGAATTCACTTGGCAGTAGGAGTTAACGTGAGGGAGCAGAGAGTCACATTCCCACAGTGAGAAATCACTTATTGTTTCCTTCCTATTCAACTGAATGAAGAAGCTTTTTTGACCATCTTCTTCTTCTACAGATCAAAAGAATGTAAGATACATGTTTGTTCACCAGTGACCCTGAACGCACCATTGATGGGTTTTGGGTATAGTCTTGTTGCAGACATGGCTTCCACATAGACGTGTTGTGATGTTACACATCCATTGTCACTCTAATGACCATACCTCATTGTGATGCTGTTCCTGTTTGCCTCAGAGGGAGGAAGCCGTCGTCCTCGGCCCCCCCAGAGGCCCCTGAGCAGAGGTAAAACTCCTGTCAGTGACAGCAGCTGTTCTCAGCGACCACTCCTCTTCCCTGACCTGCTGAACGCTGAACCACTGTAGGAAGCTGACCTCCTCCAACACACACACACACACACACACACACACACACACACACACACACACACACACACACANTTATAAACACAAATTGATGTTCAAAGTGCTTCAGATGAGCCATAAAACAATATTAAAGACCAAACATGAGGGGAAAGAGAATAAAACAAAATGAAGACGAATAAAAGACAAACAATGACAGAATGTATGATGGGAGACGTCTGGGGGCTTTTTGTCCCTTTACTTGCTCTTTTTTTCTTTTTTTTTTTCTTTTGGTGTTTAGCAAGATATCGCTTTCCAGCAGAGACATAAGCGGATATATTCAGACCATTATTGGCCGGCCTGCACTAAGTGATGCAAACTCATTGTGCTTTTTAGCAAGGCAGATTAGTCCAAGCCTGCTATGGTTACATGTGTCCCCAGGGGGGTGCAATCATACGCCTAATCCTCTCATCCCACGAGGCAGCGAGGAAGATGATGATGATGGTGGCTTATAGAGGGGGGGGGGGGGGGGGGTCATAAAACCTTCACATGAAACAGATTGTCCTTGATCAGTCTCTTTAAACTGTGCAGCTGTGGACTGTCAGCTGATGGCTAATTGCTTAAGAGCAGGATTAGGTTTGTACAGAGGGGGCATGATGCTTTTCAAGGGCGAATATATTACACATGATACTGTGTTGATTAAAACAGTCAGAAGCAGTTCACACTCTGAGATGCAAAAAGTCACATTGAACACTGATTTTGACATTTTCACAAGACATTAAACTTTTCCTAGAATCCATAATATCTGACAGCTTAACAAACATACTTACGCAATACTTTGATTTATAAAATGTCATCAATCAAAATGTCATCAAATTATTATTTCTTCGAGTCAATACACCTTAAAGTTGCCATGAAACAGTGAGTGAAGTGCCATTTGATCCCCAGTGGATGGTGATTGGAGTTCACAGAAACAAATTGTGCTGAATGGGCATTGAGGCAGGAAACCAGAAAATATTTTCATTGTAAAATATGATCCTGTTTCATTCAAATCAATAAAGTCAATGAAGTTATAAGGTTGTGTTTTTGTACAGTGATCAGAGGTCTGATCCCCAAGAGCACGTCTCTCCGACTGTGTCACAAAAAAATTGAATTTCATTCGGCATCAAGTTAGTACATGTCCCCAATGCATGTTAAACTCTGAAATACCATTAAGAAGACCTACTGAACAACATTTTGTCATTATTGGACCAGATACTGGATCACAAAGTTTTGATGTGCAAATTAAGGAACCAGTATATAGTTGAAGGCCAAACAGGATACACAGGAACTTACTGTACTATTTGTGATCAGTCTCATTATGGCATGTAGCTTTAAATTCTTTGAGCCTTAATTCAGCAGCAGACAAATAGCATATTAAATATAATTAAATGTTTCTCTCATTGGCCCACGTGCTTCACTTTGAGAACTCTGCATTAAGAAGTATGAGCTGTCAGGAAAAAAATCTCAACATCAATCAACAACAATTTTTTTTTTCTTTTTGTGCTCATCGATGTTTATGTCTGTAGGAAATGAGTCAGGTTTAATTCATTTGAGTAGAGCGATTAGGAACACCAGTTTCAGGCCTCATCCATCTGCTGACTCTGAGTGTGTGTGTGTGTGTGTGTGTGTGTGTGTATGTAACAGCACATGTTCCTCTTTTGCCAACGAGTGTGTGTGATGCTATTGTGTGCTGGTTTCAAGGTTATTGTTGTGTTATTGTTGTGACGGGGCTGCGGGTCGGGGGGGCGGGAAGTGAGACCCACCATCTGTCCCCCAACCATTGTCCCGCACACACTCCTGTCATGACCCCAAACCCTCAACACTCTGCTGGGGAAAATCTATCAATTTGTTTTATTGTCAGGACTCAATCAGCTTGATCTTCCATTAAAACAAGAGACAGACATTCAAGTTAATATAAACATTGTTTACTGTCTTTGTCAGACAATTGTACATCTAACAACAAAACTTAATTCAGTTAAAAGATCATGAATTAAAATGTCCCATCTTATTCAATACATTTGAATGAATTATAAATAAAGAGCAACTATTCCTTCTTCATGCTGGTGGATTTTAAAAGTTTGAAGTGTAAAGAAATCATTTTTATTTGGACTTTAATGTCTTAACTTTCTTTATTAATTATTAATTTAACTCAAGAGAAAGTGTGTATCAATAATTTAAATGTGATGTCTTTAATTCAAAAATGAATTTATCTGTCTCATTTCTTATTATAAACATTTGTCAGTACTCTTGTCAGTGTTCTGTGTGATTTATACTTATTTTTAATCTGTTCTGGTGTTAAAATCACTTTGCATAATAAAACAAATGTATATACAAAATGAAATGGCACATGCACAAACATGACTGTTGGATAAAGAGTTGAATGAAGACCAACAGACTCAGTGCTGCTGCTCAGTGTTTGCAGGGAGACGCCCAGCAGCCACAGGGAAAAAGGACGGAAGCGGATTTTACTACTCAGCCACAATCCAGCAGCGACAAGTTCACAGTAATCAAGCTTGACAAGACCGGAAGATTGAATCCAAAATAAAATGTCACACTGACTGGACTACAAAACATTTCTGGATCTATATTGGTTTTCAAAGACTAATACAGTTTGAGTCAAAATCCATAGTTAATTGAAGTGAAATGTAGGTGTAAACACAAAAAAACAGATTCTGATTTAGATTTTAAATATGTCTGTCTAGCCCTGATTCAAAATGAAAAATTTCTGAAATGGAAAACTGCTTTCACAGTCCACATATTTTATTTGGAATAAGTTTTCAAAAAATTGAATTTTGATTCTGAATATGTCCATATAAGCCTCATGGGAATGATTTCACAACCCACACAGTAGATTTTTTTCTTAAATAACTTAAGTAAGAAAAAAATCCCCTGCATCATGTTTAGAACCGATGCTTTTATTTTGATCACAACACCGGAAATGCAACGACTACCTTCCGGCTAACTTAACGTGTTGAAAAGAAAACCACGTCTGTTGCTTCGGTTTGTTGCTGCGTCTGTTTCTGTCCAGTGTTTGAAGGATTTAAAGCCCCAAACTTCGGCGTGAACACCGATACCGTTCGGCGGAAAAACAGCGGGGACGATGAACGGAAAGTCGGCGAACGGCTCCGTGGGGGGGATGGCCTGCATCGAGGGTCTGCCGCCGCTGCCCAAGAGCCTGAGCGGCTTGCTGAACTCGAGCGGCGGCTCGTGGAGGGAGATGGAGCGGATGTACGTGAAGAAGACGATGATCCAGGACGATCTGAGCCGAGGCCGGAACAACGCCGACAGCCTGCTCAACAGCAAGCCGGCCAACCTGGACGCTGCCCTGGCCCTGCTGCGGAAGGAGATGGTAGCCTTTCTTATTTTGACCGTTTTTCAAGCCTGATTCGTCCAGAGCTGGTTAACGTTCTTTCTTATGCGCTGCTCGTCCCCTTCCAGCCAGACTCCATAAAGAAACTGCGCTAGTTTGAAGTTGCGTGGCTTTTGTGCAAACCTTACCCACATTTGCCCAGATTTTACAGCTTTTTACAAACAATTCGACCCTCATGGTAAATTCGGCATACAAATAATTTACCATAAACCACATTATATGAATGAAACCTCAACTTTCATGTAAAGACTTTGCTTATTTGCAGCAGCCCACTTACATTTCCTAATAGAGGTAGATGGTGAATTGCATGTTTGCCGATGCCACAAAAAGACCCTGTCTATTCACTAATTTTGCCACCTTATTTGCTACCTGGTATGCAAATTCGTCGGTGAGCTCATGAAGTTAAAATGCGATGTTTTTAAAATGGAGTCTGGCTTTATGCAAGAGAAAAGGGGATCAGCAGCAGCTTTGCTTTGCATGAGACAAATTAAGGCTTTAGGCTTGTGCTGTTTTTTATTTTAAGCTCAATTTAATACCTTTCAGCTTCAGTGTAAAAGTTTTTTTCTGACTCATGCTCTGGCATTAAATTCTAATACATATTATTATATCCAGTGAGGTGTAAACACAGTCAGTCACTTTATTATACACTGTGCGACCCTCCTTTGCCAGCAGCTGGGATTTTCATGACAGATCCAGACCAGGCTTCATTGTCAAGGTAGACTCTTGGTCAATGCACAACAATAGTCTCCTCAAAGGCAGTAATTTAGATGAAAAGGCTCAGATTGATGCTGAAACTCTAAACCTTTGTCATCTGGATTTTTGTTACTAAACCCTGTTTGTGCTTCACAGGCGTCCCCCCCCCCCCTTCCCCCTGCAGCCAGTCCCCTGCTCCAGGCTCAGTGCTTTGTTGCTGTTAATGTGTTACTACGGGTTCAGATTGTCTAATAAGTTGTCGGTGTCCTATATTTGAGTCTCTAAGCCGTCCCCAGTTAGTGGAGCACAGTGCTCGGCCTCAGCTGTTTGAACTGACTCAGACTTGCATGTCGGCCGACTGTAATTTGGTTGGAAGACAATGCAGTGAACCTCAGTTCATGCTGCACTGTCAGCTGTGTGGTATGCAGGAGAAATGCCCCTTTCAACCCTGCCAGTAGGCTTTTTTTAGCCCAGTAATGTCAGGTAGGGCAACGAGTAAGGATTGTTTTTCATCACCTATTTATTCTGTTGGCCATAGCATTACATTACTGAATGAAATTAATCATTATAAAATGTAGCAGTTGAGTAGTTGATACAGAGAAAATTAATCTCCAACTGTTTGATAATCTCTTAATCTTTTTCATTCTTCAAGCACAACTGGCAAAATCCTTGTTCTGGCTTCTTAAATGAAACAGTTTGCTGCTTTGTCATTTATGATCATATGAATCAATATCATCATATCAGTTAATCTTGAAATAGCACTCATGCCAGTTTATGGATTAGATTTGCTCTGTAGTTGTCTTGAGAGATGATCTGATTAGTTGGTTTATTGCATGTGTGATTTACAGAAAATCTATCAGCAGTAAAATGTCTTTTGTTTTTGGACTAGTTGTCAAACAAAATAATGAAAATGATCATTCATTGGAGCTCAAGTTCTCCGTCTGTAGAACCAATCACAGATTATCAGAAGAAAGATCTTAGATCAATTTTCATTTCTTCAGCATTGAGGAAAAGCAGATTTTATGTGTGGTGGTGAATGAACATCCAGTTGATTTGTGCAGTTTGTGTCAAACCCTCTCTGATGAACAAGCTTTCCTTTTTGCTTGTGGCCTAAAAGTAGCTGAAGTTCTGAGCTGAAACACTGTTTTCTCCAGTCGACAAAGAAAAGGCCTTTAAAACAGCTGAATGACTTCATCAGAAATGTCTCATGTATTAACGAGGATCTTGATGCTGCCCCCTCCAGGTGGGTCTGCGTCAGCAGGACATGTCCCTGCTGTGCCAGCTGTGGTCGCTCCACGAGTCCATCCAGGAGTACAAGGGCAGCTGCCAGGACCTGAGCGCCGCCTCCAGCCTCAGCATGATGGAGAACGGCTACTTCGACGAGGACGACGAGTATTACCCGGAGCCTGGCGCCACTCCCACCGGGGAGCAGCCGGACGGAGAGGTCGGAGACGGGACGGCAACAATGGCAGCGGCTAAGAATGGAAGCAGCAGCAAAGAGGACAGCTGGGACTCTTTCCATGTGACCATCTGAGGCCTCGCTCTCAGCGCTTCTCTGCAGATGGATACGTTTCTTTAAGGGTAAAAGACTCGAGTTAAGCTGGAGGAAAAGTTGAGCGGCTGTGGAACCTTTCAGAACGGGTTGGTTAGAGATAGCAGTTAGTTGGTATCTCGTTGCCATAATAGACTTAAACTATAAATCTCCAGCTTAACGTCACCTCCTCCTCAGGTGGAACACACCCTGCTCCTGCTGCAGAAGGGTTTGGGGGGGTTTTTTGCAGCGTGACCAGGAGCTTCTTCAGACTGCGGAGCTGAGCGGCCGGGTGTTTCCACAGGTGGCTCGTTAACACCCGCTCAAACTCAGGAGTTGAGACGAGTTGTATTCCAAGACTCCATCTTCTCAAAATTAGGCAATATATGTATTATTTCTTTTTCTAAACAGCTCTGCTGCTGCTTCTATATCCAGTGGGTTTTGTTAGCCGGTCAACCTTTTTGGCCGAACTTTTTTTTACATATACAAAATATATGAACAAAGGTGTATTATTTATTATATAATATAAATAACGAGATATTTGCTTTCCTGTTACTCTCTATGGACGTTTTGTACTGCAACTCTGCCCAGGTACAAGGGTGCAGCATTTACAGGTTGGAAACTGGGACTCGAGTAAAAGCAAAGAAAGAGAATGGGACTTCTGACCTCTGCAGTCAGTGTTGGTGTAAAGAGACGATCGACTGCGTGGACGACATGCTGATGGAGACAGAGTGTGTGTGTGCATTGCTTTTAAATGGTGAAATCATCTGGACGCAAACTGTCAGACCTCAAGAATGGAGAAGGAGGTGACGCCCTCAGACCTGTTCACAGCAGGAGTGAGGGCTCCGCTTTCTCGCCTTTTTGCTCTGAAAATGTGAAATGTTCAAAATGCTGGAAACAGTTTCGACTGTTTGCATCGGCGCAAAACCTGCCAGCCCAGCGTGCAGGGCTGCAGATCGGGTGCTTCCCTCAACCTTCGAGGCTGTTAGTGCTTGGATGTGTCACTGTTTTCTCACTGGGTGGTAATTAGGGCCCAGATGGTTTCAGTCTGGCTCATTATGCATTAGACTCTGCTGCGGTAACCTCTTTCATGACACATCAACTCGGGTCTTGTTTTCATAGTTGTGGTCACCTTTCCTATCAATAATAACTTTGACTATGAAAAAGTGTGAAAATAAGGCTCAAGTTGTACTTAAAAACTTATAGCCGGGTAGCAAGTGCTCAGTAGCTAGCCAGTGAAAATAACCAGTTTTCCACATAACCAGCTTTGAGACGTTTCTTCTTAATAAACTCCAATTAAATAAATGTTGCCAAGAATTGAGAAACTGTGATTGGCTGCGATCGACCTCTCACATAATTTGCACTTGCTAGTTGCAATGTTCATGTTCATCTTGGCCCGACAGATGAGTTTGCGTGGACGTAGCTCGCAGTGTGAACACAAAGCTGTAAAACCTGGTAGCAACTCTCAAATGAATACAGGGTCCTTTATAATGCTTTGTATCCTGTGTAGAGATATTAACTGATCCTAACAGCACATGCTCTGCTGCATCTGGCCTGGACTCACACGAGCTCAACACCAGGCTGAACATTGTTTAAGACATGTAACGGACAGTGTTTGAACATGCGAACCTTCAGGGGCTGTTTAACTATATCTGAGCCTCATCCTGAATCTGAAGCTTCTTTTACTAGACAATAATGGTCACTAACAAGATTGTAACAGCAAGTGTTTTTAATTCAAGACAACTTGCCTTTGTTGTATGTCTGTAAACAAAATATGACAAAAAAAAATTACACTTTGCTGAAATAATGCTTCCTGTTTGAAGAGTGAAACTAAAACAGCAGCATTATTTTAGACTGAAGTATGTTTTTTGCATCAAGGCAAATATAGTTGGATGTTCAAGTATTACTCCCTCTGCTACACATATGAATGCTCTGCGCAGTCTTCCTTAATATCTGAACGTCTCAGCTGAACCTGTAGCACGCGACGCCGCAGCTCGACACACAGCAGCTGTCCTGTCACTCAAACTGCAAAATGAATTTCCTCTGTCAACACCCAACGCCGCTCTGAGAACGGCTGGCAAGTCTCAGTCGTGTGTTGATATTCTGTCTGTTTGTAGCCTGGTCCGCTGCTCCTGCGCTCGTAGAACACAAACCAAAGAAAGTGCAGCGCTCAGCATGATGTTTGGTTCAAGGTGCTGAAGAAAACATTGTCCTAATTATTGTTACATGAAAGGTACAGCAACGACATCTGATGTCTTGAAGAATGTCTCTACAGCTGACGTTGTCTCTGCCTTCACCCTCTCAAAGAAACACCAGTATCTCCAGCCGAACCACAAAATGTTCATTTTCTACTTCCTCTCACCTGCTTTTTGTAAAAACCGATGTCACTGACTGACGAGTGAAAGTCTCTGTTGCTTCATGTATTGTAAAACACCTCCGCCTGACCTGACCACTCCGAAACGTTTGGTGTCAGTAACTCTGTACAAACCCATAATTTCATAGTGACCGACCGTCGTTATCAGACATTACAGCAGTGTAACATTAAAGGAATAGTTAGACATTTAGTGAAATGTGCTTGTTCATGTTCTAAACCCAAAAATCATGATGGATATTTCATTTATTTAAACCCTACAACTCGAAAAAAGCAACAAGACAAGAAAGCAAATAAGCATATTTCCCTAAATGAGACTATTCCTTTAACAGTTTGATTATATCTATTACAGAATTTGAGGTAAAATTTCAAATGTATTCTTCTGTTTTCCCTCTGATCTGAGTTGTATCTGAGGTTTTCTTCCTCTCTCGAAACCTCTTTCAACCTCAATGTCCATAATGCAAGTTTCTCAGTAGAACCAGAAACAGTCTTTACTACAATATGATGGTACTGACTCCATCATCTAACAAGTTAAATTGAATGTTATTTGCTGTTTATGAACCTTGTCACTGCAAATAATCAGAAGCTAATCAAAGCACATTCGATCAGACGGTTTGGTCGATGCAGTTAAAAACATTTCAGCAAAAGCTTGACCCCAGACTTTTTATTGGATGTCGACACAATTAGTGCCTTCGTAAACCTTCAGGTGTCCAACCCGTGGCTCGCTGTTCGAGACGGGGACGAGAACGCAGCCGCCGACAAACTGTTGATCGTTCGACATGCGCTTGGTTCTTAAAGCTGCTACGTGTCGAATTTGAAACCCGACGACTTTTGCAACCTGCTAAATCCCTTAATGGCCGTGTATTACATCACTGCAAAGCTGGAAAATCCCACAAAGAGCTGCTTAGAAGGTGTGCTAAGAGATTCAGAGGTTTACTCTGCTGGTGGCATTTTCATCTGCTTTTTGTTTTTTACTCCTCCATCAAATTATTCATTGTATTGATTATGATTCTTTGAGCTGTAATTTTGATGCTTCAACCTCCTCAAAGTGATCTCTTCCTGTCTGGTTCAGTGATGTCATCAATTTCCTCCATTTTCTCAGTCGAACTTTTAATCTTCCTCATGCAGCAGCTTTAACTCCCAAAAACTTGTAACAGCCTTAAAATCCTGTCATCTGCAGAACAAGGTGCACGCCTCACTTGCTCAAATACACCAAGTGTTCGACTTTAACTTTGCACTTGTTTGTGGTCGTTCTGTGTTAAATCCCCCCAAAAACTACCTGATCCTGTTTGAGTCCACAGGCACTCACGGTGCTCCCTGTACAGTAACACTACTGCAACGAAATCCAGCACAAGAGAAAGGAAGGAGTTTTCAATTGAACACCAGCAAATTTTTCCCAATATCGTAGCTGAATAATGTGTGATTTCCTACTTTTACGACCCCTTTTCATGTGATGTATAATGTGGTGACGTCGTCTCAGGGTAAACATGTGGCACCTGATGAGAAATTCTCTTCACCCTGGAGGGACAGGAAATTCATTTGAACACGATTGTAATGTGATTTGTCATTTGGTGTTTTTTTTCCATTCACATGAAGAAGGAGCCAAGTTTACACGATGTGATGTAACAACTTGTTTAAAAGCAACTGCAGTGGATTTATTTCTATGTAAATGTTCTGGTGCGAATCTCTCAATCTAACATCAAGGGCTTCTTTCTAAAGCCGCCATTTTGCACCAACGTTGAACAATCACGTGGAGACATCAAAAGCAAAGAGGCGCAAAGATCAATGTTTCTGCTGTAAAAGTGGCCTCCGTAGACCAGAATGCATTGCAGCCACAAAGGCTCCGTGTGTTTGGACTAAAGTGAGGGGTTTCACTGTAATCACAGTCACGCCTCAGTGTTCGCCTCACACCCCTGCTTTAGTGGTTGTTAAGAGGCACCCTGGGAAATATGGGAGGGATGTGGAAGTGGGTGCACCAGAAATAGCAAACGATAACACTGCAACACAATAATTTGATCAGAGATTGATGATCTTTAGCGAGACAGTGTCAGAAGGGAGATTTATTCCTGAGGCGTGTTGATTTGAATCGAGATGAGCTGCCATTTTTTTCAGCTTCTAACTTTGGCTTTATCTTCTGAAAAATGGCCAAAAATGCTTGAAAAGTTTTCCACTAAAGTCTCAGTTATTCTCCTTTTGGGTTTCATCACTTGTATTGGAGCATAAACCCGAGAGCCTTAGAGGTGTTAAATTCAACAGATCATATTTAAAGCCGATTATCAGCCTGAATATTCAGATTATTATCCAACTTTTCTAATTCCTGGTTGCATCTGTCTAATTGAATCTGTCATTGGAAACTTAATGAGAGACCAGAAAATGTCTGACTTCATATTTATTCTGTATATCATTCATCATAATCATTCATTAAATCACTATAGTGGAAAAAAAAGGTTTTAGTGTATGTTGTGTTACATAAGCAGAAGAACAGGTGAAGCCTGTGTTGTTACCATCCGTCATTACTCATGTTCTGGGATCCATGAATGACCATACTACTGTTTCTTTGGACAATTAGTCTCAATCCTATCATAGTTATCATACTGATATGAATTTAATAAAGTGATTCCATACTTTTCACGTTTGGACTGAGCTTTTATTATTATTATTATTATTATTATTATTATTATTATTATTATTATTATTATTATCATTCACTTTACAGAGTAGAAACTGAAGTAATCCAAAGTCACGAGGCTTCATCCTCTGGGGAACATGAATGTAGAAAATGTATATAGCAATCAATTCAATAGTTGTTGGGATATTTCCTGAACCAGTAAGACACAAAATATCAACCATCATCTTCCTTCCTTAACTCTCTCCCAGTGTGAAGACCCAGCTCTCTCACACCAAACTGCAGTGTTCCTCCTCCTCTCTCTCTCTCTCTGCTGCCCTACTTCTCTCCTCCTCTGAATGCATCTCGCTCTGACCTGCATTTAAATGCACCGATCTGCATGTTGCTCTTGCCGTGCTGGTGCAGTTCCGCTTTAATTGATCATCTCTGCAGCAGCTTTGATGTAGCAGCTCCTCACCCCGGGAGCTTCAGATGAATTACTGATGATGGGAACGCTGTTTATATTTTCATACTCGGAGACTCTATTTGAATTCCCCCAAACCTCCCTGTGAGACTGAAGAAATGGGTCACGCTACAGTCAGTTTGTACAGTATGCAGCGTGTGTGTTCTGCTGGTTTGGTTTCATTCTGTGAGAATCAGCTTGTAAATCTCAGAGTCTGACAGTGGAATAGGAAGCAAAGCTGTGTATTAAAATGTGATAATCCAATTCAACAGGGAGCTGACATCTCCACATTTTCAGCCTGTACTTTTCACTCCACTTCCATTATATGGCAGCTCTAGTTGCAGATTCAAAAAACCTATGAAGAGCATATGAAATATAAGACATCGTTACAGAGTAAATTAAACCAATCAGCCACAAATAAAATAGGTCAAATTAGCTCCACTGCAAATATGCTGCTTATATGTTAATCAGTGATGATAGTCCAAACTGTAATGTATGAAATTTCATAATGTAATATATAATAATCTATTTTGCATGCATAGTTTTATCCTTAGAGCATATTTTGCAATGACCTTTTTTTTTGTATTTCAACCAACATGTTTTTGATTGAAAATGTCTTTAGCCAGTGTTTCTTTAAATCCCATATTCAGCCCTATATAATGAATTCTCCCTGTCAGTCTGCAAAGCTTCAGAACAGATTATAGATCTTCAAATGGACATTAAAGCTTCAGGATTTGAGGAATTCAGGATATTATGGCCACTATTGAACTGTCAATCTGCAGTGGAGCTGGTGTCAGATGAAAGGACTAAATATATTCTTATATGTCAAATATGTATTAATTTGAAAGCTATATAAAGAGTGTGTGTGAAGGCCCTCGGCTCGGACAGTTGTGTGGCGTGATGGTCCATGCTGTCTTCCTCTCTCCGCTCGGTGCTCTGGTCTCGTGCTGCCTGTCTGAGCGTCTGTTGGGAGATTAGAGCAGATTAACATAATCTTGACTGAGAGAGCAAATCCAAGGTGCACATCACTCTCTCCACATGCAGGGGGGGGGGGACAGATTGTCACATCAAAGCGAGGCTGTGGTGACCAGCAGGAACTGAGGTCGACCATTCACTACTATTGTTGATCATTCTTGTTAAATCTGTGTCTTTTCACTGCAAACTGAACTCTATTGATCCGAGTGAGGCCAGGTCATGACAGACCTGTGTTTCAGGTCTTATATGGACCTGCTGTCTCTTTAACCAAAAGTCAAATGACGTGAGCGACAGATTTTCTGATAATTTAATATTATATATAAATATATAATTTAAATTTAATATATTAAATATATATATTTAATATATAATATTGGATATTTATATGTCCTCATGCAGTTCTGAGTGTGGCTTCCTGCTTCACAACAGCTACTACTTGGATTGCCATTAAATTTAGGACAGATATTCTTGTTTCCCTCAGAATGATTTTAAATAGCTTTTTTGATCCCTTGACTTTAGCAACATCTTTTTAAAAATTCTTATTTTGGTTTGTGACCAAATCCCTGCAAAACTAATGACATTCCCATCAGCCATAATCTGTAGGTTGTGTTTAGTGTTAATTATGGCTCAATAAGACTCATAGTAATGTTTGATTAATATAAAAGCTCCAGTTCAAAGAGGCACATTCGTTCATTACAATCCGACCAGAAGCCTCCACTTTAAAATATGCTTTGATTTAAAAGAAGCAGTTTCCCAGTTCAGCTCAGACATATTCGATCAACACGTTTATTGTTATGATTATTGCATCAACAATGACTTCCTGTCTGTGTTTATTGGGTCAAATATAATATAAACGGATACATTTTCAGACAAGTTAAAGGGTTTTACAGCAGCCAGTTGCAGCAGCAGAGTAAACTGACTTCAGGTTGGATTTACCCTCCAGCTCCAGGCCCTGGCTCACACACTGGTCCAGACCTGGCAAACGGCTGTGAGGTGACTGCTGTTCCACTAATCTGATTAGTCAGACTCAGATTAAACCACTGCATGCCACAGTAATTGACCAACACGTTCCAGACCAAAGAGTTTGTCCAGGAGGATAAAAACACTATTACACAGACATAAGACATGTTGATTCCGCTGCTTATTTCCACAGATATTAATGACAGAACTAAGACACATGTGAAATTCTGAAATATAAGAAGCACAAATTGTTTAACTGAGCTCCAAACTGGACCAAAGTTTTTCAGCCTCTGTCGTCATTCTGCTGTGTGGATCCATGAAAACAAGAGTTAATCTCTGGCAGAATAACATGTTTTTTGTTGCATTTTGTCATTTCTGCATTCAGAACTGATCCAGATCTTGTTCCCCTCCTCAGAGACCGGAGCACAGATCCACCCAGCGCGAGGACACCTACGAAAACATTCCACATTCGTGTGCTGTCTCCTCAACTATTCACAGGCCTGTAATAACATGTATCCATGTGCAGAGGCAGCACGAGCACAAAATCACATCATCACAAGCAAATTCTGCTAAAATAGTTTATTTTCTCTTGTCATACCTTTATGCGCAGTAACAGACAGTTCAGTTTGCACACATTGCAACACTTACTGAGTGTTTCTCTGCAGCTCATTAAAAACCAGCTCCACAAGTTCGTTTTACATAATCTATCACGGAGGCAGACGTCCCTGCCAAATTTCTGGGCTTGTCCATGAGCCACAGCTATTTCAACATTATTTATTCTTAAACATTAGGAGAAAGTGCAGTACAAATAAAAGATAAGCTGCTTTTATTATGGCAGAATATTTTGGATATTTTCTGTGATATGAGACCTCTGTGAGGAAAAAGGCAGCTGCACCTCCTTTGCACATGTATAATATTTCAATTTAGAGGAGTAAATTGTCTAATTTTGACATTAATATATCATTAATTTTTAGACATCTGCATGCACAACTGATCTCAACAGCTTTAACTGGCTTTTACACTATAGCTTTTCAATTATTGTGACGGGAGGATATTTTGAGTGCTGCTTTACAAACCAACACTTTTCTTACAGCACAGAGTTCAGATGAAAAATGTCTCTTCTTATTTCTTCAGTAAAAGCAAAATAAACCAAACAAGGGACAAAGACGTCGAGTCACAATGTTAAGACACAAAAACAGGAAGAACAGCAGTGATATCAGATAGAACAGAGCAGTGAATTTTAAGTGTCACCATTCATTTGATGATAAACTGATGCAACATGCAGCAGATTTGAATCACATTCTCTTCTGATGTTGTTTGAGATAATATCATTAGATCTTGCAGGGCGAGTCCTCTGTCAGCAGAACTGCCACAGATAGCTTTGTTCAGAAAGAATTCCGCCTCGCCTCTCGTCACGTGTTTCGGCTTTGCAACAGTTCTTAATAACCACTCGGCTCCTGCAAAGACTTCTCCCGAGGTTCATCCGTCCCTTTTTACTGTAGGTAAAATTCCCTTCATTCCACAGACTCTCAGTCTCTTTCAGACGTTTGCTTTACTGATTGAACAATGGTCTGTTTACTGACATTCCAGGGACAGTACGTGGAGGTTACTCACTGCAGCTGGTTAACATGTTTCATAATGATTATTGTAAATCACATATCTGGTAAGATGCTAGCTGCAGTTTGGTGTGAGAGGATTTTACTCAACACTCTCCAGAACCTGCAGCAAATAAATGGTGGATCCGGCCTTAATTTGCAACTGACCACCATTAGTTTTAGCTTAAGTGGTGAGTTTATGTGTCATGTGTAAGTGGGTTAGCCAATGAGCTGAGAGAGGATTAATCAGATCTAATAATCAAATAATTGTTTACATCAATTATTAATCAAAAATGTCCAACTTAAATCTAAAAGATTTTTGGACTTTTGGTCAGACAAACAAGCAACTTCAATACGTCAATTTGTGCCCTTGGACTGTTATTTTATAGACTAAACAATTCATTAATCACTCAGTCTCTCTATCCCATTATCAATAGCTTTCAACATTGTAATAAATAATAAGAAGGTCACTCATGTCTGCTTTATTGATCCACCTATCTCCACTTCATTCTGACAATATCCCCTGTGTGTTTCTGTGTGTGTGAGTTGAGGTAAACATTTCACCAATGAGTCAAAGAATGTGAGGAGCGTTGGCTGGTTCCTGTCCAAACAGAGAAGTAGTTATTGTGAAATTACAACCTCAGGGTCTGTGTCATTCTTAGAGAGTGGCCCTGGGAATTACAGTAATTTAGATCAGGGGATGTCCCGGGGCTGCAGCTCCTGTCTGGGACTGTCTTCATTAAGTAATCACATTAAATATAAATCTCATGGGAACTTGACTTGGAGCTGGCTGTCCACTTTAAAACCACAATGAAAGACGGGAGGAGAGTCACTGCCACCTCCTTAACATCCCTGCAAAATAAAGATGCATCGTTTTCTCTATAAAGAGTACAGAAATTGTAATAATGTCTCCATTTGAGAACTAGAGCTTGAAGAACATGACTTCGCAAAATTGTCCATTCCCTTCTCCGGCCCCGTGCGTAGAACGTTCGTTAAAAACTGCCTGTCCACGACCGCTCAGTCATCCCTGAGGTAAGTGACATTTGTCTCAGTCTGGTGGCGAGGCAGACGTTCAATCAAACGTCAGCACGTCCTGGATGCTCCATGGAAACTTTTTACAGGCCTGAGCCACGCAGGTCTCTGACAGCAGACCCAAACACACGGCCAGCAGTGACAGACGTCTGCTGCTGTTCAGGATCACTGGAGGAGAGAAAAGGGTGAGATAATTATGAAGACATACACTTTTTCTATGGACAGCTTTTGTTAGTATGTTCATCTGGAATCATAAAACTCCCAAAAATCTGCATATCTTGTGAGATGTTCAGGTTTGAATCTACAACTATATCAAACTACAGTGAGGAAAAAACAAGTGCAACGAAACATTAAAATGGCAATATGGTATTTAATAGACACTCAAAATAAACAAGGGAAAGACTACTCACTACTTCATTATCCTGCTATCAGACAAACTGTAACTTGTTTTTTATATGTCGTACAGTGGCTCCTCATCAGAGCAGCAGACCATAAATCACTCAATAATCACTGTTTGCTGCTCACAGTCTGGCGGCCAAACACAATGAGCACATTTTTGTTTCCACAGCTGCTGTGAAGAAATAACTTCTACAATGCAAGAAATGTGAACAACACTTTCTGTTATGTAATGTGTATATTTTCATTGTCTGGGGTCTGTGTAGTCAGGAGCACAGGAGCAGGGGGAGTTAGTTGCCACCTGCTGGTGCTTTAAAATGTTGTCTGAAGGATGAAATTCCAGCACTTCCCTCATGTCCCACAAAGTTATGGAATAATTCCTCAAATGATGATGGTATTTTCATGGTTATTGTTGGGTGTATTAGAAAATGTCTTGATCCTTGAAATTAAGATGAGATTAAAATTGACATGACATTCACAATAACCGTAAGGTGTTTTTTTAATTACAGATATTGGGCCTTTTGAACAAATGTGAGATTAGCCAACCATTCAAACAGATGTGTTCTCCTACCTCTGATAGCCTGTGAGTTTGAGGTGAGCACAAACAGCTTAATGAGGCCCAGACAGAGCGGCGAGTAGTCGTGCTCCCAGATGACAGCAGGGATGAGGAGGACCTTGCCGTAGCAGGACAGCAGCAGGGCTCTGAGCAGCAGGCTGAGCTCGAGGGTCCCTCCCCGCAGGCGGCCCACCACCAGCCAGAGGAACCACAGCACGCCACTGCAGAACGCCGACAGCTCTACGACAGACACACACATAAAATAATTATTGATTGATCAAAAAAGAATCATCAGACTAACCAATAATAAGGAATAGTCATTAATTGCAGTTCTTCTTCAAAACATATTCGGTTTCCAGACCTCTGAATCGCTGCCTGACTTTCTGTTTTGTTGAGCAATTCAAAGAGACTAAGAACAAATATATACATTCAAAATTATGAAGTGACTGAGCAGAAGATACAGTCAATGTCTCTGCTGCTCTATGTTAACCTAACATTCACTATGGCAGTTTCACTCGAACAGATGAATACAGGAGCTCTGGCTGAGCCATCTTACCGAGGGCGGCCAATCCAAACATGAAGTAGAACTCCCATTCCTTGGTGTACCTGATGATGTCAGCAGGGTCGCTGCTCTGCTCCGAGCCGTGGAGCAGAGACCACCGGAGGTACGCCTCACACAACAGGCAGAACACACACAGCTTCCAGTGGATCTGCAGGGGTGGAGGAAGAGGTACAAGCACACATGAAGCAGACCTGAACACACAGCATAACTGATCATATATATGTCCACAAAAGGCCTGTTATTGACACAGAACATCCACATACAGCTAGAATATATTGTTTAGATTGAGGAAGTAAGTTAGAATAGTTGATGTTACTTACATTCAAGCTTGTGTTGAACAAAATGTGTCTGAAGGCCTGTGTCTTGCACAGAATGGCATCAATCAGGATGATAACTGGGTCGTATTCAATGTACTTGTCCACTGGCTTCTGGCAGGACTCCTGCAAATACACACACACACACACACACAGACAGCTCCAGCTATTACGAGTTCATCTGTCATTAACATGGTGCTGCTCAGGGAATCCTGATAATTAATATGAAAGTGTTAAGACATGTTGTCCAAGCTGTCTGTTTGTGATGCATTAGCTGTTCAGTTAGTTCAACTCTATTTCCACATTCAACCACAACAGTGAAGCAACACACAGATGGCACCATGACAAAATGTCGACACTGATTACACACTGATTAATTAACTTATCAACCATAAATAGGTTCAAATAATTTGGTTTTAAAGAGCAGTAACAACAGATCTGGGTACTTTACATCACATAGCTAAACCATGTTAGCTAGCATCTTCATCATAAACAGTAACAAGTCAGATCCAAGATGTTAATAGTTAACGCACACAGATGGTTATCTTCAGGATGCCGTTACTGTAATCCCTGTGCAACTCCGAGGCTTTTTCGTTACACTCAACACACCTAAAGTCATCTTTCCCCATTCTTCGTCCTGCAAACTGACACAAAAATCCGCTAACATGTGAAACCATCAACGCGGAAGTAAGACGGTGGTTTCTGAGTTCCGCTTTCAAAATAAAAGTGCGGAGTTGTCAGAATATGAAGGATTGAATTTCAGTCCACAAATTCATTCTTTGTTTTGTGATTGAACCTGATCTTATACATTTCCTGCGATACTCTGACATTGAGGACATTTTAAAAAAACACACACATTCCCCTGTGCTATGCTTTTTTTCCGATGTGGAGCTTATGGCTGTGTTATTATACTACATTGCAACATTTTACTGTACTAGGCTGTAAATAAGTACATTCATTCAAGCACTGCATTTAAGTATAAGGTTGTTGCACTTTACGTTAGTATTTCCATTTAATACTACTGTATACTTTTACTTCATTCTTCATTACACTTATTCCACAACTGTTGTTGCTATAGTTTTGAGGCACTATGGCGTTGTTGCGATATGTATGACTATAAATGAATTACAATTTAGTTTATATCACACTCTTGAAAATAATCACCTTGATGATATTTGTACACTAGATGCTAAACAGGAAAAAATCTCGTGTATCCAACATAATAATAATAATCGAAGTTGAAAATGGTGTGGGTTCGTTTTAATTTGAAATCCACAACGGAAGACATCTTTATTTATCCTGTCTGCCGCTGGAGAGGCCGGTTTGACAAGTGCAGAGGATTCTGGGACGTGTAGTTTACTGCTGTTCTCCGGTTGCGGTCTTCTCGTCTGCCTCCCGCAGACTCCCGCATGAGGGGGGCGTGTTTTAAACTGCCCACGGTCGCTGTACAGACGCTTCCGCTCTCTGGCGTCACACATGTAGCCCAACATGGCCCCCGCCAGCCGGGATGTTGTTGTGGTGGCGCTCTCGCTTCTCTACCTGAGCCGCTCGATCTTCTCCTCCGAGTATTTCTCCACTCTGACTCTGTTCAACAACGAGCTCCACAAGCAGGGATGCAGCTCACTGTCCGACTGGGAAGAATACGCGGCAGACTGCGGTAAAGTCTCTCTGTTTGTGGCCGCTGCTCTGCCACGTCCTCCCCGGTTCAACTGTCACCGGAGCCCCGGCTAGCTTAACCGAATGTAGGCTAACGCTGAGCGGCTAACAACAACAAGCGGTGACAGCGCAGAGGAGATAACTGAGATAAGCTGTTTGTCTTAGAGGTTAAACGGGATTTTAGAAAGAAACAGAGTCGTAACGAGGGAGTGAGAGTTTTATAGATGTGTTTATAGCAGTAAGGAAGCTAAAACTTGATAAACTCACTTACAAACTGCAGATTTTAGCTAACTTACTCCAACACCAACCTCCAGTCAAAAAATACCTAATTTTGATGTTTGCCTCGCTCCACCGCAGAATTTCATATTTAACACAGATTAACTAACATTCTTCTGAAAGCAATTGGATTCTGGTGGATTCTGCCTGACACTGATGCTCCCAGCTTTATAGTTTGTAAATCAAATCTTAGTTTATTAGGAGACACCTTTAGGAGGAGAACAAAGGGAATGACAGGTGAACTTGTTTTACAAGTTTGCATCCTTTGCAAATGAGTCCTGTCTGGTTTGATGCACCTGTGCTGAACTGCAGAGATGTTCTTGATATAATTTGTTAATGCATGTTTAAGTGTAACATGGAGTTTGACCTTTTTAATGTGTTTTCCTGTCTCCAGACTCCACACTTAGTCAGAAAAAGTCAGCATTATAACTACTAATGTAATGTTATCTTTGAGTGGTAATGCACTGGAGACTTTACAGATCAGTCCATGTCAAAGCTTTATACAATTTACCACATATTATTAACATAATTCTTAAGGTATCTACGAGACATGGTGTTCACTGTGATGGCACTGGTTGCCATCTCCTCAAATTTTTGTGTCTTGGGAAACTTGTTGGGCCAAATGCATGAGCAAATGCAAAAATACTAGAATTGCCTTTTAACTAATTTACTTTTTATAATGAAAATGCCTCTTTAAACTGCCAAGATTTTAAGAGCTTGGTGTGTGATTGTCTCCATTAGATGATCCGAATGTTTCTCTTACATGATCACACAGTGCAATGACGACCTTTTGGTCTGAAGGAGTTATTCTAAACCACATTGCCGACATGCCTCTGTAGGTTGGTGTCCAGTATGAGTGGGGTCAGGTCATTTTTTTCTTTGTAATACAGTATAAGAGTGTTTAAATATAACTTGAAAGACTTATGGTTTGGCAGGTGGGAGCTTGTGTCAGCCAAATTTTAAATGAAGATACAGTACGTATAATAATCAGAGATATTAAGCATTGTGCTAAATGCTTCCTATAATAAATGTTGAGAACATTTGTCTTTTCAGAGTCCTCAATTTTACAGTTGGAAGACCCTGACTGTGAGGAGGGAAGCAACCCACCCTGCGAGTCAGTCTTCTCACTTAATGCAGAGAAGATCCTGGTGAGATCACACACACACACACACACACGCACACACACACACACACACACACACACACACACACACACACATTAATCAGAGCTTAAACAGCCGCAGTCTTTAAGTGTTTCCTTGAGGAAAAACGTGGTTTCTAGTCAAGTCAGTGTCTTTCTTTTATATCTTTTATGTTTAATCCACTGAGACCTCGGCTACTTTTCCCTCAGTGTTAATAAATGGTTGATTTCCTGAAATGTGTTGATGAAACATTACACTATGCTCATGTTTAATTTGATACACATTCCTCTGTTGAGCGTATTCCAGTGATTGAGTGTGTCGTTTTGATGATGTTGCTCTCTGTTGGTTTTCTGATAATATTAATGAGGCAAGAATTTGTCTTGTCAGTTGCCTCGCTGGAGTTCTGGAAACTCAAATTGCTGCAACAGCAACATTTGCATGCTGTCAAATTTGCATCCTGTAATGGGGTATGCAGGATGTCATGCTGCCATTGTCCATTTGGGATTACACAGTAAATACAACTTGACACTCTGAGAAGGAGAGAAAACTTCTGATGCACTACACAGAATATTTATTTCTGCACAGGAATTTGCTTGGCAGTAGTAAACATCCTTGACATTTGAAAGAATTTTTCTCTCCTCTGTGGGGCTTAATTGCTCAGTATAACCTTGAGAGATGCTGGAAAGCTTGCTATAAACCTTTTTAACTCAACAAAATGTCCATGACAGAGTTTTTCTGCTTTCCATACATATGTAGTAAATGTACTTCTTATATAGCAAAGGGTAACTGGATGCTGAAACTTGCCAAGAAACGAATAGCTTAAGTTTTTATCTTTTCCACCTCTGAGACTCACAGTGTTATGTTCTGTGTTTCTTCTATATTTGGTCGATTTGTCACTGGCTTCACACAGGAAACCCTCATTTTGTTTCCTGTGTGCCAGTGCTGTCTCTTGATGTATATCTCTCTATTTACTCATATGTGTTTTTTTGTGTCTCTCTCTGTCACAGAATCAGGCTAAGTTGTTTATAGAACAAAAGAAAATCCCCTTCCCTGTAGATAACCACAACACAAACGAAGAACTTGGTAAGTTTGTACATCATTTTTAATACAGACCTTATTTATGCTGCACAGATTCATATGATTTTTCCCAGTTGTTCACCATTGTTTGTTCTGTCATTGCAGCTATAGGCTACGTTCTGATAGGCAACGGTCTTTATGATGAATCCATCAAACACTTCTCTCATTTATTACAGGTGTGTTTGTACTGAATTAACATATTCACTCTCAGTACATTTTTTAGGTTTGCAGTACTTTGCTATTTTTTCACCTCGTCTACGAGAATATTTTCCTGACTTGTCTTGTCTTTGTTAAAGAGTGACCCAGAGCTGGTCAGTGCCATCTATGGGAGAGGGATAGCTTATGGGAAGAAGAGTCTGCAGGTGAGTAATAGATGTGTTATACAACTGAACTGTTCAGGGTTTTTTTTCATCTCCAATGATTTGATTTTCTTATATTTCAGTATGTTTGGCCTTTCTTTGAAATTCTGGAATTCTTGTAATTTCTGTGCTCCTGTAAAGCACCTTGTAACTTTACCTTTGAAATGTGCAATAGGACATGAAGTTTACTTACTAGTTGAAATGCGCCACATAAATTAGGAGCAGCCTTTTTTACTAGTAATTAACCTGAATAATAAAGTTATGATGAAGAGGATTTCTTTTCCAAGTAATACGTGTTTCTGCTACTGTTTCTATGTGCACACCATTCAATGCTGTGCTGTCAAGGTCCTCAGATTATTCAAAGCAGATGACTCATGCTTTACATTACAAGGTGGACAATTCAAGTTGAGTCACATTGAATCTTAATTTAATTGGTATTCATTTTGAGTTTTGTGCCAAAATGGTCTCAAAATTAGATTTACAACAATACCGTCCTTTTTCTGAAGCCCACACTGGTATTTGGCAGCATAGGGATTGTTCTGTATATGCATTTTTTGGACGCCTTTGGGTTTATTTGCCTCAAAATAAAAGGCATCCTGAACTCTGGCGACAGCAGCAGGTTCAGGTAAACACAGTGACTCAGTGTGTCATTCATTGAATGCAAATTCAATCTGCCAGGACTCTGCGGTTAGGGGAGCGTGCCCTCCTGAAAAAGGCTTGACAGCATTTTCTTGTGTTTTTTAAATGTTTGTGCCTCTACTCCTAACGCTGTTCACCATATATTAAGGTTGATGTCAACAAACTGTAACTGCCTCTCCTTCCTGTGTCTCTATGCCAGGACATAAAGAATGCTGACTTGGCGTTGTACGAGCTCAACCGAGTCATCACTCTGGAGCCCAACTGGCCAGAGGTCTATGAACAGAGAGCGGAGGTGAGGCCCGGCAGTAGCTCAGTGCCAGAAGCATTTATTATAGTTTAGCCTCTGCAGCTCCTTCAGTAGTAAAAAACGTATATTTTTAGAGATGATTTCAAGTGCCATAACTTACCTTAAGAATACAGCTCTTGGCAACATTAGATATAATTTAACTGATTAAATTTCCAGATTTAGAACTAAGCTGCCTTTATTCATTTGAGAGCTAATTTCTATAGTGTTTATAAAGTGGAACTGATCATTAATCAGCATTATATCTTGTCATTTTTATGTTCAGATGTCTGATCAGCAAAGAGTCAATGTGTGGTTTTCTCAGTCTATTTCTGATGCAATCGAGAGTTGTAGTGTAGCAAACATAGCCAGCGAAAGTCGAAGGAGGCAGTCATAGTTTAAAATATTGTGTGAGATGTTCAGTTACAATTTGGCGAATCAGTGCAGTTTGAAAAGAAGCAAAACTTCTTAAAGTTTATAGTTGAGTGTCTGTTGTGGCAGCAGCACTGAGAGTTTAAAGAATCACAGTGAAAATATCCTCTCTCCCTGGTTTCACTCTGAGGCTCTTTACAGGCTGCTTCCTCTATACAGTCCTTATATCACTTGAACAAACGTCACTAGTTTAATCAATCCGGTATGCAAGTCACACAAAACCAGTTAAACAACCCCGCCTGTATCCTGACTGATACTGAGTGTCATTCTATGTATTTATAGATGTTGATTTTTTTATTATCTCATTAAGAACAGTGCATCAGAAAAAATCAACAATATCATGCAGCCCAATGGTCAAAGATGAATAATCGGATTAGATTATGAGTCATCCTTAAGATTAGTTTTTTTTTTTTACTGCATATGTGTTTTGACTTCATCTTGGATTTTGTTTTTGCGTATCTTCAGATCCTGTCTCCTCTGGGTCGTATCAGTGAGGCTCTGGCTGATCTGACCAAAGCCATCCAGCTGCAGCCGTCAGCCCGTCTCTACCGGCACAGAGGAACGCTGCTCTTCATCTCAGAGGTCTGATAATCAAATGTTCACTATGTGCAGGGCTACAGGCATGCTTTTATGCTGCTATAGTCTGATCCTGTGTTTCTCTTTCCCACCAGGACTATGTGGCAGCTATGGAAGACTTCCAGCAGTCCTTAGAGCTGAAGAAGAATCAGCCCATCGCTATGCTGTATAAAGGCCTTACCTTCTTCCACAGAGGCATGCTCAAGGTTAGTTACTCACTTTTTTTGTCCTTTTTTTTCAAGCAAAAATTTGTCATTTTGTAGTCGTCCAGGCCAAGTTGGACACGGTGTTCACTGTGATAAGTTGCTGTCAGATTCAGTGTAACGCAGTGTCGGCAGCTGTTTAATCTGTGGTTTGTCACCTGCGAGGCTCGTCTGCAAAGCTCCTTCATTTGCTGCTTCTTATCTCTTCTCGTGTATATATGGGTTTTTTTGTGTTTATCACCTCTGCTAACCAGCTTCCTGGGGGAATCCCTTTATAGCACCTGCAGGCAAACAACAACAGCGCTCTGAATGTAGTGAAGAAAGAGCCTGTATTACGTTAGATACTAGTTGTTCATCAAGAGTAGTTTGATGTGCTCTGGGTGTGAGAGTTCTTCTGTTTCATGATAGTGGAATCTGCTGAAGCTCGTCCTCATGGACTCGGCTCTGGAGTCAACATTGCAACATCTGCTTTTTATCAGTGCAGCTCTGTGAGAATAGAAAATAGTGTGAATATGCCGTTTGTCTGCTGACCTTGTTTCACATCATGAAAACAAGGATCACGTAGTCAAATTTATTTTACACTCAACATTTTTTTTCTGCTGCTATATGGACAGACTGTGCTGTGTGACAATAATCCAATAATTTAGTTCTTAAAGTGTGAACAAGTTGTTATTCGGTAGGTTATATGTTTCATTACCAAGAAATCTGTTGATTCCCCGTTGAGGATAATGACAATGGTGATCTTTTCACTTCTCTTTTAGCGTCACAAACAAGTCAAAGTTTCCACTTACTCTGTGAAATATAGCACCACCATGAGGTCAACATTTTTGTTTTCCCTTAAAATATCCATGAACCATCGTCAGGACAAAATTTTAATTAGTCCAGTACTTTGCTTTATAATCATTAACCTGCAAAACTGTGTTCCCGTCGGCCTCAGCTGTACTTTGTCTTTTGTGCTCATTAGCAAATGTTAGCTAAAATGTTAAACCTGTTTAACCTGCATCTTTAGCTTTGTCTGAATGGCCACAAGCTGGCAGAGTCCCACGGATAACACCCTGTTAAAAGAGGTCATCTGAGTCCGTCTGTGATGGCATTTGTGAACTGCACTTTGTAGAAATTTGTCTGAATCATCCGCTGAGTCAGAATTTCAGGTCTATCCACATGTTCCTTATTGCAGTTTCCTGTTATCTCTGAAAGCTTGTTGTGTTTCCTCTCATCAGGAAGCCATTGAGACATTCAAGGAGGCTCTGAAGTTGAAGTCAGACTTCATAGATGCCTATAAGAGCCTTGGACAGGCCTACAGGTACAGCGAGTCTGTTGTAGACACTGTTCACTTAACATCTTTTTTTTACCCTACAGATACACCCAGTATGTGTACTTGTGTTTAGGGAATTGAGAGTCCTACCTTTCACCTCTGTCTGACTAACAATGTGCCCATTGTTGCCCTCTTGGTGTCTCTTGTTCCTCTTTCCAGAGAGCTGGGGGATTTTGAGTCAGCGATGGAGAGCTTCCAGAAAGCCCTTATGTTGAACCAGAACCACATCCAGTCTCTCCAGCTCCGAGGCATGATGCTGTACCACCACGGCTCACTGCAGGAGGCCATAGGCAACTTCAAGGTGCCCACTCCTCTACACTCCACTCCTCTGCTAGGCTGTATGATTCATGCCATCTTACTTTTTTCTTTGCCTTGATGGTCAAATTACATTTCAACAGCAGCCAGTAACAGAAACAAATTGTCTCATCCCTCAGTTCATCAACTAACATACTAACTACATAGTAACTTCAACCCATCCTAACTTCTGCTGCCTTTCATCCATTTGAATTTTTCTCATGTTTTCCTCTCCTCAACTCTTCCTCCAGAGATGTCTTCAACTGGAGCCCTACAACGAGGTGTGCCAGTACATGAAGGGGTTAAGTCACGTGGCGATGGGTCAGTTCTACGAGGGCATCAAAGCTCAGACTAAGGTCATGTTGAATGACCCTCTGCTGGGACAGAAGGCCAGTTCTGAATACCTCAAAGTGAAATACCTCAGAGGTTGGTGTCCCTGAACTGAACAGAACTGAAATATTCTTGGTTTATTTTCAGAAGTGAGTCATGTGCGAATAAATCCATGCTGCTCTGTTTATATTATGTCTTATATTCTCTTCGTGCTTGTCGTGTTTCTACCAGAGTACTCACGCTACCTGCACTCCCACCTTGACATCCCGGTAGCAGAGTACAATGTGGACCAGGACTTACCGGGAAACTTTAAGAATCACTGGGCCAAGAACCTTCCTTTTCTAATAGAAGACTATGAAGAACAGCCGGGCCTGCAGCCACATATCAAGTAGGTTTGATGGGTCCTTTACAGCTGATTCAAACCTGGAGCAAGAACTGTGACAATAACTGTAAACTGTAATCAAACACTTTGTTCTTGTCTCAGCAGATTTCATCAAACCCAACTCTAGTTATTGTTATAGATGTGAATGGCCTTTAATATAACATTATCTAAATATCATTTTCATGGTAGTATTTGAAGTTAATATGTATGAAAGCTTTGACGAAGTTCATCCTCTCTGTCTTCCTGTGTTTGTTTGCAGGGACGTGCTGCCGCAGAACTTTGACAGCTACAGCAGTGAGGTTCAGAAACTGATCTGCACAGCCGACCACTTGGGGGCGCTAATGCAATATGACACTCCTGGCTTTTTACCTAACAGGAGAATACACAGAGGTACCACTGACAAATGCTGTAGCTTATTTCAGGATTAACAGCAGCTGTAAAAATAATGAGATGTTTGTCCTGTTTTTCAGCCATGGGTTTAGCAACCCTGGAGGTGATGCAGGCTATGCATCGGACGTGGAGCAACTCCAAAGTGCGAGTCAATGGCAAGACCAGGCAAATGCAGTGGAGAGACATGTTCGACATAGCTGTCAAATGGAGGAGGTGAGGACATTTTAAATAAGCCTAAATAAGTCTCCTTCACATATAAAATGGACTGCACTCAAGTCCAGATCCCCTGAAACACAAGGCAGCAGAGATATAATGAAGACAGATTCCTCACGCTCGAACCCTCCTGCATAAAGTTTACAAATCTTAAATTAGAGCACAGAGAACTGAGAAGTCGGTCACTAAAATCTCTGAACTGTTCCATTTCAATCACTGTTGTTTACACATCACGGTTTGCTTATAGCATGAAATTAAACAAACCAAACACAGATATAGACCAACATAAACTTTCCCTCTGTCCTTCTGACCAAAGAAAACAAATCACGTTACACCAAAGAGCCTTTGCTCCTGAGCTGATTGGATTTCACTGTTGACAGACTAAACAGGCTTGTCTCTGTGCTCGCAGGATTGCGGATCCAGACCAGCCAGTTCTGTGGTTAGACCAGATGCCCGCCAGGAGTCTCAGTCGAGGCTTCAACAATCACATCAATCTCATCAGGTAACAACTGTGCTCTGACGACCGCGGCAGACACTTTCATCAGTCCCCCGAGGAACTTGAATTTCCGTGTGGCCTTGCTTCAGGGTTTTTCTCAACTTTGTAGTGGAGAAACATTTAAATTCCTTGTTGTTGGACCCAGTTGTCTCAGTGTATCCATGATTGATGATGAGCCATGATTCTGACGAGCTCACTGAAAGCAGGTCTTTGGAGCAGTGTGTGGAAATCCTTTTTTTTTTCTTCCTTTTCTTCAGGGGACAGATCATCAACATCAGATACCTGGCCTACTTTGACAACATCCTCGACTTCATCAAAGACAGAATACTGGTGTACCATGGGTAAATTACACCTCATCCAGTTTCTTTGACATCAAACACACCTTTAATATTCTCCACTATCTGAGTTGCTGCAATATTTCAAATTCTTTCCAACAGTCTGCATTCACTGGAAAACTTTTTTAATTCTTCAAATTGCCCTAAAAACTAGCACAAGCCTGAACCCAGTGATTGCTGCATATCAGCACGGCTCATCTAGATTATTTGACAGCGGTTATGTTCATATTGTTCGTGTGCTTGCCTACTGTATAGGCTTGCAGTTATGTTGAATGTTTTCCCCCCAGGCATTATCCATTTTGCATGAGCGTGTCGAGGTAGTGGATATAAATGATTATATTTTTCCTCACTCGTCTGTTGCTTCTTTTAACCAGCAAGTTCTCGTTCTCTCAGGGCGTACAACCCCAGAGGGCTCTTAGAGGTCCGCCAGGCTCTTGAAAATGTGAATAAAGTAGAAGATCTGCTTCCAATAATGAAGGTAAGGACGAAAAATGGGAAAATCAGCTGAGAAGAAAGTAAATAGAGACAGAAATGAAATGGAGTTGTTGATCATATCACAAGTAAATTGAGTTTGCACAGTTGCCATTGATTGTTTTGTCAGCTGTTGTTTCCAAATCCACTGTTAAAATCCACAATCAGTTGCTTTATGATTTTACTGTCGGAGACCTTTGAAGCAGCACAACATGTGGTTATTATTTCTGGTTGATTTATGTCTCGTGGCTGTCAAGCAGTGAAAACCCAGGATGGTTGTTTGTGTGTTTGTGTGTTTATTTCCTGAAGCAGTTCAACAGTAAAACCAGAGATGGCTTCACGGTCAACTCCAAAGTGCCGAGCATGAAGGATCCTGGGAAAGAGTATGACGGTTTTACCATCACCATCACTGGAGACAGGTACGCCGTCATGTAATGGACGCTCTGCCGAAATGTGTGTTAGTATTTACAGGTCAAATTAATAGATGATATTTTGTCCCCAACTTTTCTCCAAGCTAAATTAGAAAAATATTTGGACATGAAAAAAAAATTAAGATTAAGTCCAGAAGAGTTAAAGGACATCGAAATGTGTAAATGTTGGCAGGTGTGCACATGTTTTTTTTGTTTTAAAGCTCATTTTTACAGCAGGCAGTGACAGTTTGACAGTTTATCCATGGAGCCCCCTGCTGCCAGCTACACATCCAGTTTCCAGTTTGTTTGGAGTGTGATGCCAGAAGTGAGATTAAATGACTGATTCCCACTTCTTAAACTGCTTTCTGTGTTGCAGGGTGGGCAACATGTTATTCTCAGTAGAGACGCAGACGACAGAAGAGCGGACGCAACAGTACCAGTCAGAGGTAGAGTCCATCTACAAAGACCTCACCGCCAAAGGGAAGGCGCTAATGCTGTCCACCGAACTCGGGGTAAGAGTTTTCTGTTTAATTTATATGCACAGTTAAAAAAAGCAGCCAAAGCACAACAGTAAAAGAAAAGAAGCTGTGCTGGTGACATTTAGAAAACCCCTGGAGGCTCATAGAAGGAATCTCGTGTCATGTCATGTCAAGTCATTTAATCCACAGAATTACGCAAACATGCAACCGCCAGATCAGACAGTAGACACATTAAACAGCAACAATATATGATAAATAATGTATGACAATTGGCTGCATGTCTGCACTTAACTGGATGTTATTTTTGGCGCAGCGTCAGCATTCCAAACATAAGAGAAAATGGAAGCACGTTCAATACAATGATTTGTGAGATGACAGGAAACATGAGGCATATATTGTCTTGAGTAGAATAAAGTTTCCTCTGACACTCACATGTGACAGATGGTTGAAAGCTGCAAGAATTTTAAGATTAATTGAATTGTCAGTTGATAGAAAGTTAATGGCCAGCATTATTGATGATTACGCAAGTGTTTTAGTCATTTATCAAGCAGAAATGACAAATATTCAGAAGCCTCTCAAGTATGAGAATTTTGCTGCTTTTACCATAGACTGTATAAAATATGGACGTAGTGTCCGTGACGTCACCCATAGGTTTCTGAAGAGCAAAAATGAAGCAAATCGTAGTGCGTAGCCATCTTGGTAGCCTACCTCCGGTTACTCCAAATATGGACAAAGAGGTGGAGCGAGGGCGGAGCTGAGGCGGGTCGAATGA
>JBBMOC010000006.1:14365657-14382841 GCA_037975185.1 Centropyge bicolor
TTTTTACAGAATAAATTAGTACTTTATAATTTAGACTGTTAATTGTCAAGCAAGAAACCGTCATATGTCTTGAAACAAACTTTATTTTATATGGTATTTTCATGTAAATTTTCAAGTAAAACAATTTTTTTTAAAGGTTAAAACTTTTCTTTTCTACAGTAAAATATGGAATACAGCACATTTTTTAACCGTAAAATCAACAGTATCAATAGTAAATGAAGAAAATGTTTCACTGTAATTTTACGGTAGTGTTTCGGCAACCACAGCTGCCGGAAGTTTACCGTAAAAACAACATTTTTTTTTTACAGTGTACATAATAAACATGTGATCTATAAATATGGAGTTAATGAATTATTACATTAAAAAAATTGCTTCATCTGCAAATATTAATCAATTTTCTCTGTAATCAAAAATAACTCAATTAAAGGTTTAAAACACTTCATGTCTCACAGGTTTTTAAACCCACCTCTGGGTGTTGCATCAATGCTAAACCCCCATTGAGAGCTGTCGACGTCAGGTGATGCGGTCACGTGGTCGAGGTGCATTTAGGTTGCTCATGTCTGTTTGAACACATGTGAGGGAGAAGCTGGTGGAGAATCATGGCCGAGGACGTGTCCGTGTCCGAGGAGACTTTGACGAGCAGCCTGAGTGTGTTTGTCGGCCTGAGCAACGCCCTGCTGGACAAAGCCAAGCAGGATGCAGAGGGTAGGATGCACCGGTGACCAGACTTCATTCATAATTGTACAGCTTTAATGTGTTTTGATGCAAAAAGAAAAACTACACAATTTTGATAATATATTTTTATATTGTTTAAATTGTTCTGGTCTTATGAGTAATTCAGCTTAAAGAAGATATAAATAGCAGCTCTTTTAATGCTTTTATAACGTTATAGATTAACGTTATTACAGTTTAATTGTTGTTCATAAATAGATTATATATAAGCCGAATTTAAGAGAAGATCACATAAATTCTGGTGTAATGTTTATTCTACTTTTATAATCTATATATTACTCATAATATGCACATAATAATAAAAATGTAGAGAATGTAAATGAAGTCAGTGACCTAGTTTAAAAACATCCACAAAAGCTGCTTTTTCTCTCTTTTCTCACTGTCTCTTTTGAAAAATGTTACAACAGAAGTAAAGTTTTGTTCTGTCCTCCAATAACACTCTGAGGTTGAATTTTTGAATTTCAATGTATTTCAATGAGTGCCCTATAAAGGGTTAATGAGGCAGCGAGTTCAGGTGAGCCTCTTTTTATCACACTTACTATGTCATATAATTCACACATCACATGCCTGTTAAAGCAGATCAGTGTGAACAGGTCACTGGGTTTAAAGAACCTCTGGCATGAAGGTGGTGTAATATAATCCCTGTCATGCTTGTTGCCAATGAAGTAGTGACATGGCACAAATCAGCCTGTGTAATAACTGTGCTCCTTTGTTCTCTCACAGAGTCTCTGGAAAGCTTTGTCCCACATAAGATCACAACTTTACTCGGCCTCATCACGACCGGAGCACGGCTCTACAAAAGGTGAGATCTTCTCGACACAATCACTCAGTCACGTAAAGAACAAACTGCATATAGTACAACTCATCCTCCGTTTTAATCTGCACGTTTCTGTGTTTTTATACTGTGACGTAACCGTGTGTTTTGTTCAGCCTCGGAGTGAAGAAGAGGAGTGAGGCAGAAGCTGTCTGGCAGAAGTTTTACCAGTAAGTACATAGAACCATATATAATCGAATACAATAGTTACAATAGTAGTAATAATAAACATGTATATCTTAATGTGAGAAAGTGTGGTTGATTTCAGCTGTGAAAAAAAATGGGTGTGTCATAAAGTCTGTTATTAGCAGGTGAAACTGATGTTGTGTGGGTGGTTCTGTGTTCCACTGAGCCACATTCACCCCAGAGCGTGAACATAATGACCCCGGTTCCTTGACTTTCGCAAACCATCAGAACTTGTTCGAACCTGCACTCCTCCTCTCATAATGAAAACAGAGACGGTTACACACGGCTAATGGGCGTATGTCTGAGGGTTGTCAGTCATCCAGGTCATAGCATTCAAGTACGAGTTGAATCAAAGGCAGCTGGACTCGGTTGTTGAAGACGTCCAGTCAAGTCCAGTTGCCTTTGATTCAACTTGTACTTGTACTACTGTCAGAGATGGTTATTAATTATTATCCATCCAACATTATTATTAATCCCTTCAAAGGGAAAATGATGATCTATTGTTTGATTCAGTCTCATAAAATGAAGGACTTTGGAGTTCTTGGCAGAGTAGAAGTTGCCATTATTCACTCTTGTACCACATTAATGACACAGCATGTGTATTTCCAAGCTTTTATTAAAGATGTGTAATGGCAATTTCAACTCCTGTTTATTCGTCTGTCTGGGATCACACAATGAACTGATTCATCCGTGGACTTCCACTGTGGTTGACATTGATACTGTCTTATTAGTTATTAATGCAAATTAACTTGTGGACACATGTTTATCAGCAACAACTTCTGTGTTTTTCCAGCTGTGCGGCGGTGAGAGAGCAGGTCGAGGACCTCCTGCAGCTCGAGGTCTGTATGTGTGAAACTTTATGTTACTGCATATAATGACCTAAACACAGCTCTGGTGTTTTCACATAGTCAACTAATTCATATTATTTGCCTGTAATTATTGATGCATTAATACATTTAATGTTGCAGCTGCAGCTAAAGCTTTTGAATTTTACCTCTGGGATCAATCAAGTTTAGTTTATTTTAAACTGTAATAATCTAATAATACAAAAAACGAAACTTTAATTGCCCCACACATGTAATAAGAATAAATATTCCAGCAAAGATTTCTGCATTAAAATGAGCAATAAAACATTTGATGAAAGTGACACAAAATTGTTCTAGAATTTGAAGCTTTGTGCTTTTGTTTGCTTAGAATTGAGCACTAGATCGCCTCAGGTCCAGTCTTTAAGTGATTTCTGACAGGGTTGGTCTGAGGACTGAGCCCAAACGCACGACACAGAGGCAGGAAGTGCAATGATAAAGTTTTTAATGAAAAGTATCAAAACAAAATCACTCTCACGAGGAAAAATACTAACACAAACAATGAAGCAAAGTAGCAACTGAAAATCACACTTGCGTGGTAACTTAATAATAATGCAGCAAAGTCTTAAACGAAGTAAGAACCAAAAATCACTCCTAAGAGGTAAAAAGGCAAAATGGCATAAACAAGGCAAAGTAACAAAATAACCTGAATCATGAAGAACGAGAAGGCAAAGGCGAAAACCTGACATGGACGGCACGGTTGACTGTACAGACGAGACGAGACAAACTGGCACAGGACAAAGGGAGACGCAGACTATATATACACAAGGTAATGGGGAACAGGTGGAAACAATCAGGGCGGGGCAGACAATCACACTGGCGGGAAACACAAGGAAGGGCAAGTTACCTGAAACGAGAGGGAAAGTTAGATTTCAAAATAAAACAGGAAGTCACGAGACAACATAAACACACGACATAACTGACTCAAACTTAACATAGTCTTCTAGATGTGACAATTTCTCAATAATTGTGGCAGATTCTTGTTTTCACATTTTGTGTATTTTATTCGATGTGTTAATCTGTCAGCCTCCCTGTGTGTCTCTGTCTCTGTGTGTTCAGAGCGAGTGGGACTCCTTCCTGGAGAGCGTGGACGACGGTCTACAGACGACGGACGCGCAGCTGTCAAGACAGAAGACGGCAGACAGCCTGAGCCCTGATATGTCCTTCACTGATGCGCGCGGTGGAAAGTGAGTTCACAACCTGATTTTAGGTGGTCGTGTTTTGATCAACCGGCTTTAAATTGAAATGTGTTTTATTGGTAATTAAAAGTTTGGTTGCTCATCAGTATAATGATAAAACTTTGCCATTCGATGGTTAAGTACAGGGTTATCAGAATCAGAATCAGAATGGCCTTTATTGTCATTATACAGGATGTACAACGAGATTGGAGAGCTTCTCCTTTCAGTGCAATAGTCAAGTGAAAAAGTATACAAAAATATATAAGTAAAAAAGTCAGTTTAAGAAGTTGCAGGGAGGCTTTAAATATACAAGATATATACAAGATGAGATGCAGACTTGTGCACAGCACAAGAGGTAGATGGTAAAAATAGTCCAGATTTCTATGTTGTTCACATAATATTGCACAGCAGCAGATGTGTATTGCACAGACACCAGAATATGTATTAATTTTAGTGCAAATGATGAATGGGTTTTAGTGCAAATGATGAATGGTATATACAGATGAGTAAAAGTCACATATGAATGTATTGCACTTTCTTTTTTTTTTTTCTTTTTTTTTCTCTTTAAAGGAGTGTGACTCTGGGTCAGTACCTGAATCAGGGGGAGAAGCTGCTGCTGGTTCTCCTCAGACACTTTGCTTGACTGCCGTGACGAGACCACGTGGCCGAGCTGGAGGCCAGTAAGGTCAGTTCACTAATAATAATAGTAATAATTGCATCTATTCAAGTACTGAACAATTTCTGAGTCAAATATTACATTTGAGTAAAAACGTTCACTCTACTAAATGTATGTAACAGCTGTAGTTATTACTTTACAAAACTGTAAAGGCTCATTATTCCAAAATCCCAAAAGTCCGAAAAAATGTCCCATTGGATCGTCGGCCTGTTTTCCCGAAGACCATAACCCGACACAAGATATCAAGGGCAAAAAAGAGTGGGACATTTGTCAGTCTGTTGGGTTCTGGACTAATGGTCCATTGGAACAGTGGCCGTCCCTCAGGACTTCTGGACCAGACTTCCTCAGCTGAGCTAACTGGCTGCTGACTCAGACTTTCCATAGAGACATAAGTACAGCGTTGATCTCCTCTAACTCTCGGCACATATTTCCCAAAATGTTGGACTATTCCTTTAACTGTGTGGACCCCTAAATCTGTTTTTCTGCGCTCTGGCTACAAAGGCTTCCAACATTTTTCCAAAGTGACTTCACTCAGCCTTGCAGCCTCTGCCCATTGACCTTTATTTAGAATAAATTACAGTCAAACAAAAATGTGGAAAAGTGACATTAGCAGATCTCAAGAAGTGCTGACTCATGATCAGGGTTCATGTTTAATTTTCTTTGTGTCTCTGCAGGCCGTCCTGGAGGCTCGGTCCGTGCAGGTCTTGGTGGTGTCGTTCGGTGTTATAGACGGAGCTCAGGTGTGGCTGGAGCAGACCGGGTGTCCCTTCGACATGGTGCTGGATCCAAAGAGGAAGGTCAGGATGTGTGATGCCAGCCTCATCCACTGATTGCAACTGTAATTGTAATTTTCAGGGACGCCCTCTCTCCTGTTTTCTGAGTATTGGACGCCCTGCCTCCTGCTCTCTCACCCAGACACCAGGCTCTTTTGTAGATGATAATATGTCGAATGTAGATGTTGAGTGCAGGTGAGCAGGTGCATGAAAACGAAAGAGGCAACTGTGATTTATGGGAACTAGAAATGGCTGTGACTCAGCACAAATAAATAAAAGGAACCAAAGGATTTAGCAGCTGTTTTGATGATGTGTCATGAAAGCACAGTAAGCTGAGCCTCCGAACATTCACTTTGTAAAGTCAAGCACCAGATTTCAGCAGATGTCAGACGGAACAAGGGCAGTCGACCAAATATGAAGACAGAGGACTTTCCACATGCCACAGAAGCAGTCATCAATCATGATGTCTGTCTGTGTGTGTGTGTGTGTAGCGTTTTTTTCCTTGTGCTATTAATGATATAAAAAGCCATAATGTGTCTCTGCATTTCCTCTGTGCCACAGACGTACAGGAGCTTCGGCCTCGGCTCGTCCTACTCCAAGGTGATGCAGTTCGACTGCCTGCTGCAGTACTCAGAGTACATAGCCGTGGACAGAGACATCCCTGAGGTCCCTCCTCGTCTGCGGGAGGATATCTACCAGGTAGACGTGGACAACACAGCGCACACTGTGACGCTGAGCAGACATTGATGTGATGGCCTGAAAGAGGAAATATGTATCAAATGCAATGAGGAGGAGTGTTGAAAAACTATGTCTACTATGAAATACTGTGTTGTGTATTCTCAGCTGGGAGGCGACTTTTTGCTGGATGAAGCAGGGAAGGTGATTCATTCTCACCCATCTCAAACCCCGCTGGACAGACCGACGGTGGCGGACATCCTGGAGGCTGCCGACCTGGCGAAGCTGTGAAGGATCTGAGCTGAGCCTGAGGTCGATCAGGGGTTTTTTATACCACACTGCTGACACCACAGAGGAAGAGCAGCTCTTTGACTCACGTTGATGACGTCACATCTCGCACTCATGGCAGCATGAAGAGGAGTGACCGATGTAGAACTGTGAAGCAAAGACAACTGATCTTCTTTGTTGTGTCAGTGGTGAGATGGGAGTAGTTTTAATTGCTGCATTTCACACACACACAGGTTTGTTTTGCTATTCTTGTGAGGACGTTCCATTGACATTCCCTAGCTCCTTACCCTAACCCTAACCATCACAACTGAATGTCTAACCCTAAGATGTCAAGAGTTGGTCCTCACAACTATAGCAAAACATGCGCACACACACACACACACAGACAGACAAAATGAATGTTGAATGAATGAACTTGAAAAATGCACTGATTTGCTATGTAGTAGTAATTTTACCAAGATCTGTCATGTCAGACGTTCCTGACTACCGTCTTACTGTAAAGGTCCAATATATAAGAATATGAAGTGATTTACATATGAATTGCATCGTTTAACCAATGCATTTTTAATTTTAACGTGACTTGAAAGATGAGACCTTCCTCAACGTTTTCGGTTGCCTCTCACAGCCTGTGGATTTCTATGCCAACGACACGGGATGGCTTTAAAATCCAAAGGATGTGATGCTCCCATGTGCCTTGAATCTGCTCCATAACAATGGCTTAGAAATCAGGTCCACTCATGTCACTACACTACATCCAGAGTCAAAGCGAACATTACTGCGAAGCTTGTGAAAGGTACCATTTTTATTTTGAATGGTACAAATTACTACAATACCCAGAAATCATGCAACATGATTTTACCACTGCCTACTTCATAGAATTTCTTTTTCTTGCTAATTGGTTGAGATGTCAGGAAGAAAAATCTCAGCTGCTGCATTTTTCATCTCTGATTTCATCTTTTAATACAGATACAATTTTAGATCAAACTGAATTTTGAGATTTTATAGTAGAAAAAGATAATTGCTGCTATAGATCATTTTATATCTATATAGATAAAATGAGCTCGTCGCTGGATTCGAGCTGGATATCAAATCTTTTGCTGCCTACTGAAATGTTTCCGTTGTATTGAAAAATGTCAAGAATATGTGATCAGATTGTTCTCTTGCTATTGATCAGATTTCTCCTGATTTAAAAAAAAAAAAGCCAATTTTTGACTGTTTTATTTTGACAAGGTTCTTGTACGGTTGCATCTTACAACTTTGACTTATTTTGTTAATCAGAAAAGAGATCTGTAGAAAAATATGTCTGTACATTCCTCAGATATTGTATCGACACTGTTTACAATATCCCAGCGATGAATCACAAAATGATGCCGTGTCAACTTTTAGTAAAGATTTATGAAAAACATTTACATTCAGCATTTTATATACAACTTTATCATTCTACATACTGGAGGACTCATTTACATACAGAGATGACGTGTTGTTTTGTGTAACAGGATTCAGATGTGAGACTGAAGCTTTGAGAATGTTCTGGCAGGATGTGTCGAAGAATCAGCAGTTTAACGTGTCGGTACCAGACTTTGTTAAAATATCTTCAAGGATGTGAAATAACAGAGAAGCAGAATTCCTGTTAAACCCAAATACACATTGATTTATATCTTCAAGATGTTCGGGAAGTGCTGAGTCGGAAGAAAGCTTCTCCTCCGGCTTTTCATGTTTTCCCTTCTTCTGGACACTTTGAGCAAATGTTTTGATTCAGAGTCCTGACTGGTTTACATTCATTTCACTGCAGCTGCATGAGTAATGAAATACTAATGATGTTTGTGCGCATTTGAGAAATATGTTTGGCTTTATGTCTGTGAAGGTTCATGGTACACAAGTGCAAGTTGAATCGACGGTAACACCAAAGACACCAAGTCCAGTTACCTTTGATTGGACTTGTATGTTTGACTTTAAAAATCTAATATACTTTGAAATATTTTCAAACAAATACACACAATTACACTAACTGCATATAGAAATTATACTGGTATTTATATTAAAACACACTTTCCTGTGGAGGATGGAGACTTCCTCACCTTTGAACACAATCGATCCAGAGATGTTTCAAATGTCTCTTAAAGGGAAATAAGTTATCTGAAAATATGAGCCTTTACTTCTAACGATCAACAGCTGGAGGCCAAAGTTTCAGGTCGTAGAAAGGTGGTGCGAGAGTGAAGCTGTGATGGAGAGAGTTCGTTTTAAAGGGCCACCCTGTCGTCAAACTCGCACAGATAGTTCATGGCCCGATCGCAGTAGTGGTCCCACCAGTCGCCGTCGTCTGACGACATGGCCACACAGTTCTCCCGCCTCCCTCCGTCCGGCTGGCTGGACAGGAAGTGCTTGCGCCACTGGAAGTATGACACCCGCGTCCCGTCGTCGAACAGATACATGCCCTCGGATCTCAGGTCGTTGATGCCCAGCCAGACGGGCCAGTTCCCCGGGTGGAAGAACGCCTTGACGTAGTCGGCCAGGGCCTCCTGCTCCTTGCGGTCACGGGGCATCGCCATGCGTCCGCCGCGTTCCAGGCACTTCCTGGAGGCTCCGGCGTAGTCCTCATAGCTGTTGTACACCAGATAGCATTTGTATCCCATCCTGCGTCCCTTCTGGCAACCTACCAGACAAAACACATGCTTTGCTTCATCCAGTCTTTGACCTGCATTAACACATGTTTGGCCACTTGGGGGCAGTGCAACAGGCTGTAACACAACACTGACATATTATCACTTTATAACTTCGTCTGCTGTTTGGTGCCTTTGTGAAAACCAGCTGCCATTTGCACCCAGGAACAAGGCTGATGAGAGCGTCGAGAGTGGACGACAACAGAAACATTAAGGGTCATAAAACCAAAACAATGGGCTGAAAGATGCTAAAATTCACCGTGGAAATGACGAGAACTGAAGAGTGTTCGTCACTATGAGGAACAGCTTCCACATCACAGACATCTGACCCATTGTTGACGTAAAAGTATTGATTATTGGTTTCAGTCTCAGGCATCAGAGCAGATTCTCAGTTTAGCATAATGTATTTGTTTGGATGAATTTTCCTTTATGTCATTTTGCACAAATACTGTCTAGAACTGTGTCTGGAAACTTTTCCGAGAAGCTGCTCTTCAGCTTCAAGCAGACAAGTTTTAGAGAGTGAACCGTGGTACCTTCCAGTCGTCCTGTCTCCTTGCGGTTGTCCTTGCTGTGCTGGTAAACCTCCTGGATGCTGTCCTCCAGTTCCCCGACTTTAGCTGCCATGTTAGTGAACAGTGAAAAACAAGGAGGCATGAAGGTGAGTACAGGACGACGTTCTCTTAACGACAGCAGCAAAAGAAACTCGGATGGTAGTGGTCTTTGGAAGATGGCAAACAGAGTTCATCCCATTCACTTTCATTCATTGTTTTTCTTTTCTTTCATCCGGTAAAATATCAATACCAAGTATCTCACAGCTGCTTTTTTTTACTTGGTCTTATTTAATTTGGTCCATTATTTTGTCGTCTCCTCAACCTGAGTTGGTTGAAGGCACAAAGAAAAGACAATGAGTTTCCCGAATCAAAGGGAGTCATAAAGAAGAGAAAACAACCGGATCTGAACTGATGAACAAACTGATCTCAAACTGATTGGACTATTCACTAGTTTGGGTTTGAGGTATTGTTTTGTTCAGTGTTACTGGTGAATAAATGTTATTGTCATAGTTCTGCCAGTCTGGCCTCTGTTAACTTTAATTGTTGTTCAGGCTTAGTTTTTGACTGTCACTTTCCTGCCTTTCCGTCTCTGTCCTGTCATAGTCCCTGTTTTGCCGTAGTCCTGTTCATGTCTTGTATTTATCCTGCTGTGTTCAGACCTAGTTTGGTGTCTTAGTTCATGTCTTAATTCATTCAGTCCTGTCAGTCTTGTCGTAGTCTTGTCATGTTGTAGTTCAGTCTTCTTGTTGTCATGTCTAAGTTCTGTCTGTCACTATTCACCTGCCATAGTTTCTCACCTCAGGTCTCTGTACCTTTTCCACTTGCCCCGCCTCTGTCTCACCTCACCTACCAGCCACGCCCACCTCATCATATCACCTGTGTTCCCAGCTGCAGCTCATCACCATCAGGACTCTTTATAAGCCAGTTCAGTTTGCCATTGCTGGATTGTTGATCTTGATCTTTCGTGGCTCAGCTCTTAGTCTCCTTTTCTTGGTTTATGTTTCTGGATTTTTTGACCTTCCTGGACACGACCCTCCCATGAGTTCTGTTTGTTTAAGATCTCTTTTGCCCTACTCATCCTGACAATTATGTTCTGAGTAAAGCTGAGCAGTTCTGGTATTTTTATTCCTCTCCTTGAAAAGTGCATCAGTTAAACTCATTCCTACAATTGGAGAAGATGTAAGTGATGTTCTTACCGTCCATCCTGGACAGACGGTCCATCAGCTGGCTGACTTTAACATCCAGCGTGTAGTGACCGACGTTGAGCTTGTGGATGGCCTGGTCCATCCCAGCCAGCCTGGACACTGATGCAGGCAGATGTGATGGAGGATAATAAGAAGAAGTTGCATTAATGACATGAAGCCCAGAGGCTCCCAGTTATCAGGCTCAGACTAATGCATGATGACAGTTTCCTCTCTGCTGTCACAGTGTTTATTCAACCCTGGACTGGGTGTGAAGGTGCAGACTCACAGACATAGTTGTATGAGTTTTCAAAGTCTGACACCGGGCTGGTTGGCTCTGGTTCAGGCTCTGGAAGAATATCAGGAACATCCCCTCTGGCCTTCTTCACCTCAGGCAGAGATTCCTGACACACACACACACACACACACACACACACACACACACAGAGAAGAGAAATCACAATGTCAACACTTCTCCTGAAACCAAACCTCAACCCATTCGAAACAAGCTCATTAGCTCAAATCTGAATGACTTCCTTGAACACATCTGGCCCCGGCTCATTTTCAAAACCTCAGTTTATTATACAGTGGAAAGAAGAAGTATGCAAATGGAGCTCGGTCACTTTGGCAACAATTTAAGCTTCATTGAAATTATTGAACAAGTTGGAACTCATTTTGATTCCTTTTAGATTTAAGAGCTCTGTGGGTTGAAAATTCTCTGTCTCAAGCTGCTTCATGTCTCTGAAACAGGATCATTGATGATGAAGTAAACTGTCTTTGTAATGAAATGGCTTTTAAATAATCAGTTTTATGAGAAGGTCACGATGGAAAGAAGTGTTTAACAATATGAACTCAACAATATGAGCTGTGTGCAGGATGGGCTGTTTGCAGTCTTGTATAAGATGTATCTGTCTGTCATTATAATCATAGTATCAACATGTTCTCTCAGTGGTTTGAATGAGATGGATGTCAGAGGCCGGACCTGCTCCTCTGGTTCTATCATTGATTACACCACTGTTTCCTCTGCAGTTGCACCATAATGATCTTTTTTAAGGTGTGTTTCATCCATGTACGACATCACCAACAAACACCATTCACATGATAGTCTAACTTCCTTTAACAGATCTGTTTGCACTTCAGTCATCTCAGCATAATATTTAGCACATTCTAGTGTTCATCATGCAGCCGTAACATCACCTATAAAATGTTAATGAGTAATAAAAGGAGCACATCCAGTCCTGACCTGTGTCGGTGCAGCGTCGGCCGTCCCTGTAGGAACACTCAGAGCCAGAGAATATAAACACAGCAGAGCGAAGGAGGCGGCAGCCGGTCCCATTTTCTGCTTCCTAATAACTCTGCTTTCACTTCAGCAGCTAAACTCGCTCTGACTCTCTCTCTCTCTCTCTCTCTCTCTGTCTCTCTCTCCCTCAGTGATCCAGGACTCACTAAAGCATTCACATCAGCAGGAATCTCCCATTAGAAATATGAATGAGAGCTGCTTTACACCCCCCCCCCACCTCCCTCTAAAAACTCACAGAGAGAGAGAGAGAGAGAGAGGCTGAAGTCCCATCCCAGTCGTCCTCCTGCTGTCTCTCGTCTCTCTCTCTGCCTTGTTCGGGACGTCTCGCCTTTCTTGCCAAACAACAGGAAAGCTCTTTGTTTTTGCTCCCACCTCCCATTTCCACTCTTTGTGTGAACTCTGCAGTTTTACAACATCACAGGTTTCTGTATCTCCACAACTTTTTCTCTGCTGCTTAGAAAAACAGAGAAGAACTTGAGCCCATAAAAGAAAACTTCATCCATCAGTTTGCCAAATTTGGACATACATGCTTTTCTTTGGACGTGCATTTTGAGTCTTTGCTTTATCTATTAACCTCACAGAAAAAGGAGATCAGGAGATATGAGGTTTTTGCACACACTCAGGCAACCAGCAGTGTAAATAAAAATTCTGCCAGTGAATCATCTGCAACTTTAAAGCTCATAAAGAAGATTTATAATTTCACCAAACAATCCAGACTCAAGATCCAGTGTTTTTTCTGGAGCTTTCAGCCGTATGACACAGTCTTCATCAGCTCGGCCGCTGTTGTAATTTAATCTGTGGCTCCTCAGGGATTGATTGTCTGTGTTGAATTATATTATAAGCTTGAAGTTTATTCTTAACCTTGGAAAAAGGAGTTGGACCAAACTGTCCAACTGCAGTTTACAAGGTCAAGACTTTCAGGGCTGATGCACAATTTTAACCTCTTTATCTCTGGTTTGGATTCTGGTGCAGATAGAAAACACTGCAGGCTTGTACACATGAATGCACTGTGGTGGTAAACACACACACACACACGCCACTTATTAATTTGGCTAAATATCAGGCCTGCCTGCCAAGCTTTGGTGGTGTAATTAAATAAATCAGTGGTTAGAGAAATATGAGTTTGTGGATCTGGTCCAGGGGAAATGATGACTTAAAGAGAGAAGAGAAAGACTGTGTGTGTGTGTGTGTGTGTGTGTGTGTGTGTGTGTGTGTGTGTGTGTATGGGTGTAACAGGAGGTATGCCAGTTAAAATGCCACAAGAATCCAGCAGAGTTTCCAGGGGAAGCGACTCCGGCAGGGCTCTGGATTCTGGAGACTGGGAGGAGCTCCGGCAGCAACTGGGACTGGGAGCTTTCAGCGAAGGGGGACAGATGTGTCTGAGTCCGCACATATGCAGCTGTTCCGGTCTGTGATGGAGCCAAATCTCCAAAACTCTTTCCAGACTCCAGTTTGGAGTCAAACAAGTGGCTGGAAAAAAAAGACCCCTGAAAAAAGTTTCTCCTTGTTTTGACCCTGGTGCTTCTTGCTGGTTTCCTCCTGGGAACAACTGAAGTGCATTTGCATCAGAAATCATTAGTTGATTAGCAGGAAATTATTGGGAAACTATAATCTCATAATCAATTGTTTAAGTAATTTTTCATGTGATATTTTTTGGACTGTTCATCAAAAATTAATTAACAATCTCACCTTTGACTTTGCAACATGAATTTTATGGTTTAATAAAGTAAAGGATTTATCATGAGAACAGTTGATAGTGAAAATAAGCTGCAGGCCTGAACTCACTGTTGCAATAATAGAACTGTTGATTTAAGCTTTATATCTAAAAGCAGCCGTCTGTGGACATGAAAGGGAACATGTGGATGACTCAGTCAAATTTCCAACAGAGTGCAGACCTCTCAGACAAAAATGTCTGGGGACAGAACGAACTCCGTCACAGTCCGCTCTGCTTATATTTGCTTCGTCAAAAGGAACCAGTGGTTTTATTTTGGGTTTAATAATGTCTGAGCAGCAGCTGCCTCGTTAGCCGTCCAGACATAAGGTAACACACTGTCACACAATACTGCTCCTGTTTCACTTTCAAGTTCAATGCTGTGCACTGATTTTCATTCACGGAGCGTTTGTTGCACAGAGCGGCCTTTCAGAGCGTGGAGGCACTGGGTGGTGCTGAGGGAGGAGGCCGGGCCGGACAGAGCTGCCTCAGTTCAGGGACGGAGGGCGACCACAAACATACAGTAGCCAACCTGAGAGATGATGTAGTTAACCTGTTAGTGGATATTCTGTTCTGATGCAAAATATCTTCTCTGACTCTCATTTAAAACTATAAACCCACCCCACCCACCCACCCTGCTAGAAGGAGCGCTACCACAGGCCTTTCATACCAACTGCAATAAGACTCTTTAACACCTCATTATAGTTGACAACTGCATTTAAGTGATGACTGCATTTTATCTGCATCTTCTCTGCTGCACAATGACGAACAGAAGAAAGGAGGGACTATAGACTGTGCAAAAAACTGGACTTAACTCTATGTGCAATATCGCTGGACTGTTTCAATGTTTAGCAATACGACACCGTGCAATATATATATATATAGAAGGTAAATGTAAACCTGTCACTGCTGTTATCACTATTACTGTTATTATTATTATCATTACTCCTACTGCTATTATTTCTGACACTGCTGTTGTTGATGTCATATAGCACAGTGTAGTATACTAGTATAGTATTATTATTATACTACACATTATATTATTATTGTTATTATTATATTATGATAACTAACTAGTAGTATATTACTGCTATCACTATTATATGTAATGGAGTGTAGTCTGCATCACATTACACTACTATACTATATTATTATATTATACATGTACATGTATGTTATACTCTTGGATGTTATACATTGTATATGCTATATCATACTACTATTACATGCTATATTATATTATATTATTTTATTATATTATACTACCATATGCACACTATCATTATCATTACCATCAGCATACCATACCCACTGCTGCTACTCTCAGGTACACACATACACGTATGCATATTTTCTGTTAATCTCCTACAAGTGCCTATTTGGATTCAAATTCCTGCTACCTCTACTGCCTAATTTATTATGTTCATTTTCAGATTTATATATTTTTATTTTCTATTCTATTTTATACTTTGTATTCTATATTTAAACAGTGCAATATATGAGAAGCGATGGAGACGCCAATTTCCCAGAGGGAACCTCCCAAAGGGATTAATAAAGTTCTCTGTCTGTCTGTCTGTCACTGTAAATAATGTAATATCTTGTCAGTGCAATAACATAGAAATTTCTGTGCAATAGCATTCATAGCATCTTTATTCTCATGAATAATAGAATGTCTATTACTTCTGGATGCCAAAGACAAGGAAAACATGTAACATGGTTTTAAATACTTTACCTCACTTGTCACTTTATTGTCCTATGCCACTTATTGTTTCTTGTTTTTTTATTGCTGCCTTATTTTTTAACTAGCCACTTACTGGTATTTATTTTTGAGTTACTGTTTACTGTTTGTTACTGCTGCTGTGACAAGTAAATTTCCCCTAAGGGGGATCAATGAAAATTATCTTATCTTATCTTATCTTATGAAATCCTTGGTCATAATAAAAGATGAATCATAGCAGAGGTGGACTGGACTACAGCAGCTTTTTTCAATAAAACATAGCTCTTCATATGTTGGTCTAACTCAGGAACTCCAGCAGCCTCATGTCAGCCCTCACAGCATACATTATAAATGAGACACAGTAATGCTCTTCCTTCCTTAAACACACACTGCGGAGCGGCTGCAGCAGTGGAGCGAGATCTAAACTGGGCCAACGTGTTGTTTAGCTGAACGGCACAAAGTTTCCTCTGAGCACCGGACATCCTTCCCTCCCTCCTTTCCTAAACGGCGTTGGGGATCTGGTAGAAATTACAGTCGGAGGAATTGATGTCATGGAGCTGAGAGGGAGGGCAAGAATGCAAACAAGCAGGCAAACAAGCTCAATGTCAAACAGGAAGAAAACGTTGACTCCTGTGAAGCAAAAGCTTTAGGTCTAAATGTACTTATCGTATAAAATGCAAGAAGAAATCAAATCCATTATTGATGGATGTTGCATTTGCAGCTACAGCAAACACTCTGTCCCTCCCTCTGCACAGACTGTGCTAAATGGAAAATGTAATTTGTGGATGTGATTAAAACATAAAATAAACCTGGAACTCAGCATTACAAAAGAACAGAGTCCATTTTAAAGAAGCATTTTTGTTGAGCATGAAACAGAAAAAGACAAGCGACGTTTTTAACTTTTATTTATTCACGTCCTTCCGACCTGTGATCTCAAAATGCATGAGTGCAATATACATGTATAGCATAAGATACAATCAGCAGATAAATATAAAATTCAGTAAAATAGTACTCTAGTCATGTAAACTGGATTTTAAATCTATGACACAAGTGGTACAAATCACTACATGCCTGCCTGCTTACCTAAAACACGACGTTTGAGTGCGTCTTATTTTCATTATAAATGCACACTAGCTCTGCTCAGCACTAGTTTGAGGTCAAAGGTGACAGTTGAGAGGCGATGAGGAAGTGTTGGCAAGAAGCTAAATCCATACAGGACGTCTGTAGCGTGTTCACACGGCAGCCCGGACATACAGTCCGTCAGTTTTCCATGACTGCTCTTCCCTCCTGTTCTTTCTGTTGTCGAATGCCAGAGAGGAAACCAGCCTGGTTTCCACTTTCTCAAACCACAATCTAATTCAATGAATGTGTGAAAGTTGGAAAATGCACTCTGCGTTTATTCCTGTGAAGTGACGTGATGGGAAAATTGCATGATATTCCAAGAATTCCATAACCAGTAGGAACACTGTAATTGCACTATGTGGGCCGGGACTGCAGCACTGAGCACTACTGTAGCTCTAAAACTCTTAAAGATTTATAGGAATATATAAGCAAGTATAAATAAAAGCACATTAGAGAGCAAAATCTTCATAACAAAAGATTAAACATATAAAAAAAAATATGGATGAGTGTTTTGCACAGACAAAAATTTGACATGCTTATGATAAATTGTTGGCTAAATTAGTGTCTAACTCTTGTGAAGGCAGCTCACACCATCACTGTGCATTCACACTACGAGCAGCAGGATCAACAGGTCACCGGAGTTTCCAGGGATATTCAACATGCTACTGATGAACTCTTTACTGGGATTGGCCAATACTGGTTTTCCACATTGTAACAGGCGTTTCAACTTTGAAAGAGAGATATTTGTTGTTTCCTG
>JBBMOC010000006.1:14382896-14434959 GCA_037975185.1 Centropyge bicolor
CAGTTGTGGTTTACCAGTTGTCCAGGAAGTCGAATCCGGTCTTCAGGATGCTGCTGCTTGTGTTGAACTGAGGGGTGGGAGAGAGAGAGAGAGAGAGAGAGAGAGAGAGAGAGAGAGAGAGAGAGAGAGAGACTCAGTTCAGTGCATTATTTCAGTCAAACTTTCTTCTAATTTCTGGATTTGTCTCCCTCTTACTTCCAGCTAATATTTGGAGATGTCTTTTCCCTCATGGACTTGTCTTGTTTAGATACTTTTACACCTAACCTGTTTGCTTTGGTTTGTTTAGGCTGGTGTGAAAGTTGTGCATGCAACTCTGGTGCAGACTAAACAAGCGGACAGAGTCTGAAGAGGCTGGTTTGGTTCTGCTCCAGTTGGACTGTGTTGTGGTTCGTTTGTGGCATGAAAGCAAAACAGACCAACCGCAGGACTGTGCGGCTGTTGATATGTGATTTTAGCAGGAATTGAAAAACTTAACTACTATTAAATTCACCTTCTGATTGTGAGGAAATGTCATTGAATCTGTGTTTGGGATTAACATGTTGTGAGTCTATAAATATTGTACTAAACAAACTTGATGAACTTGATTTAAAAACATGTTTCTAGCCACACCCTCAAGTCACAGGCTATTAAATGTGGTTCTGGCTCTGAATCAATCACTGCTGCATTTCACAATATCCAAAGCACTGTGAGATCTGTGTAACACCTCACCTGGGCAAAGGTGGGGCTGTTCTGTGAACCGTCTTCCCCTTTCTCTTTCTCCATACTGGCCGGGTGGCTGGACATCATGCTGGAGGAGAACACTTCATCCAGGGTGTTGCTGACCGATGGCAGGGTGCTCTGAGATCGCTCCCAGCCAGCGACTGACGAGGACACGCTGACAGGTGGGGCCGGGGTCGGCGAAATGGAGAGGGAGGCCGGCGTCGCGCTGACAGCGGCGGGGACTGGAGGGTGGGGAGGGTGGGGAGCAGGAGGTTTGGGTGCTCGCTGCTTGGTGGACCTGGTAGGAGCAGGAGGGTGGGGGTCTGCTGCCTCAGGCTCCTTGACGGTGACAGAGGTCTCCTGAAGAGAAATTATCACATTTACTGTTGGCAATTTCAGTATAATTGACACATTTCATTCTAGATTTTTAAGGATTTTTTACATCATACATACATTTAAGATAACTTAGTACAAAAAGAACAAATTTTGATTTTGGTAGAATCTGTTCCAAAGAGGGATTTTCTGCATTTCCTTTAGGCTTCTTGTATGAGCATGGCAAACTATGCAGGTGGCTGATGAGGCTGTACAAACTCATAGCAACAACAAATGTACAGGAAAGTATAAGAGGAAGAACAGCAAAGTAGAATGATCAGAAACAATCTTGTCATCATTCTTGTTTTTTGGCTGCAGTCCCTGTCTGCGTCTCTGACGCTTGTGGAGTCTTCACAGATGTCAGTTATGTCAGCTTCAGGCTAGATTATATTTCAGGATTTCAATAAGGCAAGAGACAAGTGTTGGGGGGGGGGGGGACTCGCTCTCAATCTGTTGTTTGTTAGGACCTAGGCAGATCAAATGATCAAAAGAAATGCAACGCCGGTGCCAAAATATGTGATGAACATTTCTGGCAGCTGCTGCTTGAATTGAAAACGTCACCGGATGGTGAGACACACTGGAAGGTTCGAGTGCGTACCTGCCGGAGGTAGGAGGGGAGGGACTTCTCTCCTTTCTCGAGGGATTTGATCTGGCTGGGGGTCAGGGACTGGAAGTCGGCTTGCTCTCCCTCCAGCCTGGACCTCTCAGCGCTGATCTTCCAGAAAGACGACTCTTCCTCCGGCCTCCGTCCCTCGCTGACAGACACCTTCACAATCACACAAGAACACATTTAATTTAACTCCCAAGATATGTGGCTCTGTCGATTAGACTTTGAATGGTCCTGTAGACAATTTGTTTCTTAATCATTTGGGCTTAAACATGTGATTAAGGTCAAGGTTATTCAAAGGGCACTGGAGATATGTAACATTTAAACAAATCAACTACTTATGGCAGCTTACTGTTTTGGGACAAACACTGCGTTAACCAAACATAAACCAGATTTTTACACCAGATATTAGCCATTTTTACATGTTCAGAAATAACATAACTACATCCACACAGAGAAATGTGTCATGCCAACCCATGAGGATTATATAAACGTTTCAAGGGTTTTGGTTATTTAACACAGTCCCTCAAACCTGACATGTTTTTCTTTTCTAACACTTTCTTCATCAGATTTTCAAGAAAAAAAGCAGTTTAACATCTAAACTGTTATTATCAAGCTTAATGTGTGAAGAAGCAAACTGAGATTTTCACACAAGAAATCACTGTGATTTACAATACTGTTTCTACCAAAGGCTTAAAATTGGCTTTGACACATTCCCTATATCAGCCCAAAGCTTGATTGCTCAGCTATGACTGATTACTTCTCTCTAATTTGTTTGGATGCAAAGGTTTAACCTCAGTCCTTTCCAACAATGACACATAAACTAAAACAACCACAGTACTCTCCTTGTCTTACCTTGGGTCCTGGTGTACTCTTGCCGAGCTGGCTGGAATGAGGAGCCTTGGCGGCCTTCGAGTCTGCCTGCGAGGCTGAGATCCCCTGATCTGCAGAGCCTGATGTCAAACTGAATTCCAACTGGCTCTGAATGAAGGGAGTAAAATTTACAACAGTGTCTCATAACTCATAAGAATTTCAGGTAAAAAAAACAAGCATGTTTTTATATCACGTTACTGCCCATAAAGAACTTGTGGAATTAAGCCCATTGTCAAACTTGTAAGTCTAATATTTAAGTTCTGAAATGATCCTGATTATTGATCATCTTCTATTTTAAGTACTGGAAATCAGAATATTTTGGGGTGTTTAAATTGTTGATGAGATAACATATGATATCTGAAGATGTCACAATGGACACTGGGAACTTGCAATAAGTTTGACACTTTATTGACATGTTGAGTTACTAAAAAAATTATTTGATAAGGACAAAACTGACAGTTTCTTTTCAAAGTCATTTGAGTATTTTTACCTTAGTTTCCCATGAGAAGGGGGCAGAGTGCTCATCTTGCCAAGTTATATCCTGAACAGAAACACACAGTTGAAGGTTACAGGACCTCCTTTAAAGACATAATGTAGCTTAAACTACAATGAAGACAATAAACGCATTAGTGAAGGTTTTAGCTTTTCAAAGTAATAATAACAACCAAAATCAAATACTTTCAGGCTTTTAAACAAATAGCAAGTCAAACTTTAGCCTTAGTTTGATGTTTTCATGTCTATTTCTTGTATTTGGACAAGAATTCACTTGTAGCTAGCTGAGTTAGCAGTTAGCATATCTTAGCGGCTACGTGGCTAATTAGCAACAACAATAACAACAACACGGGCCTCGAAACACCCACAAAGCTGTTTCATATTAAATCAATCGCTCTTTCAGCACCTCCTCCCCGAAGTGAACGATCTTCTGTCCGGTCTGGATGAGCAGTTTGGGGTAGCAGACCACCTCCTCTCGGTCCACCCGGTGCATCGCGTACCGGGCTCGGATGTGCGGGTCCATCATCCCGTTGTCGATGGCCGTGTCCTGCTCCTGCGGGGTCATCTTCTCCCAGGTTGGACCATGTTTGGCTTTGATCTTCTCCCGCTCCTGCATGATCTTCCTCGCCATGGAGTTGATGGAGGAGAAGTATTCCAGCTTCTTCTCCTCCATCCTGTGAGCGTCGAGCCCCGCCATGGTCGCGGCGGCCATTTTTGCCAGCTGTTGTTATTGAGGAAGAGGAAACTGGTCACGTGACGGATAGCGTCAGGTCAGTTGTATGGATTTATGCCGCCATCTGGTGGCCAGACTGTAGTTACTGCATCGCAGGTTGGTGCTGATGCTCAGTAATAATAATGATAGATAGATAGAGATTGTGAAGATTATGGTTTGTTTCTTGGTAACTCGTGAATATAAATCTAACATTGACTCTCCTTTTAGTTTGTTATATATCATGAAGAAATTTATATTTTACTGGCTCATGTTTCTTTCTTTATCAGTTTTGTCTGCCAGCAAAGCAAGGTGTTTTTGTTGATGAGACTGAACCATGACGACAATTTGTGAGCTTTACTTCTCCTCTGATTATTTGAATACTATGTAAATAGATTATTGTTTATTTGTCTTCATCTGAATCAGTGATTTATTACAATTTCAGTAATAGCTGGAAACATAAATTGTAACTTATGTATAACAACAGTGATAATGAAACAAAACTGAGAGGCAGTTTGAAATGTTGTGAACTAAACTTCAAACATATTTTAATAAACATACTGTCTTTATAATTTATTTTTAAAATCAATTACAAACATACGATACATGCAGTCATGTTCAAATACAAAACATGAGAAAACAAATGATTTCTAATCAAAATATTTACAGTCCCACAAATTTAGCAACATAAGAGAAAAAAAACAATTTAAATAAACTGCTTTAGAAAAAGAACTCCTGATGTCTTTAAGACAATGAAACAGAGACACAGAGGTAGCTGCAGTCAAGTCATATGATCAGGCCCCTCTGAGGTTCAGCCCTGCAGTCGCAGACCACAGCAGAACGACTACTGCACAACAATCACAGTTATCCATGTGCCAAGAAATAAAACCACAGAAACTCACTTTTGTTGTGCAAATTTAAAAAGTTTGCTTCAGTGACAATGTACCATATGTTGTATTCTTGTGCTGTGTTTTTAAAAACTTGAATTTGAATTAACAACTTTTCATAAATATCATCTAAAAATCTGTGTAGTTTTACACATTTGAACCGTCATCTATTGCAGATTCAGCCCCATTTCTCACATTTTCACTTGCCCTGTTTACATTGAGCACACTGAATCTAAGTGACGTTCTTCAGGCTGTGCTGTGACTGGCATCATGGAAGTCGAGCTTCTCGTTCTTCAGATTGTCGCCATTCAAACGGGGGTAGATGGAAATTGCAGCAGGCACAGTTTTGGATTTTTGCCTGGATGAGCGGGAACACAACAGGTAGAAGATCTCGGCTACGTTGAGAAACAGGGAGACGCAGGACACGACGAGCATGAAGATGATGAAGATGGTCTTCTCGGTGGGTCGAGACATGTAGCACTCGACTGTGAAGGGACAAGGAGCTCGGGAGCAGACGATTCTTGGGTTCATGATGAACCCGTACAGATAATACTGGCCCACGATGAACCCGACCTCCAGGAGGATTCTGAAAAATATGGAGGTCATGTAGGTTCCCAGCAGGTTGCCTTTAATCGTGACGTGGCCTTTGTCGTCAGTGTACTTGGGACCTTTGACGATTCCACCTCCGGAGTTCTTCTGCATGTATTCTCTCAGCTTCTTCTCTTTGTGGATAACATGGAGGACGTGACCGAGGTAGATGAGCGTTGGCGTGGAGACGAAGATAATCTGAAGGACCCAGAATCTGATGTGTGAGATCGGGAAGGCTTCGTCGTAGCAGACGTTCTTGCAACCGGGCTGTTTGGTGTTGCAGATCATATTCGACTGTTCGTCACCCCACACCTGCAACGTTCAGAGGAGAAATGAATGTCATTATTTATACATACGAGTGCTAAGTTACTTCTCTGATAATAGAAGAATTTATTTAGATATAGAATTAACAACTCCTGTCAAAAGACAAAGAGGAAAAAGATATTCAATAGTTTGGAAATATTTTAGCACTATAATAACAATAATATGTATTGTTGTTGTTGTTGTTATCTGAAGCCTCCATTATGGCCACCAGAGGGCAGTATTTCACCTTTCAACATCACAGAAAAGTAATTCAGAGATTCATCAGTTATTTAAAATGCCACATAAGTAAAGTGTGAGCAAACAGAAGTGGACCTTGTCTGCTCCAGCTCCCAGGATCATGATCCTGAAGATGAAAAGCACACTGAGCCAGACCTTCCCGATGACGGAGGAGTGGGACTGGACCTTGTCCAGCAGAGAGGACAGAAAACCCCACTCTCCCATCGTCTCTGATCTGAGGAGGAGAAGCAAAGAAAAACAATGATTTAGACATTTATTTATTATTTGTAAATCCACCATTTATCATTGTCCAGGTGAATTATGATGCTCCGGACATCTATAAAGTGAAGACTCCGGTCAGATGGAGGCAGAGGAGAAAAGTTTCAATAAGAAAACTGATGAATTGATGGATCAATGTTAACAAAGCCCAAAACTTCAAACAGTCTTACATAGCAACTATTCAGTTAACCAGAGATGGAATAGAGGTAAAATGATGGAAACCATTAGTTGCAGAACAGTTTTTAAATGTATTGGCAGACCATTTCCAAATTATACTGACCTGGTAACCAATATTAAATTGGTGTCAAGTATTTGAGTACAGAAGCATAATTTGTGAAATTGAACGAATGAAAAATCTCATTATTTAAGTCATGACTGGTGTCCAACTAACCAGTAATATTTTATCCTCAGAGTTACATATAGCACATGTTGTTTATTAAAATTTAAAGCATTCTTTTATTTTTCAGCAAAAACACTCCATTTCGTGGTTTATGATTATTGATTAACACAAGTGATTAAATCATCATCGGCCGCAGCAGAAAGTCTGTTTTGGTGACGAGACACAATCACATGTTGTAAAAAGCCTAATCTACAGAAAGTGTAGTGTTCAGAACGTAACGAGGAGCTATAAAGTCACTTACATAAGGAAGACATACCTCCAGGTATCTTACTACATGTTATAGGTTGTAATGATATGAGAGGAATTTACAATACACATGTTTCAGCCTGTCTGAACTGCTGCATCCATAAATATAAAATTTTTAAGACGCTACAATAGTTTTATAGTGAATCCTAAGTGCACGTTGTGACTTTGCTGTTTTGTATATGAAAACATTGCAAAGAGTTCTGAAGTCAAAGAAAAAGTGGAAATAGGCAGATGAAATGGATTTTTATCCAGAGTGTTGAGACACACACTCATACTAACGTACATACAACAATCTGTCAAGGTAAGAACACACTTCTCCATCCTAATACACCTCTGTGGTTGAGAATGTGTTTTATTCCAAAAAGTAATAAATTAAAATTTAAGTTTGAATTCATTACATTCTCTATACTGAGCAGTAAAAATTAACAGGATTAAAAAGAAAAGTAGTAGTAGATCTTACCTTTGATTTTAAAAAGCTTCTGTGCAGACGAACCAAGCGGCCACCGACTGTGCAGCTGAGTGAGGGAGAGACCAATGAACCGAATCCAAGCTGCCTCCGATACCTTGAACTTTAGATCAGATGAAATTGTGCAACAGTGTGAGCTGTCACGTTGTCATGACATCTGGAAAAGATCCTGCTCTGGACAATTTTTGGCTGAACGTTGGCAAGATTGTACAGGTTAATGATTGGCAGTGCTATAAAACAAATTCTTGTGCTCATGTTGTTTTTTTCCAGCTGAGCTTGATTTATAGTCACATCATATACATCAAGACAATAAATGGAAAGAAATCCTAAAACGACTCCCTTTAGGCATTTTGTGTTTGATGAGATTTGTCACTTCTGGACCCACAGAGCAAACACCTGTACAGACTAAAGCCAGCCAGAGTGTGAGCGTTGAACAGTCACGTCCATGTGTGTCAAGAGACTGTGTCAACACAAAGTTTTGTTTTTTTGTTCTGGCTGTGTGATTTGAGCAAACGGAGCAAATCTAATATTATAAGCTTCACAAAGATGCTTTTGTTGCAGGGATTTTGTATTGAATTGAAATATGTTGAGCAGGTCCTCGTGATTTTTTGTGCGGCCCTGCAGTTTTGGTGGATGAATTTGATTCCTTTCATACACTTTTTTTTTTTTCAGGTTTTGTCTTTGCATCTGAGGTAAATGTCATCAGTGTTACATAAACTCATTCAAATGATCCTTTAATCAGTGCTGGTGCCTAATGTCTGCCGATCGATCAACCACACCCAATTCTGAAGTCACAGCACTTTTGCAATGATGACTTGATTAGTTTATCAGACAGTTCATTGGCAGCAATTTTAATAATCGATTAATGGTTAAAGAATTTTTATAAAGGAAGTTTCACCTTCCTGAATGTGAATATTTTCTTTTTTTTCCTCACTCTTTTATCATATCAAGCTGAATGTCTTTGCTTTTTCGATTGTTGGGCAGATTTGAAAATGTCACTCAATGAATATTTTCCACAGTTTTATAGACCAAACATTTAATCAGCTGAGAAAATACCTGGTGGACTGATCAAGAGCGAAGGTCTTTATTAGCTGCAGGCCTTCAGTGTGACTGTATATGTGTCACTCATGCTCTTTGGAAGTGATGCGTTTGAAGTATAAAGTATAAACCTGCTATATGAAAATAATGAATTTAGTCATGAAACAGTTTTTTATTTTATTCACCTTTAATCATTTTGTAAAAACAATACAAAAAAGTCTTCACCACATACAGTAGAAACAGACTCTTCACCTCAATCATCATCATCATCATCATCATCATCATCATTCAGGAAGTAAATTATTTCAAGTCCTAGATAGTGAACATGGCAATAACTTAAAGGACACATTCAATAACTGGCCATAAACAAAACTCTGCTCACTCATAGATTAACAAGTGAGTATAAAAGGAGATAAATACATTTTCAATATTGCACGTTTTCCATTGTTAGATTTCCAGTTTGAGAACACAAAATAACTCAAATTCCAAAAAATGTGTCCCTAAAAACTTTCAGCAAGAAAATTACTTTAATACAATGATAAAGCTTGTCCTTGAAAGAACTCATCACTTCAGTCTCTGAGCTGTATCTGAACAAGGAAATTCTTTAATGACCACTCAGCAGTCGTTTCTCCTCTTTGGCTCCATCCAGGCCTCCACCAACGCTCTGGCTGTTCTCCAGCTCCATGTTCATCTTGTTCTGCTTGAGCGTGTCCTCTGCAGTCGGCCACCTGGGAGCAAACAGGGTGGCGGGGTTTTCCGCTGACGTCATCTTGTGAGCTTGAGACCTGGACCGACATCTGACCCTGGTGCAGATCAGGTAGAACATCTCAATGACGTTGAGGAGCAGGGAGACGCAGGCCACCACCAGCATGAAGATGATGAAGATGGTCTTCTCCGTGGGCCGCGACATGTAGCACTCCACGGTGAAGGGACAGGGCGTCCTGGAGCAGGGGAACATGGGGACCATGACAAAGCCGTACAGGTAGTACTGGCCCACGATGAAGCCGGCCTCAATGAGGATCTTGACCACGAGCTGGGTCAGGTAGCTCCCCAGAAGGTTCCCCTTGATCTTCACCTTTCCCTTGTCATCAGTGTATTTGGGCATCTTGACCAGCCGGGTCCCGCCGGGGCTGGAGAGCTGCTCCCTCAGCTTGTTCTCCTTGTGGATGACGTGCATGGCGTGGCCCAGGTAGACCAGCGTCGGCGTGGACACGAAGATGATCTGGAGGACCCAGAAGCGAATGTGCGAAATGGGGAAGGTCCAATCGTAGCAGACGTTCTCGCAACCAGGTTGCTGAGTGTTACAGATGAAACCCGACTGCTCGTCGCCCCAGACGCTCTCAGCACCGGCACCCAGAACCATGATCCTGAACAGGAACAGGACGCTCATCCAGATCTTCCCGATGACCGTGGAGTGGGACTGGACCTTGTCCAGCAGCGTCGACAGGAATCCCCAGTCTCCCATTTTTGATGATGGTGATGTTCAGTTTATGATCTGTGATAAAAAGATAAAAGGAAATGCAATAAATTCTCATGAGCTAATTCACACAACAAACTTCAACAAATTTTGTTTGCAAAGATCAAACAACACACCTTAAAAACATTAACAACCTCACTATCCAATCAATATGCTGCCTGGAAGGACCTGACTACTTGAGAAGTCTCAGTGTCCGTGAACCCTGAGCTGCTTGGTCAATATTTTCCTAAAATAATCATTAATCAGAATTTTGAACAGAAGTACGGACAAAACAATGATGTTTTACAATTGAGTCATAGTAGACATAGGTTTTTATGGAGATAAAACTTATAAAAGAAAATGAAAAAAAGAGAAAATATAACTTTAAAATAAAGAATCCACAGTAAATATATTAAAAATGTCTCGTGGACTAAATTGAAAGGTGAGAGATGAAAAGCAACCTGAGGCCAGAATTAATCAGACATCAGAGAAGAAGCCAAGCCAATGTCATTAAAAAGTCAAATAATCATCACTTTTTTTCACACAAAAAAATAGAAAAAGAATGAAATCACTTTACATCTTCATTCAGTGTAGTGTTCATTACAAATATTCACAGCCACTGACAAGATATATGTTTTAAATTCAGATAGTCAGAGAAGAACAATTGGTGCATCTTACCTGTTGACCTGGTCGGAACGGACTGTCTGCGCTGGGGACGGATCACTAACTTAGAGGTTGGACCTTGGAAAATTGAGGACGACGGGACCAATCGCATTACGCAACACACATCTGGCACAAATGTCACGTTGTACCCGTCAGCAAACGAGAGCAGAAAAAGTTGAAGAGCCACAAGTGTGTAATAATTGACAGCTGCGCAGTGTCACAATCTTTGCTGGCAAACGGCCTTGAGTGTTTGAAAGTAAGCAGATAAATAATAATAAAAGTGTGTGATCATTAAAACAAGGATAACGAACACTGCTGCTTATATTTAAACCGTCCAAGTTCTTAGTCACAGTCTGTCATAAAACTATAATTGAACCATATCTGACCGAGATTTGAGACATTTAAATTAACGGCTGTAATTCTCCACTGGCTCCATATTTACCATCACAAATAATTCTGTCTCTTTAAAAGTACTCAGAAGACACAAATTCTCAGTGGCCTGTTAAAGATTGTAAAGTTTAAAACTGTATGAAAAATTGAATCATTCTTTCACCACTTAATTAAGTGCTTTGTACACATTAAAGTGTTTGTAGCTCTTTATATACAGCATGTTAGATTAATGAAGTTACAGAGGTTCAGATGAATGACACTCTTTTTTGGTGAATTTTAAAAACATTAGGTGGGAAAATAAGTGTGTGGTGCATGACAATGCAGTAAGAAAAGGACAAATCTGAATCTGGTTTATTGAATCAAAATTGTAAAAACTTTGTGTAAAATCAAGTATCTTTAGTCAAATCTATCAAAAAATAATCTCTACAATGATCAACTGGGTCTGTCAACTGCAAGAAAACATGGTTTGCTCTTTTGCATTATGTCAGAAAAGTCGCCTGAAAAGTCATATTAGGCAACATTTTGCTTGTGAGCGAGTCATGTTTGCAGAAGCTGTTGACTCCCCTCCCTCCTGTTTTATTCAACACACACACACACACATTTCCCCTCCAACACCGAAACACAGAAATACAGAAACTCAGGAGAACTGGACAACCTATCACTGCCTCCTTGTTTCAGAGGTGGACCTCCCCCGTGTTGCTGTTCTCAGCCGGCACATCCTTCGCAGCCTCGCTGCTCCCGCCCGTGAACCCGTTCACCCCGAACTTTCGTCCTTGGAGCTCCAGCTCCAGGTTGACCCGATTTTGGAGCGTCTCATCGCGGCTTTTAAAAGCCTTCCTCTCCGAGAGCGGCGGCGTCACCGGGGTGACGGTGTAGTCCTGCCTCCTCGCCATGCACTCCTTCACCGCCTTGGCACACAGGTAGAAGAGCTCGACCAGGCTGAGGACGAGGGAGACGAAGGCCGACACCAGCATGAACCAGATGATGACCGACTTCTCCGTGGGCCTGGACAGGAAGCAGTCCACCTTGTGAGGGCAGGGGAAGCGGGTGCAGACGTAACGAGTCTGGAGGGTGAAACCGTAAAGGAAGTACTGACCCACGATGAACAAGACCTCCAGGATAATCTTGGCCACAAGATGGAGGACGTAGCTGCGAAGGAGGCGGCCGCGGATGTTGATCTTTCCCGTGCTCTTGGTGTACTTGGGAACTTTGTAGGCTCTCCTGAGGAACAGACTGGCCTGGTCATCCAGCTCGGCCTGCTTCTTCATCCTCTCCTTCACCTGGGATCGGAAGGACAAGAATGAATGAATGAATCTTACTTTCACAAATGTGCAGTTCAGAAATTTAAGAGATACAGACTCAATTTTGGCTCAACACTTATTGTATGTGGTGTTATCTACCTCCGAGAAACTTCGAAGGAAGACTTATTGTATGTAGTGAGATCTACCTCCGAGAAACTTCGAAGGACTGGAAGTTGTGTTTTTTGCCACATTTTGAACATGAGTATAAACTATGAGGGTTATAGGAGCATATGGATTATCAGCAGACAAGTTCAAAGCATGAGGAGCAGTTTCAACAGTTTTTGAAGTTTTAGAGATAAAAGAAAAAGTTGCATGAATTCCAACGTGACCCTTCAGACTGAGGTCGGTTTGAAAAAAACCCAGATGTGATTTAGGAGCTCGTATGAAAGTTGCCCGAATCAGAATTTGAAATATTGCATTACACTTGATTTGTGCTGTTCACAGTGTCATCAAATAAACAGATCTGAGTCACACGTGAGCAAAACAGTTCAGTTTCAGGTCACTTGTGTCTGTAGTCTAAGCAACAGGAGTAATCAAACCCAACACAGCCATATAAAATAATCGACCTCGAAAGGTGTGGCCTGACTGACACAGTGACGTTGCCGTGCTGCACCCACTGAACACACCTTCTTCTCAGCGTGGATCACATGAAGGACGTGGCCGAGATACAGCAGCTTCGGTGTTGCCACAGCGATGATCTGAAGGAACCAAAAGCGAACATGGGAGATGGGGAAGGCGAGGTCGTAGCAGACGTTCTCGCAGCCGGGCTGCTGGGTGTTGCACACGAAGTCGGACTGCTCATCGCCCCACACCTGCAGAGAGATCAAAGGAGAGATGACACAAGATAAACAAACTGTAGAGAGTTTAAAGTGTAGTAGGGACGATGTTTACTGCCCTGCACCTCAATAGGATCATCAAAGTACTCATGTCTTTCTCCCCATTAATCGGCCTTTTGACACGTTCCCAATCCACAGACGTGTTAGATGGTTCTGTTTGAAACGTTGAGTACCTTGTCGGCGCCGCTGCGCAGCACCAGGATGCGGAAGACGAAGAGCACGGTGAGCCAGACCTTGCCGATCACCGTGGAGTGGCTCTGCACTTTATCCAGCAGGCGGCCCAGCAGATCCCATTCGCCCATTTCAGTCGCCAGTTGTCCTGCTTTCTGTGTGAGGAGATCAACATAAACCATCATGAGACGCTTTAATACAATAATCTCTGAAGGCAAATTTTAATTATTTGAGAAGTACTATTACTGGTTCATCAGCCCAATCTGGCGAGATCTTGATTAGTTAGTTGTATTTTTCAGTTAATGTAGGTGTAAAAGTCAGAGCAGACAGACTCTCCACAAGGCCAAACTTTTTATCGTTACTCGCAGTCTTGTGAGTTTGCTGATAGAAGCCACAGCTGCTGACTCCCAGTCTCCAAAACATACTTATCTGCTGGAAGCCAAGACCTTAACCTTGGTTAATACCAGCCATCGCAGGGAGCTCAACCACCGATGCACAAACACAGATTGACCCGTCTGAGAAGATAAGCTGCTCGGTTTATGGTGCAAGCTTTCAAAAACCTTCCATTTGTAAGGAATATTGAATCTTTTCTTCAGAATTTATTGATCTTTGATGATGCTTTCGTAAAGATTTTTGCCTTCTTGTTTTTAATCTGTTGATTTCATCAGAATTATAATTTAACTATCAAATGTTTGTAGCTGTTAGAAAATTTAATTTTCTAGACATTATAATAATAGTTATTTTTTATTTCTTATTTTCTGTTGAGAATGTTATTTCTTCTCTAAATTAAATTACTACCACATACACCAATAGTTGCAGTTTATTCTTGTCATGACAAATCATTTTCTTCTTTTATCACAATTGCAAGTGCATGGTAGAAATATTACAGAGTAGATTATTGTATAATATCAACATATGAAATAAACCCTTGAATCCACAATTTTCCCAGTTCATGTCCAGGACAATATCAGTTAGCTTTTCTGAGAAGTAAAAATTAAAATCAACTTACCGGTTGAACAAGCCCAGAGAGAAAAAAAGGAGTCCGAAGAGAGCAACGTCTCAGGAGGCCGACGAAGAGAGAAAGTGAAGAAGAAGCTTTTCACTCGTCGCTTCTTTTAGCGTCTTATCTGGAAGGACACCGTCCTAACCACAACAGAAAAACCTCCAGCCCCAACACTGAAGCCTTGTTTTCATTTCACTTGTGTTTAACGTCTGTGGCAAATGTGCTTCATTTGACAGTGGAGCAGAGAACAGACAGGCAAGATTCAAACCCATGACTATATATCTTCTATATACAGGTGGTTGACAAAGTGAAGGGTAAAGCTGAGCAAATGAGTGAGGAAACAAATGCAGATGTTTCCATAAAGGACACAGCAGCTCAGACAGTTTGATGAAGTCCATTTAGTGGCTGTTGTGGAGCTTTCTATTGTATGACATCATCGGCCTACAGCACAGAAGATGAGATGAAATGTTCAAAATTCTTTTCATTCTCATCCACAATGGCTTAAAAATTAACCTTGGAAAACCTCACGATCTTTTTTTTTTTTTTTTTTTTTTTGTTTTACATTTATTCTTCATTTAGACTTTTCCTGAAAGTGGATAAGCAAACACTGTGTTCTGGGTTTTTATCCCTCGTCAGGTTCAGTTGCTGGATGTCCCTTTAATTTTTCACTCATGCTGCAAGTGTTGTTGTTTTCTTTGATTTGCCTTGTGGATATTATTGGTGTGAAAAGGAGTCACATGAAAGTCTGTCATCAATTCTGTTGTCATATGTCATGTAGATGTTACAGACTCTACTTTGTAGATCATATTCGCACCTATATATTCACAAATTGTGCTTTAATCCTCCAAAGCCCAGGTTTGCTCTGCACCACATTTATTTACAGCAGACTGACCCTCACGTGTGTTCATCAGGTTTGCAAACAGTCTCTGACCTGAACCCTGAGGGGGTCGAGGGGGAAACTCTGGCAGCCGGCGTGGTGTCTGCTCATGGACGTAAATGATTTACACCAATGTGACGTTTTAAGAGAAAAACAGTGTTTGCAGCCCTCAGCAAATACATCAGTCAACACTTCATACACATTTCATACACACTGTTTATGCTGGAAACCAAGCACCTATCCATCAGATATCTACATCTTCAAAGACACAAACAGTCATTTATTATAATAAATAAAAGACAGCGTGACAAAATGGGAATGGAGAGAGTTTTATTGGTCCAATGCTGTGATATGATGACGCATATTTAAGCCAACATTTTATATACTGTACTGCATATTTAATCACTCAACACATCTGCCCACATTTTAAATATAAATACTTCTTTAAGAACAATATCCACGTAAACTAAATGCAGCTCAAATATAGTTTCTCAACAGAACAAAGCATGACACACTCGCTCCTCAGTGCATTTCAGATTCACTCGTGGAGAATCTTCACATCCAGCTAAAGTCATTCTTCCTCCTTCGCCACCATGTGCACCACATGCTTTTTTAAAGAAGAATGTATAATACTGTACTGGCACATTTTGGCTTAATCTGAACTATGTCTTTGATCAGATCAAGAAGACTAAACTACAGGCATGTTCATGTTGCAAGAATATATTCAGATTTATACTTGCTTCAGCCACAATGATTTAAAAATGTGTCCTAGTCATCTTCAGTTTGGATTGAGTTATATTATTGCCAAATGACACTTAATTGCACTTCATTTAGTGTTGCATCATGCAGCGTTTGCTCACTAAAATAATACATTTAGAAAAATTATTCTACGTTACGACATCAGTCTGTCATCTGTCTGTTTAACTTTGAATGATGCTGGGTTTGGCTTTTGGTGTTATTATCATTTTCTTCCTTGTGTGTGTGCCATATAGGTGTGGCCAGTCAGTGCTGGTAAAAAGCAGGAGCAACCAGCAAGAACTGGAAATGTCAGCACACAGAAAACAATGAGAGCAGTTACACAGGAAAGAGGTCTTGCAGGTCAAAATCAGTTCCACTGAATGTTGGAATTTATTACCTAAATCTATATTGATGTGCCTTATCTTTTTTTTAATGGCTGCAGATTAATTAATTACAGCTTTCTACAGTGTGTACTCTGTTTTGCAGAGTATGTAAGTATTTCAGAGTGCAACCTTTATGAATACATAGAAAAATAAATTAATTGTACATTCAGTTTTATCGAACCAGACCTTTATGGTTCATATGGGTCGACCACTGATTTGAAATTATTTCTTATCCAGTAGTTCAAAAGGGTTGAAACAGTGTGGAGGCTCAGGTTATAAATGTCCAGGCACCAAAGCATGACATGGTAATCAACAAATTTATACACAAGATCCAGATTCTAGACATGTATCAGGTGATCTGGTTACTATAATTTAGGATGTCACAGATTTATCAGACCAATAACACATGTGGAATTTATGTATATACATTCATTATTTCAGGCAAATTGCACTGCAGCAAATTATCATCAAATCAACAGGAGAAATTTTCCTAACACCCACCTCAACAGAGCCTGTAACACATTTAAACTACTGGCAGAAGAAATTAAACTCTACAAGACTCCAGCAACAAGAAGCTTGACTAGCTTGGTTAAGTCTTGAGCAGTGAATGGAGGACAAGTGAGCTCTTAGCTTGAACTGATGAACACGCGTGATCCAAGAACCCAAATCCACTCTGGAATACATCTCATGAGTCCATACTGTGAAGAGAACCAGCAGGTAGAGACAGATCATCATACAGGAATATGCTTCATGTGTGAGTGAGTTTACAAATTGCAAAGTGACATCATGTCTTGTTTGTGTACCTGCAGTGTATGAGGCCAGTAGCCAGTGGTCCTATTAGAGACGCCCAGGGTGGAGATGGCGTGGCGAGCGTAAACTTCAGGCGTTGGTGAAAACCAGCCCTCACTTGACGATGGTGTCGATGATGATGGCTGACGCCCACTTGAGGTTATCTGGTTACACATGCACACGTACTACAGGTCAAGCACCAACTTTAAGAAATATCATCATGATTTTCCACAAAACTATCATTTCTATTTAACAAAAGAAGCCAAAGGTCTCAAATGTTAAATGTTGTTGAAATATAAGCAAATGTACAATAAATTTGCTTAAATAAAATAGTCTGAAATTGTGAATTTCCCCACTGTGGCACGAATAAAGGCTTATCTTATCTTATCTTGTCAACATTGTGATTCATATCAGGAACAACCTAATGTTGGAATAAGGAAATAAGATGATGAAAGTGAGGAAGCATTTGAAGACAGCTTTCAGTTCTTGGCACTATAAATGTATTTAGGTTTATTATCCAGTCCTACTAGGTAAAGGTCATATCTACCTTGAAAGGAATCAGGCTTTGGACAAAGATCCCTTTGCCGCTGTACTCAAGATGAAGTGCTCTTGAGAAATGATCCAGGTAGCCCTGAAATGTCAGGAGAAGAAATGGGAACAGGATTATCGTCAGGACAGAAAAATGTGTTCTTGAACATGTTCTTACTTTGTGGACAGAAGAAGAAAGACTGACAGCCAGCAAGAGGGATACAGTTTGATTTGCTTGTGGGCATATTAGCCCAGATATATTACCCTCATATTTAGCTGGTTTTTACTTTTAATAAAGTAGTTTACCTTCCTTGGATATACTAGCATTAATATACCTTATTTATAATATGTATTTACAAATGAGCTTTTCATATAAATGCCTGCTGTGAAAAAGATCTACAGAGGGTACAGATCTTGGTGTGTGTGCATGCATTAGAGGCAGATATCAGTATTTTGTCTCACAGTGGAGGCGGTGAGTGTCACTCTTCCGGGCAGGGGTCTGCAGCAAGCACCCGATGATATATTGACCACAGCTCCTCTGCTGCGCTCCACCATCCCCGGCAGCACCAAGCGGGTCATCAGAGTAGCAACTGCAACGTTCTTATTCACCAAATCCAGCAGGCCCTGCTCAGGCATTTCAATCAGGCTCTGATGGGAAGCCAAAGTCTCATCCACGCAGTTCACCAGGAAGCCGATATCTTTACCCCTCATGGCCTCTTTGATGGGTTTGCTGGCTGCCTGGTCCAAAGAGAAGTCAGCTAGGACGATGACGGTTTCCACTCCGTAGCTTTGGGAGAGGGATGCAGCGGTGTCTCTAATGGCGGTGTGGTCCTGAGTCACAAAGATGATGCTGATACCGTGCTTGGCCAGCTCCTCTGCATAAGCTTTGGCCACAGGCTCTGATGCACCTGACAGGAGAGAGGACATTTATCAATGAAAGTCATGTCGGGAAGAAATGGGGATATAGAAGTAAGAGCTACTGCACAGTAACATCACTAAGACTTGAAAAACACTAAGTTTACTTTATTGCCAAAATAATAAACTGATTAATTGATTGCCAAGAAATGAAATATCAATTTCTTAACCACCATTCATTAGGGACAAAAGCCAAACGTTTCCTGGCTCCAGCTTCTCAAATATAAAAAATGATCTTCACTTCTGTTAAAAACAAAAGATATTCAATTCTTAATGATACCAAATAGAGAAATGAAACAAGCCCATGTTTGTCATTTCTTTTGCTGGATGATTAACTTAAAACACAAATTGATTATCTTTTCTGTTCTTTTTGTTCATTTAGCTTATTAACGGACTGTTTAGCCTCCAAAACTGACAGCTGCCCTAGTTTTGTTGTGAAGTTGCTGTGATGCCCAAATATCAGTGCAATAAGTTACTAATTTAAACTGCATGGACCGGCCTCTCCTCTGTCACTCAGATCAGCAGCATGATCGTATAGTCTCTGCTGTGATCACCTGCTGTATTCTTACCATAGATGACAGCCCAGTCTCCATATCTTTGGCTCAGCCTCTTGCTCGGGATCATTCTGGGCAGGAAATGCACCCTGACCAACGTGCAGCAGTCTCTCAGCACCACTACCGCCATGCTGGCCGTGTAAAGAGCACCGACCAGGGCCAAGGTTTCAAAGTAAAAACTGCATGACCTAGAAATTTCTCTGTACAACAACTGAAAGCTGTCAACAGCCGCCATAGTCGACACTGCTGATGCTGATGCTAACCTCTTAGCTAAGGCTTCTTCTGCAGATTTAACGTTGTGATTTCTAAACGTAACGTCAACTAGTAAAGTCAGACTTATGAAGAAAACATGTCGCCGATCCTACATAGCAAATTACTTATGAAAAAGATCAAGTTTGAGAGATGTTTCAGCAAGAAGCGATTGCTCCTGATGCTAATATTTTGTTCCCAGGGTGGCTGAGACATGTCCCGCCTTACTCTGCTTCTGATTGGCTTAGCCTGGCTTTCTCACACTAGCTCTAACCAATCATACTTCTCATACCTAAATCCAACCGATACACTAACGAAGGCAATGTCGTATAGCCAATCAAAGCAGAGGAGGGCGGGTCAGAGCTTTCCTCCTGTATAGCACCCGGAAGTTGGAAGCAAAACATTGAGTCACGTGACAGTTTACATCATTTTAGCTTTATTGAGAAAACCGGCTAAACTTTATAGATGTCTTTACATTGTTCTAGTTTGAATTCATTTTGGATCTTCTGTCTTGTTTTTCTCATTATCGTACGCGTGAAAGCTGTATTTCCGCTCCCGTCCCACAATGCACCGCAGTTCACGCGAAGTGGACGTTTCCATAGAGACGCTGGCGAGTTCTCCCAAAATGTTTCCTCGATGAAAAGATTTTAAACGCCCAGAAATAAGGTGAGTGTTTTTAAATGAACTGCAAAGCGGTGTCTTTCCGTTTGTGTGGTTTGCGGGAGGGTTGCGGTTTTCATTCAGCCTTTGTATCCGGCAAAATGAGCTAGTTTTACTCTTAGCTACCTGTGCTAACATGGAGCATATAGCAGCGTGAAGCTAACGGGAGAGAAGCAATTAACTGTTTTTGGCTTCAAAGATAAAAAAAGATAAATATCAAATATCACTTTGTTTGTACAGTATTCACGAACTCATTGTTGCTGTTATGGGTGTATTTAAGAGGAAACAGCTTTGTAGACCGTCCCTCATTTAAATCCTTGTTTCCATGATGGAGAACACCTGTTTTAACAAGAGGTCATCACACATGTTGGTGATGAGCTGACTGACACCTGTCAGTCCTATGCCCAAAATAGAAATTGATATTTAATATACAAAGCATCCTGATACATTTGGAGAAAAACTCTCCTTTTTCAGCTGGACTTTGACTGAGGTTATGCACCTTCTGCCCCCTTTCATCTTTGGTCGAGATGTCTTTTGTAATGAAAAGCAAATTATCAATGGACAAGTTGCTGCACATATATATATGTATATTTTTGTTAGTTCCTGCACATTACTTTAATTCAAGGCTGTGAAGAAAAAAAACTCAAATATACATCCTCCTTTCTCAACTTATATTGTCTGTCAAACTCAGCACTACATGATGAATTGGCCCCTCATATATTTGCCCATTTTAAGCATTTGTCCCATCTAACTAGCTGTCAAGATGTCTCAGTTGTCATCTGAAGACGAGGTGGAGTTGCAGTCTCTGCTCAAGCAGCTCCTCAGAAACATCAACGACAGGATCTCTGGCGCTCCTTCGTCCGAATGTGCTGAAGAGATCCTCCTTCACCTGGAGGAGACTGACAAGAACTTCCACAAGTACGTCAGTGAGACTTAGATACTGCATCAGTAGGCCTCATATCTGTACTAAAAAGTATTTCTACAAGTATTTGTTCAACTGTCATAATGAAAACATTGTTCTAAAGTTGAAATGTAAAGTTGCATTTTTGAAATCAAAATTAAGTTAAAGAACTAAATAAAACTAACTCCACTGTCGACATCACAGGAGAACTTCATTTATGACGGTAATTCACCAAACGAAATAATATTTGTGTTCAACAACAATAACGTTTCCACTTTTTACAGGTCATTTATTGATTGTCATGCTGTTGGAAATCCAGACCTGTTGAACAATAGATTTTATTCTGTTATTGCTGTCTACAGTTATGAGTTTGTCAAGTACCTCCGTCAGTATGTGGAGAGTTCACTGGGGACTGTGGTGGAAGAAGAGACCAAGAACTTGACCAGAGGAGATGGACAACATGCAATAGGCTCAGGTCATGACACCTTGATCCACGCTGTCACCCGAAGGACCAGAGACTCAGCTGAGTGAGTGCAGCTCAAACAAACTCTCTGTTTTGTTTGTACATTTTTCTTCAAATGTTCTTGAAATGTTCCGTGTGGAGTCATTTCACAGATAATCGTTACATTTTGTGTGAATTGTGTAATCCTATAGAATCTACTTATTTAAATGCTTATTTTCAAATTAAGTGTCTGTTTACATTTGGTATCCTGTTATTTTCAGGATATGGATATACATAACATTAATGTACTTCTTTCTGTGACAGGTACCAGCAGATGATGCAGACCTTGAAAAACACCATGATCATGGTGGTGGAGTCTTTAATCAACAAATTTGAGGAGGACCAGCTGAGGAAGGAGGAGATGCACAGAGAGAAGCAGCACAGTCAGTCCAACAGCCAGTACGCTGACAACTGCTCTGACAGCGACTCCTCTTTTAACCAGGTCAGAGATACAGCAGATACACTCTGATGGCAATAAATGGTTACATTTCATTCATTTATTACCTTCATTAGATTACAGCTGATGACGCTTCCTTCTGTGGTAGAATAAATGTAGATCCACCCAGTGACCCTGAATTATCGGACATGGTGCCATCACACAATGACAATTAATATCTTGGTTTATGGTGCATCATAATATTCTTTGTTTCATCTCCATCTTCCTTTCCAGAGCTATGCATTCATCAGACAAGAGCAGCTGCAAGCTTTGGCTGAAAAACTCGACTCCAGCAGACCCAAAGAGGTAGAAAGGCTCATTTACACTGAGACATTATGATGGTGAACATTGTAGTTAGTAGTACACAGTCAGTACTGGGTGAGTCATATAGGACTGTAGATCAATGGTTTCCGACCTGGAGGTCTGGACCCCCACAGTGGGTCACAAAATACAAAGAAATGCCACAGAAAAATGATCTTTATCTCCTCTCATATTTCATTTTTTTTGCTGAATTACTAGATAATTTACCTCTTCAGACGGTTTGGAAACAGTGCCATTGATAAAATGTAATAAACAATGTTGTCCAGGTAAAGTGATGTAACTGTGTGCAGGTGCGTTGGGAGGCTCTTCAGGCCCTCTGCTGTGCCCCTCCGTCTGATGTGCTGAGCTGTGAGAGCTGGAGCAGCCTGCGCCGGAACCTCTGCGCTGCTCTGACCGAGCCTGACCTCAGCGTGAGTCCTGAGCAGCCTCGTCGACTCAGTAGTGTAACAGTCAGGTTCCTACAAATTCAACCTTATGTAATCTTTATGAACAATTTTAGGCTTTGTAATTAATTATAAGAAGCGGATTACAGCTGATGTTCATCATGATAATGTTCAATCCTGCCACACCTGCTTAATTGAGGAGAAAACAAGATAACACTGTAGTCCCTGATGGTTGAGAGCTAATTGGTAGCAAATATGCAGGTCACTTTTTCACTGTGATAATCTTGTCTAATTTCCTCCCATCATATTTTCTTATAATTTAGCATTTAGATGCCATTGATTGATTGTATTGTTATATGATTGTGTGTGTATACGCTGTATGATAACCTACACCTCTCCTTCTCTCCACCAGGACAATGTACTGCAGTTCTTTGCTAAAAGCTTCTCCTCTTCTCCCCTGAACGTGACACGAGAGATCTACACCAGCTTGAGTAAGATCATTGTGAATAGACTGAGTGCATGTGCAACTTCTTTATGACCAAGGGAAAGTGTTTTTTATCAATAAAAAACATTTTAAAGGATTAGGTCCTCTTTATTTACAGTCCAAAATAAAGATTAAACAGGTTTCCACTTACTGCTAGTATTATGTGGCCATACAGACGCAGTAGATTTGTTTTCGTGTAAAAATGCCTTCAGACATCCAACTCTCAGCTTTAGGGAATTTCAAAGCTTCTCAGCTTTTTTCTGACCTTATGGATATATTATATTTAATAAATTATTCACAGGCCTCAATGTGGACTGGTTTCCTTGGGATTATCTAGTTGCATATTAAGCTTTTTTATTTATTATGCTTATTTTTATTATTATTGTTCTTACAACAATATTTTCTTGACTGGTTTGTAATACATATATTTTGCCCTTTTGATATGCAGCTAAAAGTGTGGAATCAAGTTTTCTGTCTCACAAGCTAAGCTTTCCAACTGGCTCAGCTGCCATCGACATCAGCAGGCCTGAGATCAGTCGTCTCCTCAAACAGGTACAGCGTCTTTTATCTGACAGTATTTAAAGTGTACCACCATACAAACACTTCACAGCTTTCTCTCTCTCTCTCTCTGTCTGTCCTTCCTCAGATTCGATTGATGAACGACTTTCAAAAGGAGGTCACAACCTTTTGGATCCGCCATCCTGAGAAGTGAGTTTTTTCTCCAATGTGTTGTCAAGGTTGTTATCTACAGATGTGCTTATAAATGTACAGTGTGCTGAAACAGTTTCCTACAAGGTGTATCCCAGTTCAAGTCAAATTAATTTTTCTTTATTATGCCTAGAATGCTGTTTTCTTTCACTATGTATACTTTGGTCTTCTTTCTACCCTGCTTTAGATACATGGAGGAAGTGATCGAGAGCACCTTCTCCTTGCTGTCGTTCCATCATGAGCACGGCTCAGCCTCACCAGGGACAGAGAAAGTCCTGGAACCCATTCACCTACTTGCCTTACTGGATATTAAAGCTACCTGGTTTAAAAAGTGGATGGTGTGTGTTGCAGATGATCAGATGTTTTTCTTTATTTATGCAGTGTGCATTCCTGTGTTGCTTAATAGAGTCTTTAGCTCTTTCTGTCTGTTCATATTGTACTGACATATTTCTCATATATCTTATTCTGTCTTTTCTCTACCCTGGTCTGTACCTCGCCCTCTCTCAGCATGGATACTACAGTAGGACTGTGGTTCTCAGACTCCTGGAGAGAAAATACAAGTCTCTGGTGAGTGATTCACTCGGTAATCAATATCTCTCACTAGCTCCTTTGTACTTCAGAGAAGTCTGGCACCATAAAGAAACAACCAACCAAACAAGCATGAAAAGTCTCTCCAGAAGGCATTCAAGCTCAGAATCTCATTTAGGCAACAAAAATCATTGCACTGTTGAGTGAATTCAATAAAGAAAAAAACTCACGGACAAGGGGAAGGTAGGAATCTGCAACGAAAGTTATGCTTGCAGGCCTGTGGAACTGCAAAACTACCAGTTCAGTTCCTCTTTGAGTCAGATGATGACCTATTTCCAGCTGGAAATGTTTTTCCTTTCTACAGTTTCTGGTTTCATCCTGGGGCCTCAGAAAGAAGCTGAATTTGTTCTTTTACTTGCTTCCTTTACTCTACCAAGATTATTAAAGAATAATTTGGAATTCAGAATAAAAACAGGTGGTGAGATGAGTAAGGATTCTCTAAAGTCTTCCATTTAACCTATCATTTCAGTGACATTCTTATTTCTGCCTATGTATTGTGAGACATGTAAAACACACAGCCGAATGGTGCAGGTCAATGAAGGAGTCTTCAAGACAAAGGGGCACAAGAGTTGAGTGTCTCTTTGACATCTAAGAATTGATTATTAAATCCTAAACCTCCCTCTCAACTCTTACTCCGACTTTAGAGAGGATTACTGTGGAATCACCCCTGAAAGTAAAAGTCGATAACTCGTCCAAAACACTGTAAGCCTAAACTGCTCTTGCGTTGCAGAGCATTGGAATTCCCTTAAGTGCTCGAGTTCAGATTAAAACAAATGATTCTAGCCCTAAAACCCTTGATTTAGTGGTTCGATAAGAAGAGGCTGCATTGACATTCTGAATGAATTCTTTAGTAGGCCTGTTGTTTTTGGTCTGTATCAAATGTGGCACAGGAGATTACTAGTTGTCTTCATTCAGCCACGACGAGTGTTTACACTACAACAACATGCATTATTTTAAACTTTTTATTTTTTCAGATTGTAGCAGCCCTGCAGCAGTGCATCCATTACAGTGAATCCTGTGAACGTTTCACAAATGAGACAACTGATCCTGGGTCAGCAGAGCGGCAGAGCACTGGTAGGTAAAACTGTCCTTAAAGTCATGATTTCTTCAACAGGTTTATGTCGTCTCTCAGGCATTTGTGAATACCAGAGAGTCACTCTGTGGTGAGCATCAGCACTTTTGCAGTAATGCTGATTTAATGTGTCCTTTGAAACAAACCAAAAAATAATAGACTCGGGCTGAACTACTGTGAAACCTAATGAGAAAGTAATGCTTCATTTGAAGGCCGTGGGTGTTAAATGTATTTGCACCTAGACTTTGCAGTCATCATTTATTCAGTTTCCTTAATGTGCACATGCTGTTTCTGCTTTCATTAAAACAGAGGGATGCAGAGAGAAACTGTAGAAAGAAAAATGAGAAGGAAAAGCAGAAACTAGTGAGTAATGGAGAAAAATTAATGACAGACAGTTGAAAAATGACCACACACTAAAAGATGTGAATAAATAAATGATTAAGCTGGAGTTAAAGTAGGAAAGACAGAGGCATGTGTACAAGTATAACAAAATGATTCATCTGAAGTCTCAGTAGTTCCTGTCTGTCCTCCAGTATTTGGAGCAGGTAGCTGGTGAAAAATGAGGTGTGAAACTTTACCTGCTTTTTCAGTGTTTTAGATAAATCTCATCTTCTGCTGCTCCTTTATTTTTTGGACGTAGTTGTTGGACATAGTTGTTTCTGCCTTTTCAGCCATCATTGGTGATAACAAATCTCTAGTCTTTGAGTTTTGGTTATTTGTAACTTTACTCACTTGCAAATGTTGAAAGGTAAAGTGTGTCCCCGTGGAGTTCTTGCAAACTTATCTGCCCTGGAACGTTTTTACCAGTGGGACCCAGTTTGTTTGATGCAGACTCCTGCTGCTGGTCTCACGCCAGTCCACTGATCAACAGTTGGCAGCAGTAAAGTACAGAAAAGCCTGGCAAAGTACCAAAATAGGCAGAGAAGAAAAGACAACTTTGCAGAAATTTTATGATGAAGGAAATGCTTAACACCGCATGTAAACATAGGTTAAGTTTGTTTACAAGAAAACTCTACAGGAAACCTTCAAACCTGATTAGATAACAGATTTCAAGGAATTAGCATTTGATAAGATGATATAATGAATTTTGATTTGATAAAAGCTATGGAAGAGCACGTGTAGTGAAAAAGAGATGCCAGCGAGTTAAGATTATTTTGACGCGTCTGCAATAATTAGGAGCACAGCAGAACTCTGTCATCATTAAATTCACTCTATTAGCTCGCAGCAAAAAAACACAAGCCCATTGTTTTGACAATTAGCAACTCATTTCCAATGTTATGTGTTGCCAGTTTCTGTTGTTTCTCAATATTTAGACCACATTTAATCCCTCTATCTTCTCCCTGTGTGGGCTTGTTTAAAGTCTTTCATCTAAATTTACAAAAACAACATTAAGAGTTATATTGATTTATGGTAAAATGCGACACATCCAGATTCAGATTTAATTGTGAAAGTTGAATAAGAGAGTGAATGCAGTGGGAGATGGGGCGTGAGGGAACGTCAGTGCGTTATCTCCTGGAAGCCAGCTGGTTCGCCGAGGCTGAACATTTTGACCTTGTCTTGGATGAGTGGAGATACACCGACTCCCCCGTTACTGATACACTCCTCATAAAAGAAGAATAGTTTTTCCGAGCTGTGCTTCTTTTTGATATTCTGCAGCCCAGAGGCACTGCCAGGTTGCCACAGTCTTTTTTTCATTTGTCAGTCTCGTTCTGTGTCAGAAGCTTTAGATGTAAAACGTCTTTAAACTGTCTGTCCACCACAGCATCTCAACATTCATTCATGTCAGTTCTTTGAAAACCATTGAGCATATTAGAATTTAAAAACACCTCAGAAATGCCATGGATGTCTAAAAAAGACAGCTTATTAATGTCAGCAATATTTTGGCCCTCATGGAAACTGGGAATGTGATTACAGCAAAAATCTAGATTTTTCTTTTCTCTTGTTGTTTCAGGCTCAGCCCAGAGGAGCGATTATACAGGAAAAGAGCTTGAGTATGCCTTCTTCGTCCACTCGCTGTGTGTCCTAGGAAAACTCCTCATCTACACCAATGGGAGGAAGCTCTTTCCCATCAAAGTGAAGAAGCACAAAGGTAGAAAACCTGACTGTTCTATAACCAGTTTTAAGCCTCTGTCAAACGCTTTCTTACATAGTTGTTTGACTGAAAGCCGTATAAAGGGTGACTGTAGTCAAAATCTGACTTATAAATATAACAGACAGACAGACAGACACTTTACAGAGTACTTTATTAATCCGTTTTGGGAGGTTCCCTCTGGGAAATTGACATCTCCATCATTTCTCTAATATTGCACTGTTTAAAAATATAGAATACAAAGTATAAAATAGAATATAAAATAGGAAATATAAAATCTAAGAATAGACACAATAAATTAGGCATTAGAGATAACAGAAATTTGAATGTGTGTACCTGAGTGTGTACAAAGTAATAGCAGCAGTGGATATGGTAATGGTATAGTGCATTATGGTAATATAATATAACATAATACAATATAGCATATAGTAGTAGCAGTAGTATAAGTAATAAGTACAAGTATATAAGTAGAAATAGTCTAGCACATAACCTGTAAAACGACCTTTGGACAGATCGAGGAATAGCTATTTCCACCTCTTTTTGCTAAGTTGCTTTCATATTCATGTAGAGACATGAGTTGTATCGACCTCCTCATCAAACTCTACGTAGAAAGCGATCAAGCATAATTCTCAAAGCTTAAACTATTCATTTACAGTCCTAACTATAAGGAACTGAATACTATAAATGGTCCATTTGTGGCAGGACTGTTTGCCCTGTGCCATCATTTCTCCTTTGGCAATTTCACAACGAAATAATCTTTACAGCAGGGATCTTACGTCGGAATGTGTCTCATCAGCTCACACATGACGCCGCTCCCGCCGGTCCCCCTGTACAGCGATTTTACTCCCTCCACCCAGTCTTAATCACTGATAAGTTATGTAACGTTGTGAATGATCCATAGGTAGGCTATTAAAATGTACTCATCGTCTGCTGTCGCTGCTCGAAACGCTGTTATTGACAACTATTAATTGCTCACTTTCCAAGTAGCTGTAGACGTAATCAAATCATTGATATGATTTTATATTGATTGAAGTCCTCCTCTTTGGCTGGAGACCTGCTGATGATTCACCTTGAAGTGGGCACCAAGGTGGATTTCTCACCCAAATGTTTCTTAACATGTGTCACATTCTGAGCAAGTTTTTATTGTAGTTTTGATTTTTTGATTGAAAATGTTTTACAAGATTTTATTTTATTTACGTTATTTGTTTCCTTTCAGGCCATATTTCATCATTTTGCCGCAATGACGTTTGATTTTAAAAATATTTGATCACTTGCCTCTCACGGAGTCAGTGCTCTCTCACAGACACACAGATCCAACTAAAAAAAATGCTGTGTGATTTATTGGGACTTATTGTCATATTTTTTGCATTTAGAGCACCATTAGGCACTTTGCCAAGGATTTAAGTCGCTCCACACACTTTTTAATGTCTTCACTTCAAAGTGTTCAGACATTTGTTTTCAGTAATGTCACAGAAAGTCCACCATCCTACCAGACTGATGGTGATTAGTGGAAAGTAATTTTCCTTATGATATGGGAAGTGTTTTTTGTCCTGCTAGAAAAAAACACAGATAATTACAATGACTCATCTGTCCTTAGCAACATGTCTTAAATTATGTGTAAGCCACATTTACAATATATGATGTTATTGATTAACGAATTAATTAATGTTTAATCGATTCATGATTTAGAGCATAAGATGTCAGAAAATTGTACTCAGCACAGATTCCCAGGGTTTAGAGAGATTACGTCTAAGTGGTTATTTTGTCCAACCAATTGTCCAAAACCCAGTGATTCGTTTTTGATGCGTTCATCCTGATATCAGACAAACACACCCTCTATTGAAACTCATTCCAGACATGAAATCTGATGCAAACTGTGAATCCTTTGTCTTCAAAGTTAATAAAACGTCCAACATGGACTCAGCAGTACTCATCACTTTTACTGTCCCTGTCTAGACACTGAGGAACCGCTCTGATGCACTTATGTTTCATGATCTTTGTTTCAGATCCAGTCAGCCTGACAGACCTGATTGTCATCCTGATTAACATCATGTACCAACACCCCAAACCTCCGCACAGTGACCCCTCACACACAGGTGCGGCCCTGCACACTCACATAGGATATAAACTTTGTCAATAAGTTTCAGCTTCCTCCCTGGTTTCTGTCCAGATTGTGAGTCTGGAATCAGGGACTGAAGGAACATAGTGACCCTCCCTATGAGGCATAACAGCATTGCTCACACCATATCTTTTATCTTTTAACCTTGTACTGAGTCATGCAGTCCTATGGCTGTCTCCTGGAAGACCTTGCTTTATTGCACCATTCATTCTCATGAATTACACTGCAGCAACTTTTCCTGCAGTGATCAATAGTGTCCCCTACCTTGACTTTGTCAGAGAATCATCTCCTTCGCCTGCTGCAGGGAGTCCTGTTGAGCAAGTCAGAGATTTAGCTTAATATTTTACCTGATGAATATCACCTGCACCACTTGTGAGAGTATATTCTGAATAGGGTCATGATGCTGCAGACTTCGATGTCAGAGGTAGATGCAGAATTAAAAGTATGTTTGTGAGAGAGTTGGTCTTGGCTGGGGGATGTTTTAAGTCCTGCATTCAAAACTTTACTCAACTGAAACTGTAGAGGTATTATCATCAAAGTGTACTTCAACTATCAAAAGTCAAAGAACTTATGCAGAATGACCTCTTTCACTCTGTTTTATTCATTACGTGTTCTCTGATATTGTTCAGCTGTTACCAATGACTTAACATGTATTGCAGCATTTTTATATTGGAGCTGCTCCAGCACATTTTAAATAGGGAGTAGTACTTTCCAAAAGTACAGGAACTTTGGGAATGAGGCTTGCCATGCTGAACATATCTGATTGGTTGAGTGTCTGAGTGACGTCTGTGTGTCAGTTTGAAAGCATATAGATATTCTAAAGTGTATGTAATTTAGCTAAATAATATGTAGACTTGGTCCAAACAGCTGTAAAGACAACATGATTTACCCTGTGTGTTCAGACTCCCTGTCGCCCAGCGGGTTGGTGATGGAGGTGCTGTGGATGCTGTGTGAGAGGACAGAGTGCGCTTCAGAGTGTCTCTACCAGACCCCTGTAATCGAGACACTGCTGGCTCCTGTTACAGCTCTGCTCAATGGACAACAGGTCAAACACTCACACACACAAACACACACACACTTGTTTTTAATATGGTTGTGATTATAGGTTTTAAAGGACGTTTTATTTTCAAAGGTCAGCTTTTCAAAAACTATTTGAAATTCGAGGAAGCGTCGCTTGTAAAGATATAATAGCTTTTTCTTACTTTCATCATTGTCAAAGTTAATGGTGTTTTTTTTTCCAATTCAATATCTGTTCATCCCTCCTGAGATTGTATTTGTTCCCGAATCAGCTGGGTAATTTTTTGTCTGTTTATTCTCTGTGGTTCACAGGCTAAATTAAAATCTCCTGCAGCAACGCTGACTCTCATCGCTGATGTTCTGGCTCGCATCGCAAACACTGACAGAGGATTAGCTCTCTTCTTATACGAGAAGAATGTAGCTGTAGCCCACAGTGAGAGGTGAGGCAGTTTGATTGAACTATGATTAAATACACAGTGTCTTTTTGTAGCTTTCATGGTGATGAATAAATTACATTTTTTTCTGACTTGCCAAGAGGACTTCAATATAAAGTTAAGTTTGCATAACAAATCCTCCCGGCCCTGCACACAGAGCAGATTAGACCTGAGGATGTTGCTGGTTCGTCAGTCACTGCCACTGTATCTCTGATCCACTCACACTCACAAAAAGCATGTTTTATTAACGATAGTTTTGTATTCTGTTTTAATTGGCTGACCCTGACCAGTCTGGAACCCGGGTCAGTCTGTCTAACCTGAAACTGCAGTTTGTTGTTGTGAATTAGAAATAATACATTCACCAAGGCCGATACTGCTGCTGGGTACAAAACGTTGTTTTGACTAACGTGCTTTGGCAATAATTCTTGCATTTACAAGTGCTTGAGGGACTTTAAGTGCCAGGTTTCTTGTCCATCAATGAATTGAAAATGAAGTAACAATAAAACATGCATGAAGAAAATGTACATGACATTTCAAAAACAAGTGTTAAAAAAACAGGAAGGGAAACTTAAAGCACAGCACATTTCAACCAACACAGACAAAGTCACAGATTGAGCTCAGACTGTTGCCTTGATACACTGTCTACTTTGCACATTTTTCATCACATCTCACATTACACACATGAAAATCTGTCTGTTTTGTGTACTTTGTCAGCGTATTTCTCTTTGCCTGTTTCCCTTCTCCTCTGCAGAACCTTTGCCGCTCATGTCATTGTGCAGTTCACCCTCAGGCTGCTGCAGAAGGAGCTGTCATCACTAAGTGAAGCCGACGTGTCCCATCCATTATGTGGCGCCTTCATCTTTGTCTGTAGGCAGATGTATAACACCTGGGAGGGTTTACAGGTCCTCCGGCCCTACGGTCTGCACAAGGCCGTAGCTGCTGAATGGAAAAAGGTACCTGCACTTAATTTCTCAGTATAAAGCTGATCAAACTTTCTTTTTGTGTCAGATTCACATTCTCTGTTCTGTAGGTTTAAAAGAATCACCCAAGAATCTGCTTTGAAAGGGATTTGAGGTGCTGACTAAAACTGGTATTAAAATATTTGATGCAAAAAAAACCCCTCAGTAAACATTAAAGACCAAGTTATTAAACACATTATAAACTGAATAGCATTATAATAATGTTACAGATTCTTTAAATGGAAGAAATGAAAGCCTTTGTTGGAGAGCACTGCTTGACTAATCTGCCCATAAAAACATTGTTAAAGATGGTGGATAAAGTTTGAGTCTTTTTCCTTGAATATCTAATGGAGGGGTGTCCATGTCTAATGATGAGTTTCACTGGCTAGAATACTCCTGTCATGTTCCATTGGCTTGATGAATGCAGTGTTCTCTCTCTTTATTCAAGCTGCTGCAGCCAGAACCACCGCTGCTTGCAAATGGAGCGAATTAACTAACCATCGTAATCTGCTTCGTTTTAATATGTAAAAGGCTGCTTTTGTCACAGTGAAGCATCACAATCAGAATACCCTTGGTGTTATGGCCTGAACTGAAAAAGAAAACTGAAAACAAAAACAGACACAGCTGAGTGCAACCAAAAGCAAAACCAACTCCTGCTGCAGGTACAGAGGCAACATAAACAGCAAGAAGTGAAACTGATTATAACAGGTAGAAGACATCAATAATGTCTCTCAACAGTATATTTCTGTCAATACAGCACAACATTCAATTCACGTCTTTGCTCTTTGCCATCTAAAACGTCCATGTCAAAAATTAACTTGTATGAGACATTGTGATATCACCGAACAACATTTCCACACTCACTTCCCGGCTTCACCCAGTTTGTGTTAAATATTAATTGCAGTATCACTCTGCTCTGTCATACGCCGTACAGGACGTGCTGTGTGATGTCTCAGATCCAAAAGTCCACATTTGTTTTCATAGTGTGGCGTGTTGCAAAGTTTACCTCAGTCCAGCCACTATAAACAGAGCAACACGGCCCCTAAAGTTTGTGGGCTGGATCTCAAGGAGGCATGTGGTTTTAATTGGTTCACAGGGCAACAAACAGTCACCAGTTAAAGGTCCGATTGACAGTATTCAGAGTAATAAATTCCATCTGCTAGAGTAGTTTTCAGTGGGCTCATTTGGTTTGTTAAAGATTCACAAGCACTAACATAGAGTTTAAATGTCTAACCCAAACAGTTGGTTCTTTGAGGCTGACTCATTTTCTGATTTAAATTTTTAAATACAGGTTTGTTCCGTTAAGATTTAGAAGGTGAAATTAGCCAGAATGATCACTTTTTTATATATAATTAAATGATCATTTATAGATGATCAGAATTACAATTTTAAGACAAAACATAAAAGGCTAAATGTAGACAGACGTCGGGGTTCAGGGTTCAGGGTTAATTAGATTTTGAATAAAGAAAACGATGGGAGCTGCTTTTCAAGTCTCCCACGGTTCTATGAACATGTTATGAATGAGACTTTAAGATGTGCCCACACACTCATACATATGGAGCGAAAAAAATCCTAATTTCCCCTTTTTTATTTCTAGACCAGCTCCTTGTCAGAAAGGGTTCCGACCCCGGTACCTGGAGCCACAGCTGGAGCATCCACCCAGGAGCTGCAGAACATGTGAGGCTACACACACACACACACACACACACACACACACACACACACACACACACACACACACACACATCTGTTTTAGAACTTTATTCAAATCCTTGGAATATAAGCAGTGATCAGTCATTCATGTAATGCAGGTATTACAGAGAGAGTTAGGACACTTACAGACACAGAATGATGGTTTTCCACCTCATTGTCCAGCAGCTTCAACACATATTTATAGAATTATTAACAGAATTTTGAATAATTTTTCAACTCTAAAAGGTAATCTTTGATAGCTTCCAGTCATATTTGACTGTATTCTGGATTTAGTGTGTTTATATGTGTGAGGAGATATTTGAAGTGATTACAAATAAACACCTAGACCAGCATGCATGTGCTGGTAACACCTCTGCTGTTGTAAACAAAACACCAATACACGAATGATGTAGTCGTTATGATTCATGATGCCGCCAATTCAAGACGTTGACCTGAATTAGGCTTCGGCAGCAGCGTGGTTGATGATTCCCAGGACAACATAAAATCAGCCAGTATTTAGTCGACACAAGCATTAAGCTACCTCTGACAGCAGCACATGGAGTAAAGCAGTATAGTACACCCAGAGCATGCGAATCCCACCGCACATGGTTTCTTACATAATCAAGATATAATTGTCTAAAAGGGTCGTTACATAATATTTTTAATAACATCTCACCTCTCATCAACCTGAATAATAAAATATTGCTGATAAAATACCAGAGTGTTTTCCAAGCTACATTTCTCGGTTGGCTCTGATTTAAAAAGTTATTGCAAACTGGTAAACTTGAGCTGGGTGGAGTTAACTTGTGCCACAGCATTTATGGGAACAAAAGTTTAACTTCTTCAGTTAACGTTCACATTGGCATGCAAACGTGCCTCGTGCAACTTGTGTAGCTCTTAGATGTCCAGATGCAGAAAAAAACAAGATCTCCTTTTGTCAGGTTACATTCATCAGTGTCCCATTTGCTGCCTCATTAAGATGAATTAACCAACAACAAATAATATAAGGAGCTCATTAGGTTGAACTGTTGTTAAACACAGAAACATCATATCCTGAAAGAAGCAATGAATGGGGCTAATCTGATTAAAATACTAAAGGGACACTCAATATTTCATGATTAAAACTTGTTTATCAAATGTTTGTAGCAGCTTGTTCTGTCTCTGCCTTCTGCTTTGCAACAGGCTCATTTGGGAGGAGACGTTGTTGGACAGCCTGCTGAACTTTGCTGCCACTCCTAAAGGCCTGCTGCTGCTCCAGCAGACAGGAGCCATCAATGAGTGCGTCTCCTACATGTTCTCTCGCTTCACTAAGAAGCTGCAGGTGAGGACAAACTCTGCACTTTACAATGCAACACAAGTGCAACTGTGGATATTTTCAGTTTGGTCTCTTTCCATCATGAAAGATAACAGTGTTCAATATATTAGTTTGCTTCAGCACTTTTATGCCCAGTTTCCAGGTGTGTTGCTCTTCAATGCACACAATTAGGTCCATGGAGCCAAATGCTCCTTTACAGTAATGCACACATTCACACACACACATTAATTTCCAAACCTGCAATTTGCAACAGCTCATGTAAAAAACTCCCCCTAAGGAAGTCCAGATGTGGCCAGAACAATTTAGTTGTAAAAGCACTGGTAGCAGATTTCAAGTTACAATGTGAGCCAGTCAGATGAGTGTCATACCAGTTTCATATGAATCCACAGTGTGGTTTTTATAAAGCAATTGACTTTAGTGCAGGAATGCTGATAAGCACTGATGTTTATATTCGAACATAGAACTGCTTCATCACTTTTATGGACGTCCTGGAAGAATTACGTTTGGCAGCGGCTCAGTTTTTAAATCCTTCTCGATAGAATCAATGCCAAAGTGATATTATGCTGTTCCAGGGAATCTTTGCCACGTTGACTTGAATTACAGTCAGCCAACGCTGATGCAGGATTAGGGAAAAAGTCATTACACAGAGACTGTCGCATCAGTTAAATTACACTGAATTATAATGTACAGTTTTCATCTGGCAATAGCTCATACAGTTCATTGTGCTTGTTTGTTTGTAACATACAGAGATATCAGGTCAGGAGTTATGTGAATTCTGTTTAATCATTGATGAGAAGAGGAAATTTTAGAGGATATTTAGAATTGGTGTTAACTTCTGCACAATATAATAAGTATGTTTTGTGTACAGTATTTCTAGGCTTTTGTATTCTATAGTATCCAGTCCTGCAGAACATAATCTGTTTTAAAGACCTCCCTTCATTCGGCTGGCCTGTGCCATCGGCATCCTGTCCTCTTTGTCATTTTCAGCCATATGCACGCAGCACAGTGTGCAAACGAAACAAGCCTAATCCTTAATTCATTCTGCAGAAGATGTGGTAATTTGTTGCTCTCGCTCCTCATCAAGGCCACAGTCATATTTCCTGAAGACTGTTCAGTATTCACCAGTAGCCTAGGGGCTGTTACATGCTGCTACTCCCACACTGGGTTTAATTTATTAATCCCTGGACTCTGCATATGCCTTACATACATAGTGTATTGTCCATGATTCATATTGCGGACAGACACGCACTCAGTCATGCTGCAAACCTTAGCTAATCCCCTTTGGGCTTAATTTGCTGCCATTGTTTACACACTGTTGTAATTGCTTCTCTCATTTGGCATTTCACTTTAATTATGGAATGTAATTATATTTGGTCTATTTTTAGTTGTGACATTGTGTTGTAATTAATGAAGGGCCCGCACACTCAAAAATCAATTTGCACTTTGATTTCTCCTCAGTATACTAAACTACATTATGTGGTGCTTTTCAGGATTCTGCCAGTGTCATAGCACCGTTTGCATACTGAATCACAAACACTGGATTTATGATTCTTCTCTTCCTCCAAAAGCTTCCAAAGCTTGGTTTGCTTCGAATCCACGTCCTTCTTTTTTCTGCATTAATCCTTTATCTGTCTATCCTGTTTCAACCTCTCATTCATTTTTGACTTATGTGAGCAAAAACTGAAAAGTTGAAGAAGTGAAATATCCTTGTGGCTTATGGAGTTTCTGTGTGTTTCCTGTAGGTGAGTCGCTGTGAGAAGTTTGGATACGGGGTGATGGTGACACAGGTGGCAGCGACTGCTCCAGGGGTGGTGGCTTTACACAGTTCAGGTACCAAAGCACTTACTCGCACAAACAAACACTTACCAGCTGTGGCGCTTTAGGCTTGTACTCCAACTTGTTTTTGCGTAGTCGACATAAAGCAGCTGAGGGAGCAGCACATTTGTCACAGTGTTTGTGACAGGATAAGTGGATGAAGAAAGGGCAAGATAAGGCGTCAGGTTTTTGTTTTTGTGTGACTTGAGCAGCAGAAAAGAAATGTAAATCAGATTTAAATGTCTGTTTGAGAAACACATTTACAGTTTGTATGGTTAAATCATATCTTAATACATTCTACATATCAGGTACATGTTAATGATAGACACATACAACCACTAGAATTTCTAAGTGTTTAAGTGTAAAATTTAATTGACTTGGAATCAAATAGTAATATTTGGCCCCTCTAGGTAGCTGAATGGTTAAGACTTAAACCATATAATCTTTTTTTCCATGGTTTGAATCCGGCTGGGGACCTCTGCTCCACCTTATTCCCCTCACTCTCTTCCTCCATATTTCCTGTCTGACTCTACTTTTTCCTCTCAACAAAGACTAAAATAGCCAGAAAAAGAACCTCTAATATTTGAGTTAATTTTTGATATATTTGAATGTTGCTGTATGAAAACATATAAACGTAAAAAAGGAAGTTTTGCATGATGAAATATTTGCTCTTTAAAGTTTCAGTTGCAGTCATGTCAGACAGAATTTTATCATTTCAAGCTCACAAATCAAAGTTGTCAGCTCCATGTTGTGTCGCAGGTTTTGTCCGGGCGCTGGTGTTGGAGCTGTGGTCTGTGCTCGAGTGCGGCAGTGAAGACGTCAGGGTGGTCCGGCCCAAGCCCACACCAATGGACCCCATAGACAGGAGCTGCCTCAAGGTATTGATCAAGCTTGAACTGAGGTTAACCTCTAAGGTCACATTTCCAGGACTTTAGTTGTCTCAGTTTATCTCAGTGTTTTAAACCTTGAGTGATTCCTCTGTTTGTGAGGCTGCAGTTGAGAATTGGTGGAAGTTCAGGATTTTCAGGTTCACTCTAGGACGGGCTCAGACTTTCATTAGAAGCTCCAGTGCGTGTCTGTCGTTGGCCCCTGACTTGAGCCGAGTCGTCTCTCTCAGTGAAACTAGTCCAGTGAATGCGGACAGCCAGCGAAGTGTGAACTGTGCTCTGCCACTGGCGACCTTAAAGCCTGCTTTATCAGTGGGTCAGCTGCCAGGTTACATACATAAAGTCAGACCTTCAAATCCATCCCTGTGAGCACACGGACGCAGAGCCCCAGAGCTGAGTCGGTGCCGAAACAGATAAAAATGTGCTGCTGAAAATGTGTGTGAGGAAGTTTTGTGCCTTGACCTCTGCGAGACAAAACACAATAAATATGTAGCACGGTCTCACTTCACCAGCATTTTTTAGCAAATTGGCTGTGATGTAGAAATAGTTGTATGCAAGGGGGCTGGTAGCATTTTCACCTTTTGTGAGTTTAGATTCATTCAGTGTGTGGAATCGATGTGTGTGTGTTGGAATACATGAAAAACACAAGCAGACAGACAATGAAACAAGTCTGTAATGCACCTGTGCAACATCAAACAGGAGCAGATGAAAGAAGTTCTCAGAAGAACATTTCTTTATATATATATTTAAAACAATTGCAATTGATGAAACCTTTGTTTTGATTCCTCGTGTGACTTTCATGTGTGTGTGTGTGTGAACTGTTTCCTGGTTCTTCTTGATCCACTGATGAGAGCTGGAGGACTTTCATCCTTCAGGCTGCTGTTCTGTTCAGATTTAATGTCGTGGTGTTCACACAGCGCTCACATGCGGTCAGCAGCTTCGTGCTCCCCTAACATCCTTTTTTTTCCCCCCTTTGTTTTTGTGTCCATTTAATTATTCACCTTGGACAGAATGCGCTATGAATTTCTGGATATCATCAACTGGCGAGTTGAGCCGTCACGTTTTACTTTTATCATCCTATCTGTCTCGTGTTTGTGTCTTCTTTTAAAGGTTTATTTTTATAGGGCTGTGTATCAATGCCACATAAAGTTCAGCAGCATTTATAGCCGAAGCTAGTTTTCAGAACCAACGCCCTCGGAGGTATTTCTTGAAAAAAAAATACAGACACAAAAAGTGCATGAGCAAAACACATCAAACAACAGATGGCATGAATTATAAACATACAAAAATCATGTGTATCATCATCAACCCCCCCCCCCCCCCTCTCTCTCTGTCCCTCTCTCTCTCTCTCTCTCTGTCTCTGTCTCAACCCAACCAGTCACGGCAGATGGCTGTCCATCACTGAGCCTGGTTCTGTCTGAGGTTTCTGCCTGTTAAAAGGAAGTTTTTCCTCGCCACTGTCGCATCAAATGCTTGCTCATGATGGGAACTGTTGGGTCTCTATATGTTGTCGGGTCTCTTGACCTGCTCTGTATGTAAAGTGCCTTGAGATAACTGTTGTGATTTGGCGCTATACAAATAAAATTGAATTGAATTGAATTGAATTGAATTGAATCAACCTGCACAATCACATCAATGATCCCAGTTGTGATCAGTTGTGAGTTGAGTTCTAATTTCACTCTTTGCCTGTTTTTTTTTTTTGCTTCACTGCTTTCTTTGTCTGTCTCTCTCACTTTCTGCCTCTCCAGTCTTTCCTGTCCTTGGTCAACCTGCTCTCCTCCTCCCAGTCGGTGTGGGAGCTCCTGGGCCGGCAGCCTCTCGCCGACAAGAGCGAATACACCCTGAGAGAGATGCCAACCTCCATCCCTGTGAGTGTTTTCCCCCACTGTGGAGTCCAGACTTCCTGCAGTGCCTCTTTCATCCATTTGAGGGCATGTTTGCACTTTTTATTTCGCCTTCAACCACCACCCACACATTTGTTTTTACCTCGCAAAAAAAGCCTCCTCCTAAACTCCCAATACACCCGGGCTGATGTACATTTTTCACCTTACATCGTAAATATCCGCTCTGTTTTCTTTTCGCACCTTAACTGCTGTGTTTGTTTTCACAGCCTCTCCTTTTTACTCCACAGGACTTGATTGACAGGCTTATTGCTGTGAATTCAGATGCCAAGATTAATTCCCTCTTCCACTATGAGCAGTCTCACACATTCGGCCTGAGGTGAGATTGATATTTTTTTTTTTTTCTGTATTACTTAACATCAGCGGGGAAGCACATGGTATCGGATTAGCACCTGGTGACTATACACACACACACACACACACACACACACACACACACACACACACACACACACACATAAATACATACTCTTCAGCCTCTGGCAATAGCAGACTGACATGGTTCTTTATACTTTGATTACCCAGCACTGAAAGGCTGATGAAAGGATTTCTCTGGATAAGAGAGAAATAAGCTGCGTGTGTGTGTGTATGTGTGTGTGTGTGTTTCTATATTTACGAAGAACAGACATCACAAGTGCAAAGGCTGGTTAAGAGGGTGAAGAAATTCCTCTGAAATAAAAAGCTATCTTCAGGTTTGAGGTTTAAATTAGGGGACGAGTTACAGCAGTGCAAGTGGAAGTTAATACGGCAATAACTTACTGTATAAATGACAATGATTGAAAAGGATTTAATAGTATTCATGTGGGAAAAGTTGCATATTGTAGGTTTGTTGTTAAGATTATTGTGCCACAGATGACAAATGGCTAAAATGTCTGTTGTGCTGTGAATGTTTTCAGCTGCACATCTTCACATGTGTATTGGTTGGTTGGTTCGGCTGCTGTGCATTCCTTTGCAGTCTTTTGGAATCACAATAGCTTTGACTTGTTTGGAGCCTTGCTGACTCACTCACTCACTCACTCTGTCTGTGCCTGTCAGTCAGCCCACTCCTATTAACATCCAGAAGCCAAGTGAAAGGAACAAGATGCTCTATTCCTTTACCACCCAGCCTGATGGATTTAACCGACAGACTCCCACTCTGTGACTCCCCGTGGGTCGATGAACGTGCTAAATGTGGCGTTTTACTATCAATAAGTCAAGTCATACCATGATAATTTTGAGGAATTAGAGGTTGTTGGTTTAAGGCAATTACGCTGAGTAAATCTGCTGTGTTCTTTTCTGGCCACAGCTTCTTGTATGTTTGTAGGTTCCACAGCTTGATTTCAATTCATCATCATTCTTGGCTGCATCAAATGGGCACATCCAACATAAACAAATTAAAAACAACAACAAACTATGATTTAGATTTTTTTTAAAAAGGCCTTTATATAAGCAAAACATCTCAAATTTGTGATAAGAGGTGATTGAAATTCGCAGTTATTTCACTCTCGCTCATGTTTTCCAGGGTTCATCGTGCCATTGGATTATGAAGTAGCTCACTTATGAAGTGCTCTTGTGTGACTCTCATGTTGTATTGGATATTGGTTTCACATACCAGCAGTCTACCTGACGCAGAGGTGCACTGGGAAATGCTATTCAGCACTGGGCGTGCTCGCTTGCTTGTGATTGGCCGATTTAAAAACTTTATGGATTTTACCACCACCGGACCGTTGTAGTTTGGGTTTGCCCAGTGTGTATTTAATGGAGGACAGCGCCCCCTGCAGCAGGTTAGTAAAGCTCTGCTGTAAAGGAAGAAAAAAATCTGGAGCAGATCATTGTGATGATAAAACTTGCCACACAGAACCACATGAATGTTTGATTTTAGATTCGTACAAAAAGACCTCATTACTTTACTGAAACTGTTTCGAATTTTTCACTTTTCACTTTCCTACAATGCTCAGTTTCATTATAAAGTGACTGGATTTGCCATTTATTCTTCTGTGACTGTCTGACTGGCTAGAAGGGAATAGATTCTCTGGAAATTCAGGCAAACTGTTTTGAAAAAAAATGACTTTCTTATCACGGCTACGATTGAAAATGACCCCACACTGATCTCTCCCAGGGTCCAACAGTCACCCATGGTTTGCATTGGTCTAGCTTTCAATAATGTAGCTGCCATAATAAAGGATTTTTTCAACATAAAAAGGTTTATTGTCATGGCGACATGACTGAAAATGAGACCACTGACCTGGTCTACCTCAGAGTCAAACAGTCATATATGAAGTGCTTCGGTCTTTAATAATGTTGCTGTGATAGTAAAGAGTATTTAGGGGAAATCTTCACCTGCTTGTGTTTCATCACTGTCAGCTCTTCCTCCATTTTGCCATTATTTTTATCTTTTTATTTGACACTGGACTCTATTAAACAGAATTCCAAGCAGCATTAAAAAGCTACCAAGCCTGACTCCCCTGAAACCTGCTGATTCTCCTAACAGATGCTTGGCACTACAGATTTTGCATACACTTTGTATTTTCCACTGAGATATAAAGTTGCTTAGAAAAAGGGACTCTAATTACGCCGACAACCTGGCAACCAAAAGCCTGTCTGATTAAGAGACTCTTTGTTCTTTGTTTTAATTATTTCTTTTTGAGCTCAGTATTAATACCCCCCCAAAAAAATGCCATTATTCTTGACTGAGCACACGTATTAATGAGGTTTAAGAACATGAATCTCAGTGTGGACAAACCTTCACTTTGGCTCGGCGTAAACCTTGTAAACCCTGAGAGAGGCGGAAACTTGGCTTCACCTCAGGTCAAACACAGACAATCACACAGGCTGGAAGCTCGTAATGACCACAGCAGAGGGAGTGAGGGGACTCAGGCCTCAATAACTAGCGTTTGGTGTCGATCCATCATGTTGCCACGTAATGAATGATAGAGAACAGCTCCAGGTTGTTTTTCTGTTGGATGTGTTTTTTTACCTGAGTGTCTCTTCTCAAATGAAACAAGAAAAAAGTCTGTTTTGTTTTCATGTGTATAGTTGTCTGATTTATGTAGAAAGATAGAAGGTGGAGAAATTAAAAGAAGGACCCTTTAATCATAGGAAATATGCTAATTAGGATATTTTGGACTATGAAGGCTTCTGTTTTCAGCAGCTGCATGTTTGATTCCTGCCACTTAGTTTGGTTTCTCCTTTTAATGCAAACATTACTCAAAGAGGAGAAAATAGCACGTTTGTTGTGTCCTTTTTTCACCTGCAGGATTATACACATTTAATGCAACATGACTCAAAAGCAACCAGAGTTCCCGTGTTCGCTGTAATAAATGAATATGTTACCTTGTGTAGCTGATGCATTTTAATTTGTTTTTTGGACGTCAATGGAGCTCTGTGGCACAAAGGAATAAGACGCTTTAGAGACGCCGACAGCAGTAGGATCATCTCAGCTACTGCATTCACAACTTTTGCTTCTTTATAGTCTGGAAAACTTTTCGCAGGTTTAATCACCGGCCCCACTGTCAAGCAAACGCGCTGAGCATTCCTGAAGTGCAGCCCTCTTGAAAAAAAAAAAAAAAAAAAAGACGCCACAATTTCCCATCCTCTTGATCTTCACAAGCTAATGAGAGCTAAAATCCCTCAGCCCTTTTTTCCTTGTTGCTAAAAGCCTCTTTGTTGTCATGGCAATCAGCACTCCTTCGCCCTGTTTTTCGCCTGTCTGAATTGTTTGGATGCCTTTATTCTCCTCTCTCTGCTATTGATCGCTCTGAACACGTCAAGTGTGTGTGTGTGTGCTGGTGCAGAACTTCACACATGATTTGATTTGATTTTTTTTTTTTTCCATGCCCGCAGCAAAATCTCCCTTGGAACTACAGACATTATTATGATTATGGATATAGCGCTTTAAAAATATATGAGCAATGAGAAGGAAGCACACACACACACACACACACAGAGTGAATCTTGTTAACGCTGACCACCAATGCAGTGAGCTGGAGCACAAAGCTGTCACAGTCTTTATTGTAGCTGGAGTTGAGAGGAGATGATTATGTTTGTATTGCAAACGTGTGCAAACTCGGCCTGACGAGAGAACTAAGAAGTTGTTTTTGTCAGAGCTAGACGTCTTTGTGGCAGGTCAAAGAGTTATTTCGTCCTCGCTTGAGTTCAATTGTAGCCTCACCCCTCCAGACAAAGTAAACTGGGTTAGAATAGATTAGGAATAAATAAGAAAAAAATAAATGTCTGAGTTTTTATTCGGTGGCATCAAACAAGTCTGATGCTTTTGTGGAAGGTTGTTCCAGATTAAAAAAGTGAGACTCCTCACAGTATGGAAAAGTTCAACATAGTATCACAGCAAGAAATGAAATATATAGGTTTCATATATATGAGCACAAATTGTCCATTTTTTTTCTCCTGTATAGTTTAGAATAAGGTTGTTTTCAGTGTTAACGCCCAAACGAAGCTTCTAATTGATCTTTGCAGAAACACAGCCTGTGGGCTTTTCCTGCTACTTTGATGTATACAGATCATTAATTAAACCAATTGTTTTCATCTGTAAAGATGTGGTTACAATTTGTGTCTCTATTTGTACGATAAGCAGAGTAATAATCATATGCAGAACCTGTAAAATGTTTTTATGGATGTGCTAGTATTTCCTTCTCATGGCTCCATTTCCACTGTTTCTTTGCATTACTGCATCTTTTAATGATTTTATGATTGATTTAAACGGACCCTCCTGACTGTCACTGGTGCAAACCTCCCAAACGGTAAAGTCGATCATTTGCATCTTACCTCAGGCATGACTAATCAATCAGCAGAATGATCATCAGTCAGACTGACAAGCAGATTACTGTTTGCGATTGGTTTATACAGAAGTCCTCTGATGCATGTGGGCACATCATCAAGGGAGTAATCATCCGTCATAAATGGATGTTTCAATGCGAGTCTTCCAACATTAGATAAAGTGAGTTGTGGTCCTTGTCAGCACCAATGACAGCAACTTGAACACTCAGGTGAGATTGATTGTCTCAGAAATCTTCCAGCCTCTGCGTTTTCTCTTTGCGTCCTGGCGTAGAAAGTGAATCGATGTCTTATTTCCAAAAAGGACCTAACAAGTCTGAAATGATGTGGAGAAATCAAATTGGCCGTTCTGTTACTCTCCTGATCTTTTTTTATTACAACAGCAATTTATACCAAATTAGCAGTGCTGCCCCACTGCACTACTTTGTGTTGTTAATAAGCCTTTGTGCATTAGCCACATCAGGGTTTTTGGCTTCCTATGGAGCTAACTGTGCATTCTTAATTGTACTGAGCCGTTCAAGCTGTCATTACAATAAAGCCTTGCTCACCACATTCCATGATTAGCTAGGTAGACACAAAATACAGCTAATTTGTCTCTGATTCCTTCCTTAAAAATTCACCTTAAATATTACCTGTGTCTGTTGAAGTAACCTGACAGTTACTATATTTATAGTTGTGTGAATATTTGCTGGTTTTCTTCCAGTAACCTGAATATCTCTGGGTCTTGGACTGCTGATTGGATTTGATTATATCAGCTTGGGCTCTCTGAAGTTTTGATGGACATGTTTCTTTCTCTATTTTTTGATGGTTTATAGATGAAGTGATTAACTGAGAAAATAATTAGCATATTAATTTATAATGAAAATAATCCTTAGCTACACCCCTAGAATTAAATTTCCTACAGGCAACAAACGTACTATTTCCACTGTTTTAATAAGGTTGCCCATGAATTGCCATTCAGCACAGGTAAACGTTTAAAAGACCTCTGATTGGTCAGACAGTCTTTATCCCGTGGAGATAAAAGCAGCCTATCAAAGAGATAAACCAGACGCAGACCTGGTTCTCTGTTGCTTTCTTTCAAACAGAGAGAGGTCACAAGGCCTGACAGACTCTCAGCCTCTTGCTGTGCCGCTGTCAGAATGACTGAGTAGAGTTGTCAGTCAAACCGGAGTCCGAGCAACTGGCCAGCACATTGGGAAAAACGAAGCAGCTGCTCGAAAGAAGAGATGGGTTTCATGAGGACGAACAAACAGCACGCAGAGCTTAACACTACCACTTGTATGTCAGTACAGGAACACACACTTTTTACAAATTGAAATGACATTTTTGGGGAAAGCTGCATCAGAGTTGTTTTAAACAGCCTTTTAACTGTGTAAAAATAACCCTGACATTTCTGCTTCATTGTCAGCCTTATTTTGAAAAATGGTGGTGAATTAATAGAAGTTATAATGAGGAATGAAATCAACTTGTCCAGAAAAATAAAACTCTCTAGAACTACAGTCATATCATACCATGCATATGCAAAATAAGAGTCAACTACATTTTTACTAATTTAAAGACATGAGCTTCAGGATGAGCCTATCTACAGGCAACACTAAAAGATTCTCTGAGTCTGTTATTGATTAAGATACAAACAGAAGCAGCTGAATTTTCCAAACTGTGCTTTGCTGCTTTGCCTGTACTTAGCCTGTTAGCTGACTAATGGGTCGTTATGGACGAAGAAATGTGAGAATCTATACAGGCTTTCTATGGGTAATTGGCAATTAGCCTTTAATCATGACTGGAAGAAGATGATCACATTTCTAATATCCCAAGTGTGTTTCTGTTGAGTGACGTGAGTCTGGAAGATACTGCAATAAACTACTTCCTTTAAACCTAAAGTTGTGTAGTTCTGTAGTAGATTTTAAAACCTACAATGTTGTAAAAGCAAGAGGAACATTTACAGACATCTCTATACATAGACTCTCCACTTTGGTACTTGACCTTATCAGAAGTGGGAATAAATGGGTTAAATGAGAACCACATATTCATCTTGGTATCACTGATATAACAAAAGGCCTGTTTGATAGATACCAGATATTTACAAGAACAGTTTTGCCAAATTAATTTGCAGAGGTCAAGTGCAGAGCAGGCAGACAATGCACATTAACTAGACTGTTTTGATGAATGCTGCACACCGGTGACATAGTGACCTGTTCTAAGCATTTAAATTCAGTTTAAATTCAGATGAACTCTGCTGCTGATGGGATGGAGGTGGTGGGAAAGTGAAATTTGATCTTGGGATATGGGTGACCAACCTTGTTCCTTTGACATTTTTACGATTATTCCACCTATATAATCCATTTTAAAATACAAAAATTCTTACTAATTATACTGTGACCACTAGTAACTCTGAAATTAAAAAGTCACTGATTCATAATGAAAAGGCTGTATGAAGCTGCTCCTCTCTACAGGTATCGAATCAAATAAAACACAGGGCTCAAACACATTGTAGTGTCTCAAAATGCTGCTGGAGCTTAACAGCCTGCTCGAGCCTGGTGTCATTACCAGCCACTGAGAATGAACCATGAAGCTTTCCCCAAGGCTTCCTACTTAACAAAGCTCACAATTGGCCACGATGAGCTGGTGGAGAAAAATTGCATTGACTGATCCAGCACTTGCAGACATGCACGGCCGGGGGAAACAGACAACCAGAGTCCAAATGGGGTCTTTGTCTGCACGGCTGTGTTTCCGCTGTACAGTGTTCAGTACATTACAGCCTGAACTGCTCGGCGCTGCTGTTCTGCTACAGTATCTCATAATGCCAGTCCCTCTCTGTATTGTGTTTTGATGTCTTGTTTGTTTGTCTGCAGACTGCTCAGTGTGCTCTGCTGTAATCTGGACTCCTTCCTGCTGCTGGAGAGTCAGTATGAAATCTGTTCCATGCTGCTGCAGAGTCAGAGGGAGAACGTCAGCGAGCTGGACGCTGACGAGGGGTATGAACCACAAACACACAGTCAGACATGTATGGTTGGAAATGAATATGCTTTTTTTTTATTGTCAGTTACTGAAACAATTATTATAAACAAGGATCTGTATCATTAGTGGTTATTCCCACAGATTATCATTATGGGCTTTATAGTTTGCAAGAACAAATTAAAGTGGCTTAAATTCTGTAATAAATTCCAAATAAGAATAGATTCAGAAATGTTTATTATTTTATGATTTACTTTTTCATAGTGTATGATGGGATCAGAGTTATTCAGCTGCAGCTTATCATAATTTTGAAAAGAGAAACTATTGATTTGTTACTTAGGGCTTTTCATGGGATTAGTTGATAATGAGAAAAATATAGAATAAAAAAGCCAGCCTTATAATTTAATTTAATGCTATATAATTTAAAGTAAAAGCTTTTTCAACTAAAAGTTTCTTTGACTGTTACTGTATAAAATTATTTGCTTTTTTCCTGAGAGACGAAAGGATGAATATGAACCCATATCTGTGCATTAAGTGCTGGATGGAGCCAGTTAGCTTAGCTTAGCATAAAGGCTGAAAGCAGGGGGAAAAGGCTAGCCTGGTTGATTAACCTTCAAAGCTCATGGATTAACTCGTTGTGTCTGATTTGTCCATCAAGCTGTTTCCTCCACCTCAAGTCTTTATGCTAAGCTAGCTATGCTACAGCCACATCTTGATTTCAGCTCTGCTCATACACACATTAGCTTTGATATTGATCTTCTCCCTGAAAGAAAACAAATGAGTGTAATTCCCCAAATCTGATATGTTTCTTGTTCTTGGACATCGCCCTCATAGCTTTTCTAGAAAGTTGTTTATTCCAGCCACAGCTGAGTTGAACCAAAAGAAGTTATTTCAGAAATGTAGACCGAGCACACTCGACTTGCACAGTCACTCTCTCCCTCGTTCAGTAAAGGCTTTTTGCTCTGTACATCATCCTGATATGACAGAACACTTTCAAATTTAATCATTGCTCAGGATGAGAAATTGTTTGTTTGTTTGCCTTGTCACAAATAAAATGAAATAAAGCGGAAAGAGAGTGAAAAGGCCATTTCTGAAAGTGGGTGTTCAAGAGGCCCTTTCTCTTGGTAATGGCTGCCAGAGCCCTGGCTATTGGTTATGAATGGAAATGGCCCTGAAATGCCAACCCGCATAGCTTTTTGGAGAATGATGACTTGTTAATTTATTCTCCTGTCTCCCTTCCCTGCCCTCTCCTCTCCTCATGCTCCCATTATCATCGCAGATATCATCATCTCTCTTTTCTCTTTACCCTCTTCTCTTCCTCCTGCTGTTTTCACTCCTCTTCTATATTTTTTAAACTTTACTTTTTGGCATCCAAGTTTTGATTTATCCTCCTTTTTTTGTCCTTCATTTCTACTAATACTTTTTATTTCTTCTATGCTTTGACCTTTTTAATAAGTGACACCCAAATGCACCCACTTTGTAAAGGCACCTTTTATTTGACCCCAGCTGTGACTTTTTTTTTTGTTTAATTCACAAAGAAATGTATGCAAATTTCATTTTATGGCAAACAGGCCCTTGGAAAGAAAAAATAGTTCCCTTTAATACCAATTTCAAGCCCAAATTACTTCAGCTATAAGAACTATCCACCAAGGCTAACACCCTTCGACCCGAAAGTGCTTTTATAATTGGAGTATTCTCTGATCTTATCTGAAATTCTACATGGAAACCCTTCTCTCTGTCTTTTCTTACTTGCCTCGCAGCAATGATATCGTCACAGTCATTCAGAGGCTTCACACTCAAAGTCTTTTAGAAGACTTTTCAAAGAAAGTTATCTGAGCTCCAGTAAATTGGGGAGCTGCTGCAGCGTTAGTGAATTGGAAGGCTGTAATGATTCTCATGCCGTTTACATGTATTTTATTCTACCTGACAGGTCCGATGCTCTTCCTCTTTTTCTTGCTTTCTTTCTCATTTTGTTATCACACATGAAGCAGCACACAAATCTCAGAGGAACGTTTCTTCTTACATCACGACCCGAGGTCATTTTAATTTCTCTTGTTCACTTCTGTGCTTTGTCTTATCACCTTTTCTTTCCCAGAGAGTTTATCATAGACAGTCTATCAGTGGAGAGGAATCACGTGCTGGTCCGTGTCGGCGTGGTGGGAGGGCCGTCCGAGAGGAAGCTTCCTCCTCGAGCGCTGCAAGAGGTCAGCCCCGCTTTCTATGGAGGGCAGAATGTGCCAAAATGAAATAAATAAATAAATTAATTAATTAATGAATTTAATGTTTCAAGAATTATTTAAACATATAATTAATTAATTAATTGTGTATTTATTTATTTCATTTTGGCACATTCTGCCCTCCATACTTTCCATTATAACCTGGTTTTGAATTGGTATAATCTATCATCTGAATCAAATCTGTTTTTACACAAAAGAAAATTAGGATTAGTTGTGTTTTTTTCATTCATATTTTCCATCATATCAGAAAATACATTAAAAAGTGGACTGTTTTTATGCAAAGCTAAATGTTGTTTTGAGGCTAATATTTTGGGCCAAAGAATCCTAACAACTGTCCTTTGGACAAATATTGTTTTCCTAAGTGTCATTGGGAAAGACAAACACATTGATACCACATGACTGGAGGAGATTTGTGTACAGCTGCACAGTCAGAGATTTGTGCTTTCATTGCTTCTCATCACATTGTTTCAAAATGCCCAATTGTTTGTTTTTCCTCTCGTCTGAAATCAGTTTAAAATCCTCTGTGAAATAGAAAATTTACACTGTATAAAGTGACTAAATGGTTTATTTCTCTTTTATGGATCCTTTAATTATTCTTTAATCACAATATCATGAATCTTTCATGAACACAAACTCAGACTGTGCACATGATCTAACCCTCATCCACCAGTTTCTATTCTGAGTTTGTGCCACCGGTGATTTCAAAGAGTCCTGCTAATTACCAACAGGGCTTCAGTCGCTGCCTGATGCCCGCAGCCTTATTTGCTCAGCATGTTTTGGGATACATATCAATTATTTAGGTGTTGTTTACGCTGAACACAAAGCAGGAATCCAATTTGCGCTGCGGTCAAGGAGAGGATATGAAGGAGATTTTTACAGAGAGTGTAAATGACTTCACTGAGCGATTCCTTCATATTTCACAGTTCTGTTGTGTTCGTCTCTCCTGTTACTTGAAGGGAATTCAGGGATCAGAAAGCTGTTAAATACACACTGATTTTGTGCGAAGTTTACAAGACAAATGAAAAATGAATCCACTCTTGGTGAGAAATGAAAAGAGAAGCATCATTGTGTTAAAAAAAAATTGTTATTCGTGACATTTCAGAGTGTCTGTCAGAATATTTACCGCCTACAAGGAGACACAATAAAAGCCAAAATGACCATGAAGTATTTTCAATTATGTTTGGACTTTTGCTGTTTACCAACTAAAATATTTCATCTGTCAGTAGCTGAAGACGGCTGAGAGAAAACAGCATGCACTGGAAAAAGAAAAGAATTAAGAATATTTAAAAAGATTAAACGAATAAACACAATGTTTAATTATGTGATTCTTTATTTTTGTAAATACCTTTTTAAGCAAAACAAAAGTTAAGTACCTCAAATCACATTGTGTGCAGATTTATCACCAACAACACTGAGTCCCAAAGCTGTGTCAGGATTTCACGCACTCATCATACAGACCTCTATGCATTTTTTTCTAATGCTGTCAGTGCAGCACATCACCTGAGTGGCAGCCTCAAATACCAGGAGGGATTATCATGAGCTGAGGGCACAGACAATTGGATAAAGAGGCCTGCTTTCTAAACCTCATTAACATTTAGAACACATTATTTTGTCCTGTCAGATGTTGAGCTATGACTGAAAAGTTCTTCACAACTGAGATATGACAGGCCTAATAAACACAACGCTAAATAGCAGTGGGCTATAAGGAAAGGAAGGAAGTGAGAAAGATTGAATGGAGGAAAGAAGTGAAATATAAAGAAACCCAACTTGATAAAGTGCTACCAGCTTGCAGCTAAACAATCGCTCGGTAATGAATTCATCCACAAGTCACTGTTTAACTGCGCCACACTGTTCAGTTTGAAATGTTTTTAATGTGCTGTCATCAAACATTATCATCAGGCAGCTTTAAGTGTATTAGATTACAAACAAATGCAATATAATGACACATCACATCACCCGGCAGACTCATTAACAGCTGTGGCAACTATTCAGTGCGGTGCAGGAATGAAAAAGAAAATAATGCAATTAAGTCTAATGATTAAGGTTTGAAAAGGTCCAACAGTCCTTTTCACCACCATGGCATCATATATGTGGAGAATATTCAAAGCATGTGATGAATATCGGTTCATTCCAGGGAGAGGATCCGTACCCCTGGCCCATGTTTTCAAGCTACCCTCTACCTCGCTGCTACACTTTGGAGCCACCAAAGATCCACCATGACTCACAGGGTAAGACCAACACTCATGAAGCTTCCAGTCAACTGGTGATTAATTGAGATTTTTCAGCTATTGTGTCATCCTGTTGAACAGACTCTGAGATCAGTGCATTCCTGGCATCGTCTAAAGACTCAAAGGACGAGAGCTGGATGGAGAGCTGCCGGAGACTCTACTGCAAAGTCATGACCTCCACACCAAACATCTTAACTGGAGCTGGTGAGCTGTGGGATTTTCTACATACTAGTACCATCGTGATAAAATGGCATACATAAGGATAGTATATCTTGGCTCAATATAGTAAATATACTAGTGAATAAGTAAAGATCTCTGATCCAGAGGTTGGTGGTATTGCACCTGATGTTTTGCTAGAAAAGTCAGAAGAAGAAGAACATGTGCATCAGATGACAGCTAGCATGTTAGCAACTATCCATAAGCTGACATGAACCATAGACTGTATAAAATATGGACGTAGTGTCCGTGACGTCATCCATAGGTTTCTGAAGAGCAAAAATGAAGCAAATCGTAGTGCGTAGCCATCTTGGTAGCCTACCTC
>JBBMOC010000006.1:14449571-14466874 GCA_037975185.1 Centropyge bicolor
CCAAAAAAAGGTGAAAAACAACAATTTCATGCTCAGAATGAAACGTTGACTGGTTCTGAGTAGTTTTAAAGTCAATTTGAAACATGCAAAAAAATCACCCCCAAAAAATCACATACTATACATCAGCGTTTTTTTCGATTTGGGGTCAACTCCTTGATGGTCGAAAAACGGTGAAAAAAACAAACAAACAAAAAAAACAACAATTTTCATGCTGAGAATTAAACGTTCACTGGTTCTGAATAGTTTTAAGGTCAATTTGAAAATGCAAAAAATTCAACCAAAAAAATGTCATACTATGACAAAATAATCACATGCTGCTGCTCAGGAGACAATTTGAAGTTGCTTTTAAATAGGAAACCAGATGTAAATGTGGGCTCAAAAGGTCTCAAGTAAGTGCTAAATTAGTATCGGATGGAAAACCTTTTTACATCTACATGCAAGTTAAGTGCGTAGGTGTCATTCAGAGATGTTCCCGTGACCAAACCCTCCTCCCAATAGGGAGTTAATGGGCTTGTTTGATGTGCAGGGGCAGCACAGTGTGTTGAGATGTGATGTGTGTGCATGTGAGACGCTCTGTGACCTGCAGTTAACCATAACGTCCTCGTGCAGATCTGCAGAGACGTCCGCCTTTGTCGTGTTTCTGAGTCAAATATTGGCCTCAGATTCTCATGCAGGTCCATTATGTCTGGACTTTATAGTAACATCACTATCATTTCTGAAGCCCTCTGGTTTTTCAGAACACCATTTCTCTATATATGATGAGAAACACTCTGTAGTCGTTCTCCGTCGTCTTAGTGACCATATTTTATTAAATGAATGGCCAGGAAGTAAAACTCTACAGAACAGTGGTTCAATAGGTTTTTGCTTAACAAACAGTCCTTCGGTCTAGTTATATATAGAAAGAGACTGTTCACTTCAGAGAGTACATAAAGGTTCAGTTCAATTCCATTTATATTTAAATCACAACAGAAGTTATCTCAGGGCACTTTTCAGCACTGAGGAAGAAGGAAGAAGAGGAAAGAAGGAAGCATAATGACGGCGGCAGGAGGTCACTCTGCATCCCTGATCCCGGCTGAACAGGTCCAGATCAGAAACACCTGTGGAGAGCAAGAAGGAGAGAGATGAGAGACTTATTCAACAGGACGTATTTGTGCAATTCATTTTTAAAATGATGAGCACATCCTCAAAAACCTACACAAAATGTCTGAGCTACAGCGGCTGCAGAAACACCATTTCAGTGTTGTCCTGCAATTTTCAGTCGGCAATGTGAAGCAGGTGGAAGAAAAAGGTATTTTCTCCTTTTCAGGTACAAATATTGAGCAAAGTCATTTCCACTGCAGACCTGCTCAGCACGACCCCTCCGCTCTATCACACTGAATCAAACACTGTGAATATGGCAATGAAAAACAGTCTCAGATTCAGGACTGAAACAAGACGACTGTCCCACAAAGTAAACAGAGGAAGAAACAGTTACTGCAACTACTGTCATTAAAGCATCACATGACCTGATCATCAACAGTACATCCTTCTGTTGTGCATCCATCAGCAGGTTAAAGCCACGCTGAGCTCTCCATTAAAACTCAAGCGACTACAAAGCGACTCCTGTTTAACCCTTTATGTCAAAGAAAATCCAGCCCGTTCTCGTCTCATCTCTCGTACAGATGTGAAGTGCAGCTTCAAATGTTAAGAGCTTCGACGTCTGTCTCTGTCTCGTCCTCCTTTAATCCCACCTTTTTTCAAACGCAGCACGTCAACAATCACAGCGAAGACAAACGAAGAAGATGATGAAACCTAACGAGGTTTTTCACTTCCTGTAATGACTCAGTTTGACTCTGTCTTCATTTCTCAACACGGTGAAAAACAAACAGCAGGTGTTTTTTTTTTAACCAAATAGAAAAAAGATGAGGAGGAAGAAAAGTAAAAGAGTTCAAGTTAGGGGAAGAAGTCTAGTTTCAATCTTTCTAAATTTCAGGGCGGGACTAAGGTGATTCTGTCTGTCGTCTTATTGGCTCTCGTCAAAGTCAATCATGGCTCAACGATGCAGATGCAGCCGGTGAATTTCTCCTCCAGCGGCCGATTTAGTCGATATCATGGAAACCAGAAAGGGCACAAATAATTAAGAGGCAGCAGCAAATTTAGGAGGGAACATGGGCATGAACACAAAACTGTATGAGGTATATCCACCAGTGATGCAAGTAATTATTTATATATGACTCTACTTTAAATTTCAAAATGTTGTGAGATAAAACCCTCACCTCTGTCGCGGCAGGTCCAGGTTCCTGTGGAAGTGGCTGAGTCAGGAATCCCTCCGGTTTACTGGTGCACAGCTCACTATGTGGAGATGCTGCTGAAGGCTGAAGTTCCTCTGGTCCACTCCGCCTTCAGGATGTCTGGATTCACGCCATCACAGGTAGGATCTGCAGAGAGGGGGACAGGCAGCTCACGTGAAGTTCAGTGGTCTCTAGGGCCAAGAATTAGACTGATCGTGAAACATGATTCAAAATCACAGAGTCAGTAACAAGTCGGTCTGTTGTCATGTTGCTGTTTTGTCATTTCAAGGTTCAGAGGCTACAAAGTTCATGAAGTGTTAATGACAAATCTCTAGGTTAAAAAACTATTTTCTTGAAATCAAAAATTCCTGCACACCACTAGTTAATTTCTTTAAGTTTTCACCTTCTTGCTGTGAGCTAACAGTTTACTACCATGATATTTTATTCACTTTTTGTAACTTTTACCTCAGTCATCAAGGTCGTTTTCACTTTGTAACAGTCTTTATATTCGGAACCAGAAGTGACTCAGATTTGAACTTGTATACGTTTATGCACATTGTCCCATATGACTCAAAGCTATTGGACAGATATTATCCAGAAGTACAAGTGAAGCTGTTCACACCAGATGTTAAATGTGAGATGAGCTGGAAGAAAACGCACCAAAGTTTGTTTTTACACCCTTTAAATTCATCTTACCACCAAAGACTGAAAGCTGCAAAACTAAATGCACTGTTCGACATAGTGATAGTTATAATGTAAATAAACAGAAAAACTCTGACTGTTATGACTTTTGTGTTATAGTTTCCATCTTCTGAGCCTGATGGATGATTAAATCACAGTCACTGCTTCTGATGGAGGAGTTAAAGGAAGTGAATTTGGATCAGATTGGTTTAATTTAAATGATCCTGCAGAGACTTTTCTTCAGCAACAACAGCATCAGAGTCAGCAGCCAATTTTGTTTTGTCGCTGCTGAATGACAATATTTCATTAATGATGTCAGTAAAAGAGCCAGAACGTGGTTTAAATCCTTTATAACCACACTTTGGGTCGTCCTGTGAATGACTTCCCCTTTTATCCCGCTTTGACTTCAGTCGACTTTAAAATACCAAAATACGACTTTGACATTGAATCTTTCCCCGTTTCCTTTAACACAGTGGTTGAAAAGCTGGATCTTTGCTCCTCGGATCTTGATTCTTTTGACGCAGACTTCTCCCTCAAAAACAACGAGGTAGAGAAAGAAAAAAAAAAAGCTAGCTTCACCTTGAATCCTCTTATGTTTGATCCCGTCTTCTGCGTGTCGGCAGCTGACAGTCGAGGCTCACATAATGTACGGCGGCGGCGGCGGCGGCTCTTATAAGACTCGCCGCATTTGCATCAGAGATCTGAACTCGCCGTCTCCGGGGAGTAATACGTTAACATTCAGCTCATCTCTTTGCTTTTCAAGGCGATAATGGGCACCTGCTCTTCAGTCAGAAATGGAAATATCTATTCTAAAAGTTTGAGCTTTGAAAGCCTGACAAAGCAGCAGCAGCAGCAAATGAAGCATTATACAGCTCTGACATTCATACAGTAGACTGTGTGTGTGTGTGTGTGTGTGTGTGTGTGTGTGTGTGCGCGTGTGTGTGTGAGCAGGCCTCTGTTTCACATACTTTAACGCTGTGCAGATGGATTTTGACAGTTGCCTTGAGAATAGAGTGTGTGTCTGACAGGAAGAGAAGAATAGACGTATAGAACAACCTGTGGCGAGTGGAGGATAAATGAGCTGAACTGTGGGAAGAAACATGAGCTGCTTCATGTGTCCGAAATATGAAACATCCCTTTGTAAGACTCTATTATTGATTAATAGAGAAAAGAATCAGCAGATCAATCCATTAATTGTTTCGTCAAGTCTAGAAATGCAACCATCCAAATCTCAAACATCTTCAATCGTCAATGATGGAAAACAGCAGTATTTTGGTATGTTTGCCTGAAAAAAAGATTATTTGATTATTCAAATAGTGGCTAATTACTTTTCTGTTGATACATCCAACACATAACAAAAAAAACTGAAAGAAAAATATGATGGTAGAAAAAACAAAACTAAGAATTACATAAATAACTTTAAGTAATAATACTACTTTGTGTCAGATGCTGCAAAACAGCGCTGCTAATATCACAATATCAGTATGTATAATATTAAATAAAGCAAAGAAAATGTTCCACTGTTACAAACTAAACTAAACATCAGATACATTTTGTCTCAAACTAAAACAGACTCAAGACAGTTTTTAAGACTTTAATTTCTGTTTGTTCATAATCATTCCTTTGGACAAAAAAAAAAAACCTTTAAAACAAACTATTTTTTTTCCATTTACCCATTTACTCATGCAGCAGACAGAGAGGCTCCACAGCCGTGTCTCTGGCCACCTGGCAGATCCAAGTCCAATATTCACTCTGGTTTCAGCTCCTGGTCTCCACCAACTCCTGAGGGAAATATCTGGCTCTTTAGCTGCTAAATGCCCGACAGCGCTCACCAGCCAGGCGCTAACTTTGTCTCTGCTGTTAATATGAAAATATAGTGCAGCTTAATACATCAATACATCACGATGTTGATGTGAAGACATGAATATAAGATCAGAATATTCTTTCAGTATCAGTGTTGCGTTTTACCAGATTAATTCAGACCTGTACATTCATTAATGTTCAGAGCAAAGATGAGTCATTTTTTCTATCATAAGCTTGGAATCTTAAAACAATCACATATGATCATGGATTAAATTGAAGGTCTATGAACGTTCAGTGTTTCAGTGACCTGAAGCGCTCCCATTAATAACAGCTATGAAAGGCTGTTTATGGCAGGAGGGAAATGAAACACAGAATCCTGTTAGAATACAGTCGCCGTCACCTCTGCCCACCCCCGAGTCTCGGCTCACAGAAACGCTAACAACAGAGGAAAGAACATTTGGCCAGTCTCAGAAAACGAAGTGCTCTTGGAAAGACCTTGAAGGGATTTATAGTCCCTGGTTTATCGTCACAGAGAGAGACGAGCGCGCTCTTGTTTTTCTGCCTGAGGCTTTAAAAACAGAGGGCAGCAAGGATCCAGCACTTCCTTGTTTTTATCACAAGGCACAAATTAGGATGCCAGTATTTTCATTAGAGTACAGCTGAGGAGGGGGCGACGATAATCTAATATGTTTACGGAGCGTGAGCGGAGCTTGTTTGTATGCTCCAGCAGACTCGTGTCATTAGTCATCACAGTGGCTAATTATTGGCACGACGATTAGTTAAAACACTGTGAGAGCTGTTTGGATGTTGAGTGGATGTAAAAGAGTGGGAAGCTGTGCCAGACGCACGGCTAATGATCGCAGTCAAATTATGATCAGGATCAGCAGAGTTCAGCCACAAGAAGAAGGTTTTACAGACCAACATTTATCAGGTGATGCTTTCATGTTCCCTGTGCTGTTCCTATATGGCCACAGCATGAGGTGGACTTTTATGGCTTTTGGTGAAACTGGTGCCACTCATCCATCCTCTAGCAACAAAATACATGCATCATTCAGGCTTGAAATGTTTGAGTTTAGCCAGAAGTTAAAGTGGGATTTGGCAGATTGGGGAAGATCTGGTGCAGCAGAGAAAATAACCCCCAGACTGATTTGAGCTGTGAGTAGGGATGAGCGAGTACACCACTATCTGTATCTGTATCTGTTCAACCATCTATATTATCTGTATCTGTACTCGGAGTGGGCGGGGCCTAAACCGGAAGTGGACGCGGAAATGAGTGAGGCTTAAAACAGTACATTATTTTAAGTCTGAAATTGATATGGATTGATCAGAAGTCGCTAATCTACTGTATTCAAAGCCTATATACAGTATATAAAACTTAATAATAATATTTATAATATTTTTTTGAACTGCAGTGAGAAAGTGTCAGATACTGCATGCAGCCACATATAACAATAATATAAATATAGGCTACTTTGTTTGTTCAGCTTTATGTGTGTAAGTGGTCTGTAAGACTTTATTTTTTAATGATCTGTGTGAACTTCATGATTCATGCAAACATCCAGTGATGCAAACAGGGAAATAATATGTCAGCCTTGTTCACTGTATTCTTCTAAAAAGCACCGCGTTCAGTACGAGCAAGGTTTTCAAACTGACTTTATATCACCAGCCAAAGTAAGAGCAAGCAGACGGTAAAAAAAAACAACAAAAAAAAAAAACGGCCGGACCGCAGGCAGCGACCGACGCGACGCGAGCCGTTTTCAGCTCTGTCTTGTCAAATGCACCGCGCGTGTTATGACAGACATGCGCAGACGGCACAGACGTGTCTGTGTAGGGAGGGGCGGGCACTGTGTGTGACTGGCCAATCACAGAGCGCGAAGACAGTCAGTTCCACAATGAGGATTTTCCTTCAGCACGAACACAGATATTGACGAGTTTTATTCATATCATAATCGTATTCGTCAAAAATGCTTTATCCGTACGAGTATCCGGCTCATCCCTAGCTGTGAGCTCCCGTGGACCAGTTTCTAGACAGGAAGTGATCAGCTGACCTTCTCTGTTTCTGCTGCTGTGGCTCTGAGAGTTCACCACTCTTTGTGGATTTAGCTCATTACAACAACTCATTAGATTATTTTTCCTCATGCATTAATGTAAAAGCAGGATTTTACTGAGCTGGAGCTCGTTTGGAACTATTTTGTGTAAAACTGCAACTAATGATTATTCTCATTATGGATTAATGTGCTGATTATATTCTCCATGTTTGGTTTGTAAAAACAGTGAGAGATGTGGTCACAATGAGTTTGTTGGGTCCAACCAACAGTCCAAAGCTCACAGGTATTAGAAATACATTTAAATTGCAAATCTTCATATTTGTGAAGCTTGAACCATGGAATGAATTAAAATAGTTGCCAATTAATTTTCTCTCAGTTGCAGGTTTCAGCTGTGCTTTTATAAACTGCTGGTTAGTTTATAAAAACATATCTAATAAGCTCTTTGTAAAGTCATAATTTGTAAAATGACTGAAGTAAAAAATACAATATTCACCTCTGAGACTGAGAAACAGGAAGCATGACAAGAAAATACTCAAGTAAAGTACAAGTACTCTCAGCTGTGATATCATCTGTCAGAAATGCAATTATGGTGCAATTTCATCGCATCAAAACATGAACAGCACTTAAACATCTCCGAGGACAGAATCTAGGTATTTTTCATCTCGCAAACTATCCTTTAAAAGTCCCTCTCAGCAGGTAAACACATCCCTTTGCTTTGGATCCTCCGGTGTGTTGTTTCCACTGAGGACAGGTGGGAACTGCGGCGCATTAATATCACTGATCTCAGCTCAGTCATCAGCTGCAGGAATAAACATTAGCATGCATCTCCTCGTCTCGCCGTCCCCTAATCCCACCTCAATATTCAAGACTGCTGTGAGTGATCATTTTTTCACTCTCAAAGCAAACATGTTTCCAGAAAGATTCATTTAGAAAAGCTGACAGAGCAGAGTCGGCGCATGGAGGAAATATAGACTCCAAACATATAGAGCAGGTACGACCGCTTAAATCATCCTTTAAGTTTGCAGGTTGGTAAAAAGTAAATTCTATATCTCAATGTAGATGTGAACATGAAAGCTTTTATAATCCAGCAGCATAATCGAAGCATGATTTTCCTCTCAGAACACATCATGAAGGGGTTTATTTGCATATATTTCTCACTCATGTCGATACATCAACCTGCACATTTGGCCTCATACAAGAACCACTCATTCGCACAGGTTCGTTCTTGAGTGGCACATTCAGGCCGTTTAAGAAAATTGACCAATTTCCCTGTACTTCCTGTCGTTTCTCTGCTGTACATTGACATTCATGAGCTCTTTACAGCGTCAGACAGGAAAAACAGCAGTTTGACTTCAGAGTTCTCATCTGAAATCTAACGTCAGGTCCAGCTACAGTCCCAGCTCTGATGACTCATCTGTTGGACCATTGTTACTTTTTCTATTCATATTTTCAGGTCCTTCTAATACCTTGACCGACACTGTAAAATCTATGTTTCCGTCTGCTGATTTCTGACAGCAGCACTTGAAGCTCCGCTCTCTGTGTGTGGGCAGGTTTCATTCACTAAAATGTTAAAGCTTATATGATCTTTTTAGAGTCGTTGATCGTGGTGATGATCAAATCTTACAAACACACAAATCCAAATAAACAGAATTTATCAGACTAAAACAAGCTATTTGTGACAAGTTTTTCACAGTTGAGACTTCGACTTGGAACATTCGTATAAGTCAGTGACATAGTAAAAAGATAGAGGCCAAAAGTCTTTGTTTGAATTGTTCTAGTTGTTGGTGCATTTACAGTAAAAGGTTAAGCATCATGTAAAGTCCATTCTTCCATTCTTCGTTAACTCAATATATTTTAAACTTATTCTGCATCGTCTACATTTTCTTTTGCCTCGTTGTGATTCTTGGTTATTTTCCTTTTTCAAACTTCCACTGGAGAAACTGTATCTGGTTAGAAACACCACACAGATTTACATAGAACCACTGTCACCTTTGTTTGGACTGACAGTAGCTCTGATGATCACGTGACATCTACAGGAGCCATTTTAAGGTTGCGTTGCTTCGACCAACCTCCATCTTTCCTTTGTGAACTTTCAACCTGTTGTTTACTGGGAAAACTTTTCTGGTCACCCATTGATTAAAATGTGCATGTTGTCCTCTGGAACAGCTTCAGTTAGCTTTAGCAATTTAGCACATGTCGAGTTTTAAATGACGTCTAAACACCTATTGACGTCTGTGTCATTATCAGTATTATTGAGTTCTTAAACGAGGATGGAGCCACTTAAATAATCACTTATTTTTCTCATTTGTTCTATCACGTCTTTTAAATATGTTCCTCTATGTACTTTCTCTCCTCTGTTGGCTCATAATTTACTGCTTTTAATTATGTTTACCTTTAATTATCTGTACAGATTTAAGGGAAATGTGAAAACTTGGAACAAACCGAGTTCAGAAACACTGAGTTCTGTGCAGTTCTTTAGAAAATAACTTCCTTTTCATAAAGTATATTAAATAGAGCTACAGATATTGATGAGACGGAGGATTTGATTTATTACAGGGAGAAGAATAATCCTGTGGAACATGATTATTTTTCAGAAGCATCAACTAGTTCTTTCATATTAAAACATAATTGGGGTTTTCATTTCTTTCACCTGCATTAAATGTGAACTAATGAGACTTGGTCACAGGAGAATTTCTAATATTCATTCTCAGTAACATGATCCTGGATTTGTCTTTCTTCCACAGATGTGTCTCCACTGGTTGACTCAGTGTTTCTGGAACTATCTGGACTGGACAGAGATCTGTCACTACATTTCCACCTGCGTGCTCATGGGTCCCGACTACCAGGTTTACATCTGCGTGGCCGTATTCAAGCACCTGCAGCCGGACGTCCTGCAGCGAACACAGTCCCAGGAGCTGCAGGTCTTTCTCAAGGTCAGGTCAAACCTCAGCACTGCAGCAGATTACACTAGTTTTAAAGCTCAGGAGAACGTGGCCTTGTGTCACAGACATGTGAAAACAACCAAAAAAACAAAACAAAACAAAACAAAACAAGCAGCATATCTATATTACAAGACAATTAGTCAAGCAAAGTAAGAGCTGCGTTTCATTGTTTCCTCAATTCGCACATATTTACATGCCTGAAAAGGAGTAGGAAGAAGTATACACTTATTTAGTCCTACCCCTTCTCTATATTTCAAACATTGAACATTATTTAATTATGCCTTTCCTCCCCCTGTGTACCCTATATAACAGTTTGTGTCTAAATTACCTATATATATATTTATATACAAGTATACACACATTCATACATATTCACATACACACACACACACACACACACACACACACACACACACGCACACATATATATATATATATATATATATATATATATACTCACACACACATATGTATACATATATACACAAAGACCCATATATACCAACACATTCAGATATGAAACAGAGAAAAGCACAAAACCAAACCAAAGTGAAAATAAAAATGAATCATTACCATTATACAACAGTTGGGAATCGAATCATCTGTTGATCAAGTAATTGATTAATTATTATAACACAGGACAAGATGCAGTGTCCTGACTGTCACATAAGCACATGTAGCCATTGACATACATCCTTCAGTAGCCTCAGTCTAATCTTTTTTTCCGTTTTCCGGTTGGTGACACACAACTAGACCAGATTATGAGCAGCTAAAGTCGACAAACAACAAAAACACTTCCACACATATTCGATCAGCGCAGCTTTCATCGTGAGTCTCCTCCGTTTCTATATATTAACTTAGTTTCCTCATAGATCAATCAGACAATAGATGATGGTAAATTTTGAGAGCACCCTCTGCTGGACCACGAGGATACTACTACTTTAACTACTTTAAACAGTTTGAATTTCAAATAAAAAGTAACAGCTCTAATACATTTGAGAGGTTGTTTTGTGTTTTTTAGTAAAAGCTTTTCCAACAGTAAACTGCTCACAGGACACTCGTATTTGTGCTTTAATGCTATATAAAAAAGTAACTCTCCCTTATGGCAGTTTTAAAATCATGCAACTATTTTTACAGTAAAAATTCATCTGGGTTAGTGGAGTGATTCTGCGGCCGCTCAGTCACAGAGCAGCTCTCCTCCTTTAAATTCAGCCATGATTCACATTCACTATTTTTCTGGAAACATCCCGAGAAAAGAAGCCGATTCTGACATTTCACTGTAGTAAGTTCTGTGAATATTGGATGAACGCCGACAGGTCGAAAGTCATGCTGCTCTTCTGCTAATATCCAGAGCAACATGAAACATGGCCGCCCTCCTCCTCATCACTCATTAAGCTTTTCAGCCCGTCCCGTCTGCGGCTGATAGCTGTGGTGTTAACGTCGCCATGAGCCGCCGCCGCTGACACTTTCTGTGAATAAAAGATCAGTTATGGAGGCTTTATCTGAGGAAGCTCTTCTAATGAGCTGTAGCGTCAGATACAGCTGAGAGAGACGGCTTTGACACAGAGCGTCTGTGAGAGAGAGAGAAACTTCACACACTCGTCCTGAGCTGAACTGAAAGTTTCAGACGAGCCGGTTCGCGGCCGATGGCCTTATCTTTCCTTTCCTCCGTCTCCGTGGGAACAATGTGAAGGAAGTGTTTTACTCCTACTGATCCAGTATTAGAGGATTTTTTTTAAAACATTCTCACACACACTTGAACTGCTCTACATTTATCCTGCCTCACTATGGGGTGTATCTATATTTCATCTAAATTAAAATTTGAAAAGGGAAATGACTTGTTGCTCTGGCTGCAGCTCGAGTGCTGAGAGGAGAAGTCGAGAGAGAGACAGAGGTTACGTGTTGCTGCACGACACCAAAGACCGAAGCTTCACTGACACACACACAGACACACTGTCACTGACACACACACAGACAGACACACTGTCACTGACACACACACACACACACAGACACACACACACTGTCACTGACACACACACACACACTGTCACTGACACACACACACTGTCACTGACACACACACACACACACTGTCACTGACACACACACACTGTCACTGACACACACACACACACACACACACACACACACTGTCACTGACACACACAGACACACTGTCACTGATACACACACACACACACAGACACACTGTCACTGACACACACACACAGACACAGACACACTGTCACTGACACACACACACACACACACACACAGACACACTGTCACTGACACACACACACACACACACACACACACACACACACACACACTGTCACTGACACACACACACACACACACACACACACACACTGTCACTGACACACACAGACACACTGTCACTGATACACACACACACACACAGACACACTGTCACTGACACACACACACAGACACAGACACACTGTCACTGACACACACACACACACACACACACAGACACACTGTCACTGACACACACACACACACACAGACACACTGTCACTGACACACACACACTGTCACTGACACACACACACACACACACACAGACACACTGTCACTGACACAGACACACTGTCACTGACACACACACACACACACTGTCGACACACACACACACACACAGACACACTGTCACTGACACACACACACACACACAGACACACTGTCGACACACACACAGACACACTGTCGACACACACACACACACGCAGACACACTGTCGACACACACACACACACGCAGACACACTGTCGACACACACACACACTGTCACTGACACACACACACAGACACATTGTCGACACACACACACACACACACACACACTGTCACTGACACACACACAGACACACTGTCGACACACACACAGACACAAAGCTGTCACACTGTAGCTACGACGACGATCCTTTTCCTAACCTCAAATAATTTGTCAGTGAAATAATATATGTGAGGATTCAAAGAGCGGAGACACAAGAGGCTGCTATTTATTGTGAATGAAAGCTTCAAATCCAAAAGTCTCCCAGCGGCGCAATATGGAGAAACTCGACTTGATGTAAACGTCCTCTGATGCACAGACGACTAACATCACCTGTTTTCATTCCATCAGGAAACAGAAGCCACAGCTGTTTTCTGCTGCAACTCAACTGTATCAAACAGTTCAGTACGATCTGACTTTAACGAGCTGCGGGAACTTAAACGAGGAGGAAACGAGCTACTTTGTAATTAACTACTTGTGCGCCAGTAAAGTGGCAACGAGGCAAATTAAGTGTCCAGAGCTGAGTGTGGAAGTGAAACACGCCCACAAGCTTCAGCGTGTGTTAATGAGACACATTATTATTCTTTGATTTTCAGTCAAACGTCGTTAGCATAAAACATTCAAACTCAGCACATAATACGACTGAGTCACTCATCATCCAGACGCTTTGAGAGACACTGATTGGTCCGTCAGAGATGTGAAACTTTGAGATGTTAAACTTTAACATTGTTGCTTCTTGAGCTTATTTTTAGATAAATGTTAAACCTTAAAATCTTGAAAATCAGATTAGCTAAATGATTAAAATTAGAAGACGTCACTCGTAGCTGCTTTAATTCAAAACATTAACTTCTGTAGTGATTAATCTAAACTAATCTAATTAATCGAACCAAAAAGAAATGAACTGAACCATCCTGCTGTTAAGATTCACTCACTATAATATTTAGTTTTAACGAACCAATAAAACTCTTAAAGGAGTTTCTTCTCAGGGGCAAACCGAGACTCTCACTGAATATTAATCCACTCATTTGTCATGTGAGGACGAGCTTAAGAAAACGTCGGTAATTAATGCATCAATTAGCTCAACTAATGATCTCATGAGTGTTAATGGTTAATCTATCTTGGAGATAACGTGGGACATTAAGCAGCTCGTCACCTGCTCATCATGAAACTGGATCATGAGCATCGTCACAGAGTATATTTACTGTTAAACTTTCAAAAAGCCGCATTAGTCAGACACTAATTCCGACAAACTCATGTCTTTGCATCTCGCTTCAGACTGAACAGAGTGAAAATAGTCTCCCGAGTGATTTCCACTGTTATCTCGACTCTCACTGTGTCAGCAGACAGAGAAATGAACGGGCCGAGCAACTGTAGCTGTGATGATGCTTCAGGATTAATCTCACAAAATCTGGGCTGAAATAAAGAATCTGACAAGTCCGACCAACATCCAGTGGAGACTCTCATAGAGGATCTGTCCGAGTGCAGAACTTTCACACTAACAAAATATGGCTTTAATAGATTTAGAGTTATGTAGCTGGTGCTGCTCACACTTTATTAACAACAGTATATCAAACAGAATGTGGCTGTACTTCATCACATCATGTAATTGAAATGAGATTTTTCTCTTATAAAAACTGCTTCATGTTGTAATTCATCGCTGGGATTATCACAGGAGCCGACTCCTCCATCACACTGAAACTCATCTCTTCACCATGCTACTTGCTCCCACCTGAACCGTCTCAGTCCCTATCTGCTCCCTTTGAATAACCATCACTCCATTCGCCAACAAAGATGAGTTTAATCGAATAAAAAAATGATTTCTATATGAAATTAATATCAGAGTTCAGCAAAACCAGGTTTAAAATGAGTAAATCCAGATTTAAAATCCAGCAGAGCTCTGTTGCTCAATTAAAAACTGATCTCTGATCAGTAAATCTGATTTTATTGATATGAACCAAAGTTAAATCAATATGAAGATTCTTGCTCAACCAAATGAAATAATAAATAAATAATACATTTGCATGTGTTTGTATAAAAAATAGACTTTTAGCTGCTCTGTTTTCTTTAACAAAATGTTCCACTGTTTGAATAAAAAGTTAGTCAACTCAGAAACTTGTTGGCTGGATTAATGGAGCAACCAGGTCAAATAATAGATGAGAAGAAGAAGAAGAAGAAGTGGCCGACTGAGAAAAGACAACACGAGACATTCAACTTAAAGCTTGTTGGAAAAATATGAAAACAGTCAAAATGTAGCCACAAGCAGCAACAACAAACCCCAAACCTCAACAACAAGACTCAGTACAAGAGTTTACAGCCATGTCAGCTGATCTGTGAGACTGTACTGAGGCACAACGAGCTAAATGCTAACAACTGCATGCTAACATGAGCAGAGTCAGTAGCATTCATCCTCTGGGAACCATGAACGAAACTTCATGGCAACTCATCCAGTAATTATTGAGATATAAAAACAGAAGTGTCGACCTGCTGATGGCACCAGAGGAAAAGCCTCAGGATCACACAGGTCATTAGGGTTCATCAGGTTCATCAGGTCACCAGGTCAAATAATGGATGAGATAAGGGAGAAGAAGAAGAAGTGGCCGACTGAGAAAAGACAACACGAGACATTCAACTTAAAGCTTGTTGGAAAAATATGAAAACAGTCAAAATGTAGCCGCAAGCAGCAACAAACCCCAAACCTCAACAACAAGATTCAATACAAGAGTTTACAGCCATGTCAGCTGATCTGTGAGACTGTACTGAGGCACAACCAGCTAAATGCTAACAACTGCATGCTAGCATGATCAGAGTCTGTAGCATTCATCCTCTGGGAACCATGAACGAAACTTCAACTCATCCAGTAGTTATTGAGATATGAAAACAGAAGTGTCCACCTGCTCATGGCACACAGGTCATTAGGGTTCATCCTCTGAGGATCATGAACGTCTCGACACAATAGACATAGAAATCCGTCCTGTAGTTGTGAGTCTGGAGCAGAGTGGTGGACTAGCTGTCATCTACCTGTTGAGTTATATTAGAGGATAAAGATCATTTTATGTCAAAGGAAAATGTTTCTCGTCCTGTTGTTAAAGTTGTGACCCCTCAGATTTCTGTTCGTGACCCCGTCGCGGCGTCCCGACCTCCAGGCTGAAGTTATCAGGACGATCTGTCCTGAGTGTTCTCTCAGTATCGACCGTGCTCTCGCTGCCTCGCGTCCTTGTCGGTGTTATTTACCTGCCAAAATAAAGCCGTAATTCGATTCTCCAAAAACGCACTCTGCAGCGTGATGAGAGAAATTAGTTGAGAGCTGACAAGTGGCAGGAGTCATTAAGCGGCGGTGGGTTTTCTAAAGGCCTCGTCCTGGATAATGACAGAGGGTGAAATCGCTGCGTTTGCTGTGTGTTGTTATTCTGAATGTAGGTGCAGGTTTTTTTCTCTGGCTGCTAATTGATGATGCGGCTGGCGACACAATGCCCGGCAGTCTGAGTCGTTCGCTCTGCTGCAGTGTTTGCTTTGCCCCTGAGGTTCGGCGCAGTCATGGCAGATGTGTACTGTAGCCTGCGAGGCCAAAATTAAAATCCTGACTGAGCCAATGAGCCAAATCAAATGTTCAGTCGTCGCCTCTGATTCTTGTCTCTCTCACTGTTAAGATATCTGCTTATTAACACACGTCTAACTGTGTGTGTTACCTGTTTGCTGGAGATGCTTATTAAGATATTGTTTTGCTTTTCCGACACGTGAAACCTCATTACCCGAACGCTAAGCAAGGATGTTGTTTCCTGGCACGGAGCAGCCTTCGATTCCCACAGATTTAATTTGATTTCCTGTGACTTTGAAACAGATTGAATGTAAAGTATTTTAATGAAAAGGTTATATCGAATTATACACACTTCACCTCTTAACAAAGTGAATGGTAATGAAGTGAGCCGCCTCCTACCTCAATACAGACTCTTATCAAGAGTCGACTGAGGGGTCAAAAAAACCATCCTTCGAATGAAACCACCCAGACGGAAGAATCAGTCTGTGGTTCAACGCAGCTCCAAAACCAGGAGTCACTGCTGCATTAGAAACAGATTTAAAGTACAATTATCAAAATTAAAAGCAGCAGATATGTTGACTTTCAATTCCTAGTATGAGCCAAAAAATGCTGGATCCTACATTTCCCATAATGCCACCTACGGCGTATTCCCCAAGCGGCAACCTAAGCTGCAGTTCCTCGAATAACCGCTCGAGCAGGCTGCAGAAGGGAGTCAATTACATTTGTTAAAATGTCAGATTTTACGACAGAAAAAAAAAACATATTTACAGCCTGGTTCAAAACATGGCTCTAGTCTCATAAGCTGTTTTTCTACTCCATGACAACTCTGGGGGGGGGCGAATTTTTTTATAAGGTGTTCGTTTAAAATATACAGCATACATCATTATGCACAGTTCATAGCTGTCAATCTAAGTGGCGCCACTTTGATTGACAACTAGCCACTGACGGTCTAAACGGCGTCACCCCGTCTAATTCTAGTCACTGAGTTTGGGAAAGAGATGGTCGTGGGGTTAGCCGGCTAGCAACGATATTTAGCATTTCACCTAGCTGGTTAGCCGTAGCTAGTTTGATTATTTGGAATAAAGCGGCTTTTTTCAGCCAATAGTGTTCATTCGACCCGCCTCAGCTCCGCCCTCGCTCCACCTCTTTGTCCATATTTGGAGTAACCGGAGGTAGGCTACCAAGATGGCTACGCACTACGATTTGCTTCATTTTTGCTCT
>JBBMOC010000007.1:0-171033 GCA_037975185.1 Centropyge bicolor
CATGCTCAGAATGAAACGTTGACTGGTTCTGAGTAATTTTAAGGTCAATTTGAAAGATGCAAAAAATTCACCCAAAAAAATGTCATAGTATACATCAGTGTTTTTTTCCGTTTGGGGTCAACTCATTGACTGTCCAAAAAACGGTGAAAATGCTCCGAAAACAACAATTTCATGCTCAGAATGAAATGTTGACTGGTTCTGAGTAGTTTCAAGGTCAAAAATTCACCCAAATAAATGTCATAGTATACATCAGGGTTTTTTTCGCTTTGGGCTCAACTTGTCCTGTTGTCCTGTTCCTGGTCTGCAACTCAGATGTGGAGTCTGACTAGTGAGATGTTCTTTTGTTCCAGGACCAGTTTAAGTGTCAGTTTCATAATGCATGGTGCATAATATTTCATGTTTCATGTTATTTAATGAGTAATAAAAGTGAATTATTGTCATTTATTCACTTTCAATTAAAAAAAATAACAATTTTGTCCTTATTTTATTGGTTGCAAAATGCAATGTGACATCTTACCCGACATAGTGTGACAACTTACCCGTTGGTGGGGCAACTTGTCATCATCAATCTCCATTAGATTGCTTATAACTCTGCACTGACACAAGATATGAAAACGACATGAATACAAAATATATACCTGAGACTTTGGTCTTTCATCTGGTACATGTTTTTTTTTAAATATGATGTGTGACCACTAAACCACTAAAAAACGCTGATGTATAGTATGGGGGGGGGAATCAATTTTTGCATCATCTCAGATTTGCTTCATATTTTTTTATTTTAATGTCCTTGTTACTAATAACTGCTGTACAAGATTTCAGGCCAATATCTCCACTAGCTTTGGAGATATTAAGCCTTCACATGCATGTGGACTAGAGGTGGGCGGATCGATCCAAATATCAATAGTATCGATACCAAGTTGGTATCGCTATTGGATCGACACTAGCATGGTGAGATCGATACTTAATGTCAGTTTCGCTCTTGTATGCTTGTGTGGTCTCGTCAAAGAGGCGACAGCAAGGTTGCTGGACTTGCCACTTTTTCTGTCTCACTCTCAGCGCGGAGCAGGCGCATTTTGCTCCTCCTCCTGCTCTTGTGCTCTGATGTTGTACTGTCACTTAACTCAGCGGCGGCTGGCCACTCAACTCTCTCTCTCTCTCTCTCTCTCTCTCTTTAACAAACACATACACACACACACACACTGAAGCAGAATTTTTTTTAATGACATTTATTGTGTTGTGATAATTTGGTACATTATCAATTTAATTTTATATTTGTATTGTAGTTTCTCAACACTCTTCCTCTAAAAAGATTTTGTTTTAATTTGCTCTCATATAATAATTTTTTGTTTTTTTAAGAAAAAAATGCACACATAACAATGTTTGGGGGAAAATTTTTTACTTGCTGCTCTATTGCTTCTGTTTTTGATAAAGTATTTTGCAGTCGCCTTTAAACTTTGCCCAAATTCTGTCCTTGGTTTTAACAAAATAATCCCAAGGAGAAAAACCACAAAAACACCTAAGGATCAGCAGTGTGATGGTACATCAACCTTAAATATTAAAAGTATCGGTATTGGTATCGGCAATACTTGCCCTGTATTTACTTGGTATCGGATCAATACCAAATCTTGCAGTATCGCACACCTCTACAGGGGGGCAGCAGAAACAAGCCATGAACAACACCTGAGCTTTAAAGTTTAAAGTTAACAAGCTGTTGCCTCCATGTGCACATCAAGGAACTACATTAGCATTAATTTAGAGTCGGTTTTGGGTCCATCTGGTCCAATATTCACTGTCTTTCAGCTCAGCTTTTAGTTTCCACTGACTCCAGAGGGAAATATCAGGCTTTTTAGTTGCTAAATGTTCCACTGTGTTCACCAGATAGTCCCTGGTTTGTGTCTTAGGTTTGGTAGTTTACAGCCATTTTGAGCTTTGTATCAACACACAGACATAAAACACACATTTGTAGATTCACTCACTCTTTCCGAAGATGTCATTATCTGTGAAGTCCATGACGAATAAACGTCCATAAATCCGCTTAGAAATCATTGCAAAAAGAACTTATCTTGTAGCTTCAGAACTCGTCTGAGAATCGGCTAATTCGTGAGTTTTCTTCAGTATCGGAGTCATCCGGTGATAGTTGTCCATAAATTCATGGGTACATTGTAAAGAGGAACTGCTAATAGTCAATATTTTTAACGATATAAATCCCCCAAAATGTTGATGTAAAGCTTTAAAATCGCGGCTCAGGTAGGAGACGAAATGTCACAGAATGCACTTCCTGTTAACGAGCATTATGGGACATGTATTTCAAAAGTTGAAACATGATTATCTATCGAACAGAAGAAAGAATAATAAGAGTGACAAAACCATTAATATTGACTTTTTTTATGTTTGTTGCACAATAAATATTTTTTTTACATTACTGACATTGATATAGTCAGACCCTAGTTTAGCAGATTTTTAACAAAAAAAATGTTTAAATGTTTAACAAAAAAATAAAAAGTACAACTAAAAAAGAAAAAAAAAATAATAACACAAATGTTGCACAGAGCCAATCATCAATCAGAACAGTAACTTTTATTTATTGTTTCCAGCTGCACTGTATGCTATATGTTCACCTTGTACAATAAACAAATACAAATACTCACACTAAAAACCAAACAATCTGCTAGCAGCCGTCTCTTGTTAACGTCATGGGGCTGAAAGGAATGGATGTGGCTGCTGTCGTTTGCAGAGGGCCCGATGCCTCCGAGAGCCACAGCTGGCTTTCATTAGAGCAGAAAAACAAAGAAACTATAAGGAGGAGAGGGTGCGGCCGTTCACATAAGACTATGATTATAAGAACATTTAACAAGGCAATATAAATCTAACAGGACTGAAAACCTTGAACATCAAAAAACATACATTTGCTATATAAAAAAATACCACAATGGAGAAAGAGGTGGAGACATGAAAACCAATAATCCAGACTTGGTTTGTTTTCTTTTCCGTTCAGATTTGGACGTATTTGAGGGTTAATATTTTTTTCCTGAGTCAGTAAGAGCTTTACTGTTTTTTTGTTTTTCCAAACACTTTTCTACCTCGTTCGCTGGTGCTGCCAAGTACTGAAGGTCCTTTGGATGCAAACAGATCATATTTGGGACATTAGCCAAATATTGTAGGTACCTCAGATCAGCAGAGTTGGAAAAGTTACAACAGCAATATTGAAGTGAGGTGACACACTCAACAAACAATATCTAACCACGAATGGTCTTTTTTTTTCTTCTTTTTCTTACTGTTTTTTTTGGTTGTAATTGTCTTTTTTTTTTTTTTTTTAACCTCACAAGCCAAAATATTCTTCCTGGAACTGGAAACCACATGTGCTGCCCCGCATCTTGTCTCTACATTCAGGGGCCACCGACCATGATAAGAAAAGAGCAAAGATGGGAATCCAGATTTCTGACGGAGACGGCAGATGCTGCTGCTGCTGTCGTCGGCCGACTTTTCTTGTCATTCATTTTCACACACTGAAGAACAGAAAGACAGATATTCACTTGCAACAGAAACACAGAATATAGGATAAACAGAAGAAAATAAAAAAAAAACAAAACAAGAATAACACAAGACATGTTTGCGCTGAAATGGGTGAAATTGACGAGGCAGGGAGGCTTGACGGATTGTTTATGAAGTCACTGTCCCTTCAAGCCTTTGAACCAGGGAGGGTGGGTCAGATTTCCATCCTGCACGTGCGAATGTCAACGTGTCCCAGAAGTCAGGAGGAATCTCCCTAAGATATACTCAAAAACAAAGATAAAAACAAAAAAAAATATCACTTAAATCAAAGGAGAACAAAAACAGATAGTGGGGGAGGAAAGGTTTCGGATCTTCGGCGCATGAGTTTGACGGTCAGTCCCATCTCAGCGTGGCAGCTCGTGTGTGTATTAACATCCACAACTGTCCTCACTTGGGCTTAGTGGTTTCATACAAAAAGAAAACGTGTGAAACTTCGCCCGGCAGGCAGTCTGCTGGTAAGGTTCAGATGGCTGAAGTCAAGCGAACAGTTGGATGGTTGAGTTGGTAGATTGCTGGGTTTTAGTTTACATCGGTTCTTGCCCCCTCGCTCGGTTACAGCAGCAGTCCTACGGCTCAGTCATGTGCTCTCTCATGGGGTCGCCATGTTTGGAGGGTTGGTTGGGGGACGTGGCCTGTGACGGATGGGTACCAGGGGGCAGGGTGTGGGCGATGGGCACTCCCCCAGGCACCAACCCCTCCATAGGTCCGGGAATCCCGCCGGGGGTGACGCCCACAACACCAGGAGGGAATCTGGAGGTGGACAGGAAGTGATCAGCAGGCATGATGAAGAGCAAAAGAAAACTGTTCAACTGAAAATACATTTTCAAATTTCTTAATTTTTTTCTTTTAATGCTGCTGCTCAGTGGCTGATCATTAACTTGATCAACCACTTTTCCAGTGCAGAGCTGAAATTAAATATTTGTTGCTCCTGATGGTTAACACCTGTTACTGCTAATTTAAAACAGAATTTAATAAATATTGAACATATGAAATTAGGACAATTGAAATTTTGAGATGAACTACATTTAATGATGTAGTTTTGAGGATACAAATAAACATGAAAGAGAACCAGCATCTTAGTTTTACTGAACTCACATCATCACCTCTGTGAAACAACATATTTTGAAATTGTTAGGCATGGCAAGGAGCACTGCAGTATGGAGGCAATAAATGAGAATCGTAGGAGTCCTAATCAGGTGTGGGGAGGGACTTTAAAGGATTATTCGCCCAAATTAAAAAAAACAAACACTCCTCTGGTGTTTAGCCACACAGTTTTTTTCAACCCTGATTCCAAAAAAGTTGGGACCCTGTGTCAAATATAAATATCTCCCTTTCATACCCATTCATGATCCTATCACCTGTTACCAATGAACCTGTTTACCTGTGGAATGATCCAAAAAGGTGGTTTTTGATCAGTCAACAACTTTTACAGTCTTTTATTGCTCCTTGTTAAAATATTATCTTTGTACTGGTTTCAACTGACCATACGTCATCAGCAAATGATCACATTCGGTTTTATTTATGTTTTACACAGAATCCAAACTTTTTGAAATCAAGGTTGTAAAATCTCTGAGATTTCTGATCAATACAATAAAGGTCAATAGAATTTGTTACTTTCATGATATCGAGATAGAAAATACATACATATAATGAACAAGCAACACTAGAAATACTGTCCCAAGTAAGCAAAGAAATATATATTTCTTTTAGTAATTTGGGTGAACTGATGCTTTGTTATAAGGAACTGAAAGGGCAAAGTGTGAAGGGAAACTCTTATTGTGAATAAAGCAACTGAAAATATCCCAGTTTTGATGTGAGGGGTTTTACAAAAGTTTAAGATTTTCCTTGAAAACCTTGAAAGGCCTTCATCCTGATCGCCACCAAAAGAGTATCTGTATCTTTCTTTCTTGCAGTGACATAAATCCATGTCTTCATCTTCTACTTTAACCCTCCTGCTTTCTGTCCTTACCCGTTGCCTCACTATCACATACAAAAAAAACACACAGTCAATGCACTTTTTTGATCTGTACATGTTTTTAAAAATGTCCCACATTAGAGTGATCCTGTGTTCAGGGTGGTGGTGGTGGTGGTGGTGGTGGTGGTGGGAGGGGGTTGGGGAATTGATGAGATGTTGGGTAGAGTTACAGGACATGTGAGTTAGAGTGTGAAGCAGAAAAAGGCTACAGATTTCAATGGGATTTGGTTTCATCAATGATGTTGTTTTGCCCTGGCCTGTGGGCCAGCAGTGGTAGTATTCATTTACCTGGTTGAGAATTAGGTATATAATTTGTCCTGCATTCCCCCCGTTGCTATCGCCTGTACCATGGTTTGGTTCACTCGGCTGTGTGAGAGAAGCAGTTCATTCTGGTTGAGACAATATAGAGACTGAGAAACGAAGAGCCTAAACTTAACAAGGGCTAGATTCATTTGGGCCAAGTTCTACGTCTACATACGCCACAAAAACTAGGACCCAGCCTAATATTCAGGAAAAGAGTAAGTAAGAAGTAAGAATTGTGACAAACATACATTTGAACATCTACACTGCCCCTCCCCCTAGTGTTAAGCCTCATCTACTGCACGTGTTGAGATGACACAGGTGATCTCTGTGCGATGAGAGCGGCCTTCTGCATTTACATAAATCTCCCTCCTACCTGTAGGCGGCGCCATTGATCTCAGGGTGAACTTGAGGCTGCTGCTGCTCCATCATCCCCCAGGGTGCCGAGGTAACAAAGAACTCTTTGTTGACGCAGTTTCGGAGGCTGTCGGGAATACGGCCTGCGTGAGGGGACGAGAGCGAACACAGGTGAGCCCAGAGACCGAAACACGGGAAAAGCATTAGATCAAAGACGTCTCCGTACCAGTGATGGCTCTGCGGATTTCCGTGGCGGCGGCCTCCCTCATCTCCAGCGACGCCTGCTCACTGTACCAGGCGGTGTGGGGTGTGCAGATCAAGTTGGGGGCGTCTTTCAGGGGACCTTGGGAAAAACTGTTCAAAAGCAAATGAAAGAAGCAAAGTGATTAAAAGCTGCGAGAGAAAGAAAACAGACACATATTTCTACTGATCTTCTTGATATAATTGGCTTTTCAAATCAATTATTCCTCTTATTTACAACAGTATCTTGTGACTTTTAATTCAAATTATCTAGTTGGACACAGTCTCATCAGTTTAAGCATGACCTGTCTTCTTGGACTGTTCTTGTTGTCAATAAAGCTGTCACTGTTTGAACCTGATTGCATCTGATGATCCATCCACTCTCTGTTGTTTATCTATTATGAGTCACTTTGGCCACTTGTGGTTGTAATATTTTCAAGGTATCCATTAATTAATGTATGTGGCTTGTCTTTGTTTTTTTGTTTGTCTGCTGTCTCACTGTATGTTGCTGTATTGATCATTATTTTCCATTTTATAATTATGATCTCACTCCTGTGTTGTTGTAGTAGTTATATGTGTTAAGTAGTTATAGTGACACATGTTGGGACCTAAAAACAAGATGGTTCTAATAAAACCAACTTGTTAGGATGCATTAGCAGCTACTGTCATCTGTGTGTACATATAAGAGATGCTCATCATCAACAGTACGATCAAACCACGTGAGTCAGTGATTAAAGCCTTATGGTTGGACGCTGTGTGATCATAAACACCTGAACGGCTCCGACTCGTGGACGTCCAGAGCAGCTCCCCGTATCCTGCCTTCTTTCAGGGCCTGAGCCAAAGCCTTCTCATCCACCAGACCTCCCCGTGCCGAGTTGACTAGAAAAGCACCTTGACGCATCTGCAGACACACACACACACAGCACACATTTTTATTCTCTCAGTAATAATTCCTGCATTCAGCACATCAACATGCTTTGGGATTGCACAGCCAGAGGTGCTGTCATTGGCTCAATGCTGCGTGGGAAGAGTTTGTTTTTTGTAAAACCCAACACAGGGGGGAAACAAATGCTTTTTAAATAAAGAATGACAAGCAAACAAAAGGCTTTTCAAAGAAGGGGGGACATTTAAATGACACTAATCCCTTCGTCTTCACTGAGGCTCTTCAGGATGCATAAGAAACTAGCATGTATGAGATGCAGATGAACATGTATTATGGACATACATGAACATATATATCTAACGTTTTCTTTATAACATAATTAGTGTTCAGTGTTGAAGCAGCTTTACATACATTCTGCAGCTGTGCATAGTTCAAACAGTTCAGTTCCATCAAATCAAACACAACCTGCAGTCCTATTTATGTCCTGCAGGTGGCAGCAGTGATCAGGAGAAGACTAAGATTCAAGAGTGTTTCTTGTATTTATCATGTTAGGGAGCAAAAATCTGTTCACGAGGACTCACTTCTCATTGGAGACAAAAAGTAGTAGCTATTCCCCAAAAAGTTAAGCATTAAATTTTGGAGTTAAATCATGCTGTGGTTAGTTCAGCTGCTGATTCACCATGTCTGGCCCGGCCGCCCACTCAGCTGGCGACCGTGACTCGGCCGGTCTGAAGCATTCCTCGGCTCGTCACTGACGGCTCTATTGGCAGCTCATAATAGGTGTGGTGTGCTGCTCAGAGCGTGTGTGCATACTTACAATATAGCATGTTGGATTACACCACAGTAGAAATGTATACATTAATAGCATCTTACTGATGAGAAAAGATCATTTTTACTGGTTTATAATATTTAATTGTATTACAAATGTAAGATAACTGTATTCTGTTTGGGGCCAAATTATTATATCACTTGTTACTAATACATAAATTTTCCACCTGAAAGTCAGTATGCTTGGCTCATTTTCCGTGAACAAACACAAGCACACACTTTTGACTGCACATGTTCCTACTCCCACTACAAACACACACTTTTTGGGTCACACAGACCTGAGAGTTATAAAAGAATAAAAACTCCCCCCCCAAAAAAAAATGCAATCAAAGTTTATCAGCTTTTGATAAACTGCAGGCTGTGTCAGCTTCTCAGACCACGTCATGTTTAATGTGAGACAGTAAAATCAGGTTCTTTTATGAGCTGCGCATATAAGACAGACATATATTCTGGAGCTTCCTGTTCACTAAAGGGCCACGTACCTGTTTGATGGTGAAGTCGTTGATGAGGTGGTGGTTATGTTCGTTCAAGTTGCAGTGCAGGGAGACGCAGTCGCTCTGGTAGAGCAGGTCCTGGAGCGTGTAGACTCGCTGGACGCCCAGAGAGCGCTCCAAGCCGTCCTGGAGGTAGGGGTCGTAGAAGATCACGTTGAAGCCGAACGCCTTGGCCCGCATCGCCACCGCTTGGCCTGAGCGACCTGAGGAGGGGGGGTGGGGATGTAAGATGGACAGAAGGCATGGGCTAAGAGACAATTCAGATTCTGGTAGCTTAGTTCAGACAATGCTAAACCTACTTCAAGATATTCATGGTCCCCAGAGGATGTAACCTACTGATCTGACATCATAAGAAGGTTACATTTTTTACTTATCCTGTTAGTTATTCAATATATACAGAACAGATTGGCACAAAATTTAGTGTAAACGCTCATGGTTTCCAGATGACGTGTCCTAATAACTTTGGCGAGTTTTCGTCCATGTGATTGACATGCGAATGAACTGCCTCCACAACTAACTGAATGGATTGCCATGAAATGTGGTGCAGACCTCAGGATGAATTGTAATCCCTTTGGCCATCCCTTAGCCTTTCATCGAGCATAATCATCACATTAAACTTTAAATGTATCCAGTATTCTGGTTTGTGAGACAGATCCTGCTGGCCTCAGTAGTAGTCATACATTGCTTAGAGATGACTGCTCACTCTTCTTTGAGTAAGAACAAAACAATAAGCAGGTTAAAGTTTGGACATTCATGCTGAACTTCTGCATGACGCACAAACACTTCCACATATGTTGCCATTGTCTCTACACTCTGAATACCAGCGTTTTGACTCACAGAAGTTTCAAATAATTTAACATGGCTCATCTCTCCCAGTAAAATCTCAAAGAACCAGCTCACCAAACCCAATGAGGCCGAGCGTCTCTCCTCGGATCCTGGCCGCCCCCGACGCCACCTCTCGGATCTGCTCCACGCTCTGGACCCGCGTGCCCTCCCGGAGAGCCTGGTACAGCCAGGTGTTTCGCCGGTACAGGTTGAGGATGTGACAAAGTGTTGAGTCTGCTGTTTCTTCAACAGCAGCCGAGGGGATATTACATACGGCAATGCCTGGAAAAGATACGACGGGAGAGAAAAATATGAGACTTCAAAAGATGACAATAACACAGATACTTCAAATGACAAGTAACATAATTGCTTCACAGATTTAACAGCTATAATAGTTGGTTATAATTACTGTGGCTGTTTTGAAGAGAGATTTATCTGTAGTTTATTTCACAAAATAATTGGCAGGAAATTTATTTTCTTTATGACCTTCTACAAAATAAAAATGCTCTGTGTATAAAACTGAACTGCGAAGGATACGATGATAATTATAACGGCTAATTATGCCCATGAAAAGAACACTTCTCAAAAAAAATCCACGTCAGCGAACTGAAATGCAAAACCACAAATGACAATAATTAGGATATCACACTAAATCCTACTCTCATACAAAACATATGCCAAAGGGGCCAAATGGGAATCTGAGAGTTTCATATCAGTCGGAGCATCTGCTCTGCATATGCAATCACTTCCATTACATATTCTGTTTACAGTACGCAATCATTCCTGTTACATATGTTGTTTATGATAAGTCAGTGTCGCAAGAAGAGTTTGGTTTGGCTCGCATCCAGTGGGCGCACTCATACAGAATCAGGATGTCTGCACATTTTTACAAGTACAAATTTAATGACTTTTAAGACCTTTTCAGTTCCTCTAAAGGAAGAAATAGTATCATTACTGTGGCAAAAGAAGCCGACAAACTAGACTCCAGTATACACGTTACTGCGTTTTATTGAATTTGAACAACTGAAATATTCAGGGAAGGAACATTTCTTATGTTCTTCAGTGTTTCATGTCTCATTCAGTAAACACCGAACTCAGTGTATTTCTATTATATATTTGTTTGTAGGGCTGCCTCCTCCAAACAAAGACTAACCAGTGGTTAGTTTAAGCCATTAGTCAACTAGTCTTTGCACCTATATGATAATGACTTAATTAAATCAAGATGTATTTTTGAGGGGATCAGATCATCAGTTCCAGTGCTGAGAAAAAAAAATGCTATAAGCAACATTCTCAACACTGTGCTACATTACAGAGAAATACAAAACCATAATGAGTCTTCGAAATGTAAATTTTACATTTTTTTTGTGCTTTTAACAAAAACAAATACTTGGGAACTTATCAACGTAATCAGCCCTCAATCAGAAGCCAGATAAACATCTTCTTCTAGGTTAAATTGTGGATCACTGGTACTACCGCCACCTACCAAGGCATTTAAAACTGTGGGAATGGTCATTGTTGTGGGATATAAAATACCATTTAATAAAACATAAAAGTGAACAAAAAATAGACACAATCATTCATTCTGCCCCAGCTCAAATGTAACGCCTCCGCTCCAACAATTCTAGATATTTTAAGACCTTGACTATCAAAGAGCACGACCCCGTCCTCCTTCATTACTCTCAGCATATGATTAGTGCCTGCTTCTGAACAACCTCTCTTTGTATCTATCTGTCTTCCTCCTCTTTTGTCTGCGTCTGTCCCTCAGTCTCACCGAGTTCTCCGGCAGCCTTGATGTCGATGTTGTCGTAGCCGCTGCCGATGCGGATAATGATGCGCAGCGCCTTGAACTTCTCCAGGTCCTCTCTGGTCAGGGTGATGGTGTGGTACATCATGGCCCCTACTGCCTCATTCAGCACCTGAGGGACAGGAGAGAGGACGAGGCATCATCATCATCATCATCATCATCATCATCATCATCATCATTGTCTTATAACACAAGCTCAACAATCATCAGCTGTGTTAAGAGACGGAAGCAAACTGGAAATTTGAATCTGCATCCACATTATTACCACAGTCACATTATTGTTCTTAATCAATATCGCCCCCACGTTCACATTCAGATGGTTTTTCCACAACATTATGTACGAGCAACTTCTCCCGGCCAACATGAATAAGAAAGCATTCTCCTGGACCTAAGTTTATGTCCGCTATTCTTCATCTAAATGCAAATTGATTGTTTATGTGTGCTCTAAAATATGAGTGCCTGTCTGTGTGTTTATAATGAGTGCTTGCCAAAGCCGGTTTTTGTCACAATCAATTCATTCAGACCGCATGCAAAACAAGGTTGGAGTGGGTGCAGGCAGGACCATAAAGAAGACCGACGGCCCCCCGAGAAACTCAGAAAGCATAAGGAAGTAGCTGCTGCAAGCCACGGCTTCCAAATAACAGGTTTAACCTCACAACCCGCAAACTGAATTAACCTAATCCGGCCAGATTAGCATAGCCATGAATGTCCACACATTATTATTATTGGACCGAGCGGGGGCTGTAGTAGGAGCTGGGTGTTAAATTCGAGGTTAAAGCCATCCTCAGGTATTAATCTCAATACAGTCCAGCAGCAGGTTAGGCCGCAGACAATGCTGGAAAAAAACACACAATCAAAGTTGTTAAGCAGCAGGAATATAAACTGAGAGCAAGTTTTATATGAAGTGGAAAAAGTGACCAAATGAGGTTTTGCATCGTGTTAATTGGTTTAAGTTCTGCAGTTCGAGCTGGCACGCCACAGCACACGTGCACCATCACGCTGTTCTGTACGGGACTAATACCTACAGCAAGGAGTCATGAATATTGCAAAGCACATAAAGCTCTTGACTATTGCAACACAGTAGACTAACTTTACAGTAGTGTAACAGTCATTTACAAAGCTTTAAATAAAGACTTGAGCACGGCGATTCATTTGTGGTTTAACAATAACTATAAAAGCTGGTTTTATAGGTGCTGGTAGCTGTGTTTTTGAGCTCTGGAGGGAGGCAGGCGAGTGCTTTCCCCTTGTATTCAGCCTTTATTTAGAATAAAGAGGGGTATCAATGCTCTCATCTGACTTATTGAAAAAGTAAATTTGTCAAAATATCAAACCAGATTATGATAAAAAATTATGTCCACATGCAGAAAGAAAGAACAACTAATTCAATGCATCACTTGATAAGCTTTATTAAAACATAACCACAGTGTTTATCACACTCCTGTTAGCACTTTGTTCCTCTGTGTGTTTTGCACCTCCCGTTATAGGATCACAGGCTATTGGGCATCAGGAGTTACTTCTGAAGACGGTGGGAAATTAATTTCTGTTTTTCAGTGCAATGAACTTTGAGTATACTGGTCTATGTCAGGGGTGAAGTAATTCTCAAGTGAATAAGGCAAATTTAGGGAGAATGTATTGGATGGAGGGGCATGAAATCTAAATTGCAGTAACCATCGTTTTATAAATATTTTTTTATCTCATAAATTTAAGATCACTCAAAACACAGTGGATCCTGTTATTGTTAATGCACATCCAACATAATCACAGCGACTGTAGTTTGATTCCAGCTGAGGACCCTCTCTCTCTCAGTATTTTCTGTCGATCACTACGCTGTAAACTATCAAATAAAGGCCCAAAAAATAAAAAAATATCAAAACACTGCCAGTCTTGTATGAAAAGTACTGACACGCTCCATTTCTCTTGAAACATTCTTTTGTCCTGATTGAAGTGTTTTCTGCATGAGCGAGAAACACGTAATTTTCTCAATTACATTCTCAACTGTGGTTGAGATTTTTTTGAGTGCAGTTTCACTTTGCACTAAAACAGCTGCACTTCATAAAAACAGTGGTTACTGATACAGCGACGTCAAAGACACTCGTAAAACACATCACTTTAGATCTTGCAGTTCCTCGAGTCCTACGTGTCTTTCCAAGGACAGCATGTATTAACTAATAGACGATGAGTGCTTCCTAATAAATGCCTTTAGCGTGTGCTCAACAGGGGCCACAAAAGTTTTGCAGGTCCCTGCTGCCTTGCAGTTGCACCGAGAGCACAAGTACTAGAGTTTACACTGATTCCTTAAGTGACGGATCCCCTAATCGCTGCATCTGCTCACTTCCAGGCAGCGCATGCAAAAAGACAGCAGTGTGCTTTTGTCTGCTTGCTTGGTGTGTGAGTTTGTTTATATCCCTGTGTGTGAACAGTACTTCACTACTGAAACTTGCAGTGAGGTTGCTGGCAAGTGTGTGTGTCTGTGTGTGTGTGTGTGGAGTGCCCCATCTGTACCCTCTGCTGTGCAGTTATAGTTGTGGGAACCCTGCCAACATCTATTCTCCCAGATGGGTCCTCAGTATGTGTAATGTGTAACTACGAGAGCATCTTTCTGGACAGAGATTGCTTGTGTTGATGTGTGTGCGTGTGTGTATGTGTGGGTGTGTGAACTAGGAAAGCAAGGAAAAAAAAGTAATATGAAGAAAAAGACCAAAAATCGAGTATTTATTTTGCATTTCTTCCATTTAACCTCTAAATTCATATCAAAGGAAAAACTGACTACTTTCTAGTTGTAGATAAAAAAAAACAACAAAGATTTTGAGAATGTAATACAAGCTCACATTTTCTCTGAAATTGATATAACATGAAGTGGAACCCCTCCTGTTCTCTTTTGGAGTGTAAAGACACAAACCCTCCAGCTTGGATTGTAAAATTGCTACCGACTGGCTCCAGTGTATAAGCAGTAAAATAAGACAAATGCTTCAGCCACTCTGGCTCGGAACAATTATACTGCATTTCTACCAGCAGCCTCCTCCTCCTCCTTATTTAACAAAGCAGCACTTCAGCACCCAGTGGGATTAGAGTAAGTGATGAAACCATTACTGTTGAACTGGGAGAGTGGAACAAGCCAGTGGGCTTAAATATTATTAAAACATTACAGAGGAGGAGACAAAGACGGAGGAAAGAGATGATTCCTCTGCACTCAACTGAAGGCAAATTATTCAAGAATCATATTCAAAGTTCATACAATGTCAGTATCACAGTGTATGCGTGCGCGTGTGTGTATGTGCTGCTTATGACTTCCTGCAGATTCTACTACAGCTATTAGTGTTACAGCAAGCAGCACAGCCTGTGCTGCACTATGTGGGCTGACCTATCTGACACATACATATACTGTATGTTAAACAAACTATGCCTCACTTCCTGTTTGCACATCTTCGCTGTTTGTCACATTTGTAATGTAAAACTCTGCATAAGCAACATATAAATGTATGTGGAGGGAAAACAGTGAAAAGAAGTTTTGCATATACTCAAATTAGCAACTAAAATCTTTTGACTTAGCTTTTGTATAATTGTTAGTGGATTTTCATTAATTCTGTGTGTCTGTGCTTTAATTGTGTTTATACTTTTAATGTAATTTGATAACATTTAGTGTGACTTTTTTTATTTCTTTTGTTAATCACCAAAGTTTCCCTCAGAATACTTTATCCCAGATATGTGAGCAAATCATTATTATTAAAACTACAAAATCAACAGCGATCTCAGCAAACATGATATGATTCAAATATATTGTCCAATATGCACCTGACACATCATAGTTTTAGTTCTTCACCTATTTTTCCCTTTTTATTGTTTGTCTTGGCTGAGTTGTGAGGCAGATTTTAAATGCACTCAAGACTTAATGTCTAGAAGCTCCAGATTGTTTGAAGCGACGTAAAAATGGAAACATAAAATTGACAGCGAATAAACAAGAACTAATGAAAGTTAATTACAAACATAAACAAATGCTGCTAAAATGAGCTTATAAATAAGGAGCCTTCATGGCAAACACTCGAGATTTTGGAGAAGACTTGCAGGTAACAGCTGAACCTATGTAGTATAATAGAATAAAATGAGGATAATGGGATCTTGGTATCTTCCACCAGTAATAATTGTACCACAGATTGTACCTTTTCATGTATTTCCTGTGTGGACTGGGCATCGCAGAAAGCCACGGTGGCCAGATCTTTGAGGATGGGCATCTCCACGGTGCAGTCGCGCCCATCCAGCAGCGCCACCAGGGGGCGCGGGTGCATAGGCCCATTCATAATCTGGGGCCGAATACCTGCAGAGAGACAGAGAGAGAAGAGAGGGAGTTAATTATTTATGTCTGGCACACACAGTCAAGTAAGCTGCAGAAGAAGCAGTAAAATGTAGGAAAATGCACCCAGCAGCAGGAAGTGTTTACACAGGCTGCGACTGTGTGTTTTTGCCTGTGTGATAGGCTAAATCAGTGACACACACACACCTACACACCCAAGTGTGTGTAGCTCTCTACTTTACCACCATCATCATCTCCCTTACCTGGCAACGCTGGTCGATATCACACACACACACAAACTCACACATGCACGGACAGCGCTGGTGATATGAACCCCCCCACCCCCCTTTCGCTGTTATCCACACTGTTACCAGGCAACAGGTCCTTTCACCCCATGAGGTCATCACCTCCATTATCCTATCACCACACAGAAGCCGGCGGGCCTTCAGTGTGTGTGTGTGTGTGTGTGCTCCTTATACACAGTTTACACCCTTAACAGAACAAGCCTGCATCCGACACTGAAGAGCATCAGCAGGTCAATAAAAAGAATCAAGTCCTAACATGTGGTCAGCTCCAGGTTGGAGGTTTCTTGGCTTTATCTCTTTGCCCTCGTTGCCTCGTTGTTGAGCTGTGATACGAGAGCAAAGTGGTAAAAAACAGCTGGAAACTAGAAATGATGAACTCTGAGTGTCAACTCAAGACTGACAGATTCAGCCGGCTCTGGCAGAATGTGCCGAATAACTTCAACTCAACGTGATGTCTTCCTTAGGTGCTAAGAAAATAGTGTAACACTGAGGAAAACAATCCGACAGTGTGGACCCAAATTCCACTGAAAGAGGGAGAAGATAAAGGAGGGTGGTGGTGGTGGTGGTGGGGATGGGGGGTCCACACACCATCACCACTCTCTGGCTCCCTGCTGCCTGTTGTCATGGTGATTAGAGGATTTGGGCAGGATTATGAAATATTTTATTTAGTGACATCTGCGCTGCTGGAGAGGACGTCCAAGCCTGCTCGCTCTGTGTCTGTCTCTCTAACTCCTCCAGTTTTGGGAAGCGAGGACGGCGTTTGTGACCTACACAGCTACAACATGCTAACATATGTGCTTTAAACAGATCACATGCATGTAGCGGAAAAAAAAACACAAGTGCACTTCTCACAAGCTTCACATGGGATGATGTCACAAATTTCCATGCAATCAGAATTAAGCCATGTTTTAATGTAAATCTGATGCTGGTTGTTGGCTAGTGTTGCTGGGCCACTGTATAAAAAAAATGTGATCACACCACACCCACACAGTCCTGATGAAGCAGATTAGTGGAGATTTTGAGGGCTAAAGTCTTTATAAATAAAAACCAACACTGATGTTTTTCCAAACTTTAACTGTGATTGTGATTTATTGAGTCATGAATGCCTAGTGTTATAGAGGAATACTTAGAATTGATGTCACGTTTCCATTACCATTAACATCCCAATTCAGTGTCCCACATCTGATCAGCTATTTATTCCAGTCAATATCATGTAGGCCTGAGTTGAACAAACCGGTTGTTGTGTAAACTCATAGTGAAAAAAAGGAAACTTTCCATTTTCATAGTGAGCAAACTTTAAAAAATAAGTATATTCAGGTTGAATGTTAAACTGTATTCACATTGTAACTATAAGTGTGTGTATATATATACACATATATATATATATAGACAGAGCTCTGTGATATCACATGTTCTGAAGATCTGCAGTGCTTAAAGTGAAAAAGCACGGGCTGTAAATTATGCACAGTTTGATGCCTTTACACACATGCAAAGACACCCAGACGCAATATAAGGAAGAAGACTACCTGCTCGAGATCAGAGAGAAATAGAAACAGGGGATTAATTAAAAAGAGCTCATTAATATCACAGCGTTGACAAACTGACATACAGCCTGTATTTTTTTTTTCTTTTTTGGTGTTAATTCATCTAATAACTTTCTACATGTCTATCAAACAGAGAGGAAGGTGAAGCACGTTCAGACATCTCAGAGGTGAGGAATCGAGGTGTGCATGAAAAAAAATCTCTACAAGCATCTCTGACCACTCAGGGAGGTAAAGATGAAGAACTAGGAGAAAAGAGGAGAAGAAGGAAAGGAGAACCATGTGTTGATGGCTGAAAAACCAGAGTGAGGAAAAAACCCAAGCGAGTTTGTATCATCACCTCAAGTCAGAAAACCTGCAAGACACTACTGTTCATATCATACTGTAGCTGCTCCTTTAAAGGGACAATGCACCAATTTCATGCATGAAAAAAAAAAAAAGTTCTCATGTTACAGCGATGTAATCGGGGTTATCTTGGCCAGGGCTTGAGAATTAAAATTGTTAACAGAAAGCCTGCTTTACAAAATTAGTTGTGCGAAGTTGAAAGATGTGGACATATAGGAGGCAGAAAGACATTGAAATACAAAATATCTTGGCTGGGTTTTACTAGGTATTTTACTAAATACCTTCAACTCACACATGCCCTCAGATCACAGTTGCTTGAACTTAAAGGCAACAAATGAACCAGCCTTAACCATCATTAACCTCCATTGAGCTGTTTAAACCAGCAGAACGATTATTATCTGTCAAATCACAGATGGAATTGACGCAATAAGTTCCGTTTCTGATCTTTTTCAGGAATACAAATCTATGTTGTCCACTCATGTGGAAACTCATCTTTGAAAAGACATAGACAACAAATAAGTGGGCCTGTAATGATAAAGAGTTAGACACACTATCTTAAATAGACATCAAAAAGACAGCAGCAGTCCTCATATCTAATAAACAGTCATTTGTTTAGTAAGATAACAGAGAATGGAATAAAAGCTCTCTTAAAGATGTTTCTCGTTGCCTTATATCGTCTTCCTGAACGAACTTTTTCAATTTCTTTAAACAAAGGCTGCGAGCGGTGCTGAACTATTAATGTGACTTTCCTCCTGGTTTGTGTCATGTACATCTCCACTGACCGTCTCTGGGGGTTCTGTATTAAATATTCTGGCCATGGTAACTAATTTTGTGAGCTTGACTTTTGCTCACAGCTCCTAGATTTTCTTACCGGCATTAAATGTTGCTGGAAATGATACTTTCTGCTGACCTCCAATAAACCATCCTCAGGACGTCAAAGCTATTTCATTTCCTTAAAAGAAACAATCTTTGCATTCTGAGTGTTCATTAAAATTTAACTTGGTGTCTAAAATCCTTCCTAAATATTCTCTCCAGACAATGATTACCATCCATTATCATGAGAATTACTTTGATGAAATCATGTTCTCTTAGTTAATATTCACCTTTTTTCCATTTTTTTTTTGTATTATTGCTCTGCTTTTATGTTTTGCTTACTTTGCCTTCACTGCCATTAACAATATTATTATTGTGCAGCACTACTAATAAAAGCAGTGCTTCATAAAAACCCTAAATGGCATATCAAAAGAGGAGAATGATGAGAAAAGAAGAAAAGTGCATACAAAGAAAAGGTTAAGAGAAATAATGTGGAAGAAGCGACCTCAATCTTTCAGAGTATAAGCTGAAAGCATGCATTATTCTCACCGGAGAGACTCTTTGTGTGCGTGTGTGTGTGTGCTTTTGTGTGTGCGCGAGGTTAGTGTGTGTTAGCGGGGGAGGGGGGTGTCTGCTTGCCAAACACACCTGTGGCTCCACAGCGCTCCCCCTGCGCCTCCTCATCACACTCCTCCAGAGTTCATTATCGCAGCTCAGACCGGCTGAGGAAGAAAATACTTTTATCATCCTAACAGTAACACACACACACACACACACACAAGGATACGCACTGCGACACACACACACACACACGTACACACACAATGCCTCGTGTGCTCACATGAAAACACGCAATCACACATGATCACTTCGTTATACTGTACACACACACAGACAAGAAGCAGCTGGTGGAAAAAGCAGCGTCACTTGTAGGAAGTAGGTCAAAATGCTGTTGATTAATTATTTCCATGTGGCTAATAGCCTTTCTCCAGCCTAATAAGGCAGAACGTGGCACCGCATTCAACACAGGATGAATCTGCGGATAATTAACACCTAAGAAGGCTGTTAATGAGGCTCTTAATGAGTCGGATACCTGGCCGGCGATTTGAAGGAGCTCGTTGGTTTTGGACAGGAAGAGCTCTCAGTCGCTCGGCCAAAGGAGACACCGACGGTATGTTTATCATACATGAGTAATTGCGTGTTTTGTATATCAAATTTGAATGGAGGGAAGGTGAACGCACTCCAAGAAACAAACACACGCTCTGTTGGAAAGGTGTTGTTGACTGAGACTCTGTAACGGCCTCTTGTCACCGTCCCTCCGGGGACTGTCTGTCACATCAAAGTTAATGAGTTTTGGGGTTTTAGTCTCTGCTCTCACACTATCAGAGCTACACAACACGACATTTCCTCCGTTTCCCCCCCGGCAGGTCGAGCTGGATCCATCATCATTTTGAAGTTTTTAAACCAATCAAAATCGTCGGTGGCAAGCTGTAAGTGTACTAACAGTGTCAGGAGGGAAAGGTTATTTAGAAATAGTCTCAGGTCCCAGGTTTTCTATATGTGCTCATCGCTCCTTGATTCAATTTCAAACAGTCCGCGGCGCAAACAGTTCTCCTCCTCCTCCTCTTCTTGCCTCATCGATCAGCACGTACCAGCTGTGCCCCGGCTCAGGAAACCTTTCTGGGCATGTGTTTAAAACAATTTCGAGATGCACGTTTAACCGCACTTAAACGTAATGGTGGGTCTCTCGCTTCTCATGCCGCTCTTCTAGCTGGACGAGCAGATGAAATGAAGCCGTCTCACACCTACACACTCGCCTCAGCTCGCCTTAAATGTAAGAGAGCTCTATGTGGATCTGATAAGAAATGTTATAAGGTTTTTACTGGCATACTTTCAGAGCTACCATGCAGTGACCTCTCACACTTAACTCTGTAAGACTCCAACAATGATTTTATTCACGTCTTGTTTTTATAATTCATTTCTTTATTGTAAGTATTAAAATCACCCCAGCCGTTTCCTTCAGTGCTTTACTCTGGGCAAAGAACATCTGGTTTGTTTTAGGGCCAGCTGAGGTGGGTGGCAGAGGAGGGTCGAGGCGTATTTTCGATTTGCGTTGAAGAAAATCATTTTTATCATTAAATTATTGATATTGGACATTGTATCAGATTTTTGAAAAGAAAAGAAACAGGGCTGAGAGATATGCTTGAAATCAATATGAATCATTAAGAATCTTTGACTGATACTGATTTTTCTTACAATATGGAAAAGATATTTCTGTTTAATGAAGTTTTACATCAGATAAAACACACACTTGATTCAAGTATTTGCTTCTAATAACATATTTACACAGCAGATTGATCTCATTATGAAATCACTGAAAGTTGCCAAAAACAAATATTACATTTTCCACTTTGAAAATCCTTCCTTCAGAAAGCCCTTTTATATATGTAAAGGCCACTATGTTGTTTTAGACACATATTATCAACTCTGGTAGTGATATTATAGGAATCGCCTTTTTTGGTCACTACAGGCTTCTGTAAACCAAATGTTGATTACCACAGGGCCATTATTGGTCCTTGTGGAATATTACAGGAATATTACAGATTCAGAATTAGCTTGCAGCTGCAGACGGCTGTAATAACAGTCATCTGTTGATGTTAAACGTAAGCAGTCACTGGCAACTGTTCACTTATGATTTCAGATGATTAACTTAAGCACATTTCTATCTAATGATTACGAGACGACAATCGGGGGGTTATGTTGAGATCATGAATTTTTTATTTTATAATCATGAGCAAACAAAGCTTGTTATATGTGTAGATGATGAAATAATTATTCCCTGATCACAAGAAAACACTCTGCAGCCTTCTTTGCATTCAGGTAGCGAGTTAAGGATTTTGAAACTGGCCTTGGTGAGTCTCAATAACATTTGTTGCATCACTCTTGGGTGGCTCCTACTACACACACTGATCACACACACATGGCAGTGTGTGTCAGGCCAGGGGTCCAGCTACTAAAGAATGAAAACACTGATCACATCTGGTTCTTTTTTCTTTACTTCACTTAACTCGTGTCTTGCCAATTTCTCTCTGTTTATATCCACCTCCCTCTCTCCATCCCTCTTTCGTTCGCCCTCCCCGGTTGGGTAGGCACCAGCCTAGGGAGTTTTGGCAGCAGCTCGCCAGCCGCCCCACCCGGCCCGCCAGATCCAGAACCTGGACCTGGGGAAACAAAAGCAAAGCCAGGCCTCTTCTTGTCCAAACACAGAGTCCCGCCCAACAGACAGAACCAGGCTCACTTTTAGGAGGGACCAAAATGCACCGCTGAGACGTTTTTCAAGTGCCTATTTGCTGTTACGTAAACTTTGAGCAGAAACAACACGACTAAAGATGGTTTACATTAGGCGGTAGGATATTTTGGCTGGTAGTCTTACGGACAAAAATGCAAATTGCTTGTGTCAATTTCCTGTTATTGTACCCGAAGCATTTATCATAGCACAGCAGTCAGCATTGTCTGCAAGCCAGCAAGAATTAAAGAAAGAAAGCCAACAGCTTGACTAACTGAATCTAAACTGCGATCAGGGCGACAGCAGATAGCTTTATCCAGAGGAGGTCATGTGTTGTTACATCCCTCCAGGGAAGCTTGAATGGACTAAAGTTGATATCATCCTTTAGCCAAAGCTAATCACAAAGTGGATGATTCGACAGGAAGTATGAAAACTTTTGGCAGAGCTGGCAAGAGCGCACTTTCAACCACAAAATGGATTACAGATGTTCACAAACGAAAGAGCCTTTTTGGATTCTGACAACAGAAATAGAAGTCATCTTTTTAATACAAAAAAAAAAAAAGCGGGACTCGTCGAAATGTGCCTCCCCTCGGTGAATATGATCTGGTGTCTAATTCTCTCGTTTGGAAGGGGCGATCTTGGAAACGCAGCTCAGAAAGACGCCAGACGCTGTGAGTCAGAGTTTGCAGAGGGAGAGGGATCATTTCCTAAATACAGCGAAAAAACAATCAATGAAAGAAAATAAACCTTTGCTCAAACCTGCGTTTCTCCCCTTGGGTTTGGAAACCGATCTTTAAATTGTTATTTAATAACATCGCACTACATCAGTTATCTTTATTTCTCGGCCTCTCTGACAGATTGTGTTCTCTGGTTTTGTGGTTTCACGGATCTTCAACATGCCTCAGTCGGTTTACAAAGACTATTTCATTTGGAAGTTAATGCGCTCCCCCCTCAGATTTACTTGTGGCTTGTTTGTGTGGTTGTTACACACTGTGAAAGGTAAATGGTCCACTTTGGGACTGTGGAGTCGCATTAACTTACCTGGGCTATTGTGAGTTCCTGAATAATTACACTGTGTACTCTGCCATCTCCAATCTCTGTTAATAGCCTGCTGAGACAGTTCAGTATCCTCACCTCACACAGGAGACACACACTTTAGAGACTCTCTTTTATGTCCTGATGTCATTTTCGACTGACTCTAAATTACAGGTGACTTCTTCCAGCAGCCACCCACCAGCTCTCTTTCTCGCTCCATTTCCCACCCGAGTGGGAGAAAGTGGGTGATGAAACGCTCCTAAATTACTCAAACTGGTGTGATGCACGCCATACCTCATCAGCGGAACAATTAAACTGCAAAAACAAAAGGAAGTGAGGAAGATTTTCCATGGCACCATGATGTCAGGGCCACAGCGGCGGTCGCTGAGTTCACAGCGAGCTTTCAGAGAAAACTACCCTGCAGTTGACGCGGAGCCAGAACGGACTCAACGGGCTTAGGACCAACAGCTGGTTCTGGTTACCTAGCAACTCCCAAGCTGGGGGCCTCAGCGATGGGATGGTCCGAGAACGAGAGGGGAGGGGGGCTGAGCCGATAACCCAGCGGGCTTTCTTTGTGGCAAGTGCAACAGCGAGAGCTTGTCAAATCCTGCTCCCGAAAAGGCAACAAACTGCAGGAAACCTGAACATGAAGGTTTGAAGACGTGAGCTCCACCATCAGTGTTTCTCTGCAGAGACATCAGGAACACAAATGTTCACTGTGGCCCTACATGGCTCAGTACTGCGAACACACACACACCGACACACAGAGTTTGGCTGCACTTATCTTCACACACACCCACAGATGATAGCCATTAATGATCAGTGATTATCAGGGATGTCACACATTTCGTTCAATAAAATGCTGAAGGGCATTCACAGCTCTCGGTGCCAACGCTCCCTTCTACTCTTCTTCTGGTCTCTTAAGTGCTGGTTGTGTGCGTCCACCTGCACGCTGTTTACAACATAACACTCTAACAGTACATACATGTTAACAAGAATCCAGCGCCTGTATTCTTGGGAGTGTCTTCTTTCTCGAGTGTGTTTACGATCCCCTGGCATCTGTAGAAAAAGACGGGAAGTGTAATCTTTTTTTTTCTTTTTTTGGCAGACTTGCCTCCTCCAGGCCCCCACCAGACCCTATCAGCGCCCGGCTACACCACCGCCACCCCAGCCTGTCTCTTGTTCCACTATGTGGACATACAAAGACCTTGTTTGTCCTCCCTCTGCCTGCTCTCCTCCAAACTTATCACCACCCAAACGACCAGCCAAGAGGGGTGAGGCAGGGAGGGGATGAAAGGGTGAGAGAGAGAGAAAGGCAAAGTGAAGTTACATGTAAAAGTATAAGACGGAGGAGAGGAAGAAGACACACACTGACATGATATCACAGGTGGTGTCAGCGGTAAATACAACACAGAGTGAGAGAGAAGAGCATCCGTCCATCAACATGTCTGCTTTAAATGTTGTCTTTTGTGCTCCGCTAGCAAGGCCTAAAAACAATTGTGGTCCTGAGACAAAAGCAGCTGTCAGTGCTGATGAACAGTGGACCGTGGACACACACAAACCTGGCAGGAGAGGCAGATAAGGAATCTAAGCTGTGTTCCATCTGACAATTACAAACCATGGACACAAAATCAAGAAGTATGAAACACATCTGACAAAAATACAAAGAATTTATAAATACGGCAGATTGGTTCAAACACGTTTTCTGCAGAATGATGTTTACTGCTGTGAGAAGACATAACACTGATTACAGTTACAGTAAACATACAGCTCTGAGAAAAACAAGGAGAGGTAGCTGCTGCTGATTAGGAGTTTTCTGTGGTCCAAATTAACAATTTTCACCAGGAAATTAGACATCATTTTCATATTATTTCCATTTGCATCTAAGCATCAAATCCACAGATTTCAAAACAGAAAAATCAAAAATATCAAGCTCTAAAATACACATTGACATCCACAGTATGGGCCTGAATGCGCTGTGTGACAGACAGCATTCACACACAGGAACAACCATTAACACTCTCACACAGAACCACTCATATGCCCATTCTTCTGTGACCTTTGACCCTTTAAATGACGACCCTCCTCGCCCTTCTCTCGCCGCTGTGCAAAGTTCTGTGGTTTCCAACCAAGGAAACACTGACACACACTTAAATGGGTGTGCACGCAGGCACACACACACACACACACTGTTTTCATGACACACTTCATTGCAAAAACACAAGAGGCTCATTAGCCTTAAAGCCAATTCCAACTCCCCCCTCAACCTCTCGCCATTACACACATACACACCACAGCTTTTTATTATTACCCCTGATGAGTTCATGCACACACACACACACACACACACACACGTGCACAAGACAATGTGAAACATGCTTCTTGCCTGGGAAATGCTGTCTCCACATTCTTCAAATCAGGAGCTGCACATGGCAGAGGAAATGTAGTGGAGAGGGATAAAAAAAAAAAAAAGTAGGGTTTGAGGGGATTCTCACACTGTATGCCCCGGGGTTATCCTCCTCTCCTCCTCCTCCTCCTCCAGCCTCCCTCCTGCCTTCACTTGCTCTCCCACTGCTTGTTTCCAAATCTGTCCTCCTTCGTCACCTCACCCCCAGAACCTCCATTTCTCTTTTTCAGACGACTAGCGCTCTTGAAGGAGTAGAGGGAGGGAGGCGGGGGGGAGGATGATGGCACAGGAGGGCAGTGGGTGAGCAGGGGAGGACAGAGGAGAGAACTACAATCGTCACCCCCCCCCTCGTGCGGTTAAAGCCTTCAACTCCTTTAATCTCCAAAGAGGGTGGGAGGAAAAAAAAATTGGATCTCTACTCGTCTTCAGCCAGCGATCAGCACTTCTGCGCTCTCTCCCTCTTTCCGCCTCTTCAGCCAGATCACTTGTATCTTTTCTCCTCAGCCTCCTCTTCCCTGCTCCGTCACCCTCTTCTCTCCCTTCACGGCAGGTTTGGGCTATTCATTCAGACGTCAGGCTCACTCCGTCAGCCTTTTGTTGCGACTCACAGAAAGACAGAGAGAGAGAGAGAGAGAGAGAGAGAGAGGAAGGGGTGGGGGGAGAAAAAATGGAAAAGACGAAAAAAAAAAAAGACAAGCCGGTGCCACAGCTATGCAGGAGGAAAGAAAAGAGGGAGGTAAATAAAAGAGACGAGTGAGAGGGAGGAGAAGAAAAAAATCCTTGAAGAGCACCAGTCACAGCGAGAGGTGCAGCGCTCCTGGCACACGTACTACTCCCTCTTCCATTCTCTCCGACCTTCCCCTTCGCCCAACATATTTTCCTTCCCCTCTTTTTTTTTCCCCTCCCCTCCCTCCTTTCCTCCCTCCCTGCCTCTCTGTTTTATTATTTGTGATCTGGCCCTCACGGTCCTTTAAGAGTGCCAGCCCCCTTTCTCCCCCTCCTTTTTTATTTTCCCAGTCTCACTCCCTCTTGCTCACAAACTCTCTCCTTCTCGATCTGAGCCTGCGATATTTTGATGACCGCTCGCTTCTCGCTCTTTAACGCGAGCACAAGTTGATTGGTTTTGGCCGTTCGACGACTCATTTCTGGGCTTCACCAAGTGGGAATGTTGCTCAGCATTCACATCACTGCTCGCCAAGGACTGAGACGAGCACAGGTGACGACAACAAGGATAAAGGTAGAAGCTGGGGTCAATGACATGTAGCACAAACATCTGTGGACAATCTTTTTTTTTTTAACAGATTTGGAAAATTAATTCTCATATACACAAATGTCTCCAGACACACACACAAGCAGGAAGTGTGTTTTGCAGACACAAGCACAGTTGACTCCTACATGTGAACTTACAGCGACACTTGCAAATCCTCCCGAGAGCCTAATCGATCCTGAGGTTCAAACCCAAGCACCGCAGTAACAGATTAGCCTGTTTACTACTACACCAGTCAAAGAGGGCAGCCCAACGCCGAGCCACTTTGACTCTGACAGACGCCTTAAAAAGGATTTTCATAATGAAGGTTTAGACGGCTGCCCGGGCCGTCGGGTCGTCATCCGCAGACACAACACTGCTTTTGTAAACAACTATAGTGCGAACAGTTCAGCTTTTTAATTCTTTAGAGGCGAAGCAATTAGCCAATTAAGTGATGACCAGAAAATTAACTTGTAAATATTAAGATAACCTATGAATCGTTCAGGTGTAGTTTCAAGCAAAAATGCAATTATCAAAGTTTCTCAGACATGAAGATTTGCTTCATTTCTTCATCTTTCATCATTGTAAACGCACAAAAAGAGGATGTTAAGAAAAATGTATGAGTAAGAAACTATGATGGACATTTTCACAATTTTCTGATTTTATGAGTAACTGATGATTTAAACCATATTTACTTGCAGACTTAAACTGTTTTGTATGAGTTTAAGACTGGTATGTCAGTAAGGCTAATGTTATCGACTTATGACAAATATATATGTATATGTCCAGGCAGTTACTGTAAGTATAAAGATATCACAGTGCATAAATGTTTTAGAGGTAGATTTGACCCCAATCTTTCTTAATTCAACTTTCCCATCCAGACATGGCTTTAATATTTGTAATAGTAATTTGTGTCTGATGTTTTTTCCACAAGAGAGGTTCAATCACCAAATTAAAAATTCTTACACCAACATTAAATCTATTCCTTCTCATTCACTGACAAATCCAGAATCTCTGACTATGCAAATATTGCTCATTTCTAAAGTTTACAAGACTCGAAATGTCTCCATTCATCATTCTGCACTGTGATTCAATAGGGCTTCAAGATGTTGGACTTACTCAATTTTATTTGGTACTATTACTGTCATCTTTAACAAATACATATTGTTTGACAGTAACATATCCTGCCACAATACATTTGAAGGGTCTTTACCAAAGATGTTAAATAGGCAAAAAGAAATATTAACTGATATGTGGTTAGTAGTTCTTTTATTGTCTACATATTTGTATTGTTCCTTAGTTAATAATAGACTAGCACATACAGAGTCACAAAGTTAAGCTGTGCAGAGAGGAGGCCGAATGATCCTGGTTCAGCCTGTAGAAATTCAAGCTCAACAGAATTTAGACAAAATGTCTCCATTAAATGGTTTGTCCACCAGAAAAATTTAAGCATCTGAATTAAGATCGTTTGTGTTAAGAAATTTGATATGTTGTTACCAGATTTTTTTAAGCCTCTCAATATATATATCAGTATCAGCCTCAAAAATCCACTATCCATCAGGCTGTAGTAGACACGATTGGGCAAACAACTAAATTAACAAATTAGTGCTGACGTGTTTAGCAGATTAACAGTGATGAATCAACAGCAAATTTGATAATCTGTTTATCACTCAGGTCATTTTTGATGAAGCAGAAATGGCGAATATTTACGAATTCAAGCTTCTCAAATGTGAGTATTTGCTACTTTTCTCAGTTTTACATCACTGCACTTGGAATATCTTTTACTGTTGGTCTTAAAGGAATCTGTAGAAGGAACGCTGGGTTCTGGGAAGCTTTGATCGACATTTTCCACTGTTTTCCAACATCTTACAGTCTCCACGATTAATCAAAAAGCGAATGGACAAATTAACTAACAAAGAAAATTATTAATTATAATTATAGTGCAGCCTTCTAATGACTGAACGGACAAAATGAACAAATGACTCAGCACCACATCTGACTAACCAGGATTTTAAACTGTAAGAAAAGTGACAGCTTTAAAGTTTTAAAGGACAAAACTAAAGCACTGCAGGTATTTCTACGCTCTTTTATTGTACATATTGTAGTTTGCACTGTAAGCTCAACGGGAAAGCAGTGAGTTTAAAGGGCTCCATTGAAGAGGTTTGGTTACAACATGTAACCAGAGCCCACAAAACAGGCCTGGAGTAAAAAAAGCCTCATTCATGAAAAGGAAGCACTGGAGGGAGAGGGGCCTACAGAATAATTTGACCTCTAAAATTCACCATCCCATCTGCCTCCTGTGATCTACATGATGTGCTGTTGCCAAATGATTGAAGCAGGAATGAGATGGAGGGGAGACGGGCGAGAGGAGGAGAGGGGCAGCGAAAAAAAAAAAAAACAAGGGAGAAAGAGAGATGGCACAGCTGCAGGTGGACAACAGATGTTGGGAGGGGGGTGTTTTGTTTTGTTTTTTGCAGTGAGGCGATCTGAGCACATAAATTCTTGTTCTCCCATTCATCCCCCGTCTGTGCATCGCTCCACCTCTTCAACGCCATCACTCGCCTCCTCCACCTTTTTCTTTCCCTGTGACTTGAGCCAACTGGCCTGATTATAGAAAGAGATGTAAAGAGGATGTGAGCGAGCAAATATGTGTGTGTGTGTGTGTGTGTGTGTGTGTGTGTGAGAGTTAGAGAGAGGATGGGGGATGAATGGGGGAAGGCGTTGCTTATTACACCCCTCATGTATGCTGCAAGCTTAGACAAATAATGTGTGAATAGGCATCCATGAAAAATGAAACAGTGAGCAAATGCATGAACAAATATGCATACACACACATACACACAAACTGGGAGATACTGACACCAGCAACTGACTAGCTTAACTTTAGCCTGTTGAGAAATTAGTGTTTTAACCAAATACTAAAACATAATGTAAATTTAGGATCAAATATGCAGTGATGGCTGTTTGCACACACACAGACACACACACTCAGACACACAAACAGAAATCCTCCTCTCTGTGTGAGACTAAAAACACTGTGAAACGCAATCCCATTTACAGCCCCGTGTGATCCTGAACACGACTGACATGCCTACTGAGAAATGTATAATATTTTCCTCGGGTGCAAATGAGATTCATCTGCACCTCTAAACATATCTCCCCCGCGCTTTTGTTAAAACACAGCCAAGCAAAGTGTCAAGTTGTGCAACGCCTGGTCAGACACACACACACACACACATATTGCATACAGAGAACATGGTCAGCCCTGCCTCTTCTTCACTGTGGTTTAACACCCGTGAAGATTTCATTTTCTCAAAATGAATAATTCAGGGTGACTCCCTGGCAATAAGAGGAAAAGAGAGGAGAGGAGACGAGAGGAAGAGGAGAGGAAAGGAAAGGAAAGGAAAGAAAGGAAAAAAGAGGAAAGACATGAAAGGAAGGAAAGGAAAGGAGGGGAAAGGAAAGGGAAGGAAACAAGAAGAAAGGAAAGGAAAAAGAAAGGATATGAAAGAGAAGGAAACAACAGGAATGATAGGAAAGGAAAGCAGTGAAGAGTAAAGGAAAGAAGAGAGAATGAGGAGGAGGAATGAAAGAGAAAGGAGAGGAGAAGAGAGGAGAGAAAAGGAAAGGATAAGGAGGTAAGGAAAGAAGAGCAGAGGAGAGAAGTTACCATAAATTGTGATGAGGAGAGTAGGAGTCAGGGGCTTTCAGCTTCTCATTCCATTGCTCTTTATCCTTCTTTTTTTTTTTTGTTGAACTGCAAATGTTTGAGCGTGTGACCTCTTCGGTCTGTCCTTCCCTCGCCTCTGCTCTCCCAACCAGCAGTTAATCACTTCAAGTCTCTCTGAAAGGATGCAGCAAACTGGCCAGAAAGAGCTTTTTGCCTCCACTGCCAGCCTTTGCCTTTCAAGGTCCAGTTTCTTTTGCACCTGTACAGTACACCGTCTGCATTCTGTACACAATACGTCCGCTAAGAAATGGATATGCAAAAAAAAAAAAAAAAAGTATGCCTGACAGGTCAATCACTATCAGAGTCAACATGGAGTCATTTAATGATATTTCTAATGTCATTAATGTCAAACATCTGCTGATTCAAACTTTTTAAATGTGGAAATGGCTTATTTTGTGTTTTAAACCACATTTAATAGACCAAATAATAAATTGATTCAATCTGACAAATAAGTAAAAATAATTATCAGTTGAAGCCATAAACTTTGATTAATGGTTCTGGTGGGGTTTTTTCTTATAATAAAAACACAAACAAACAAAATGGACAGGAGATGTCATCCTGCTCCTCTTTCACTTCGAGGTGGCGTGACAGAGTTTTCATTTATGTAATCTTGTGTTTGCACTCCTCCACCCATTTCTAAGACTTCTATCACCACCTCTAAAGCAGCCAATCTTTCTCTATCTAATCTACAGCAGCCCTGTGCCATTAACTCCATTCCTTGGTCTTTCTTGCTCAATCCTCTCTGTTCTGCTGCCTCTGGTCGGGTTCAATCACCTCCCATCGTTCCTCGTTTCCCTCGCTTTCCTGCAGACGGGCTCCGTTACCCACAACCACAGTCATGAATGAATGTGCTGAGCTGGGTATGACGTTTGTTTAGAAACATATTTCTCCCATTACCTCGATTTTCTTTTTTCCCCCCACCAACCCGCTCTCTTGAGTTAGGAGAGTGTCATAGCCGAATCATTTCCTACCAAGATGAATTTTCAGCACGGGGAGGGAGAGAGAGAGACAAACTGGGATCGATTTATACGAAGAAAAAGAGAAGGAGGTGAAGAGAAAATGAATAGTCAGGATCTGTCTAGGTTTAATCCTGGCGGAGTGTGAGCGAGCCCGGAGACTTTATTCACTCACGAGGGAAAGAGGAAATCACTGGCTGATATTAAGAGGAACATCTGGTGTGACACAACAGATGCACATAACAAACACACACATCATCCTATATACAGGCTGCATAGAGTTGTTTCCCGGTAATGAAATCCTAAATGTTCCTCGACATAGAAACACAAGAGTCTCCTGGACGAGGTTTATGTTACGGACAACAGCTTCAATTATTTCAACTTCGCTTTAGAGGATGGATCTATTATACTACCCATAAGCTTCGGCCACATTTCTATAGGTGTAGGAGGTAGTCAGAGGCACCAATGTAAAGCAAGAGAAGACATTTTGTAATTGTAACTATGAACAACATAGTTGCTCAATTCATCCAAAATTGACCAACAACTATAATTCTTTAGCTAAGTGATTTGATGTTTCCTAACATTAGTCAACACTCCTCAGGCATCAAAGTCTCTCCTTGAGGTTTTTTGTACACAAGCTTGTACTCTGACATCTTTTATCAGATATGTTCTAACACATTTGCTCATCTTTATCATTAATGACTCAGCCAAAAAAAAGTTTCATATCCATCCAAGCCTTGAAGGTACTCCAACTGCCAGCCACTTCTTTTTTTGTCTACGCACAAAATTTGCTTCAAACAAAACTGAATTTCACAGACTGAAGCAGAGGAGGCTTTGAACGTTCAAAGAAACAATTAAGATAACGTCTGTGTCGATCCCTTGTTGCTCTGAAAACATCCCAACTTAATCCAAAGGCTGCTTTGTGCAAGGTTGTGACACGGGTAAGCCATCATGTCAGAGAGACAAAATTATATATCGTTGTGTGCGGTGAACAGAGCAGCATGAGAACAACCTTTGACTGTCAGCTCAGATTAAGGCCATAGTTTGACTCTCAAAGTGTTGTATGCAACTCTGACAGCTCGCCTCACCTCCATGGACAGTCCAAGGTTGAGTGACAGCTGTCAACGCCCATTTCCCCTCCCCCAGTCTGCAAGCAGCAATCATCATCCATCAGTAGCAGGACGATGTCTCGTTCCCTCCCTCTCCCCTTAATCCTCACTCAGTGTAACAACTGCCTGTAGCTTTGACCTGGGCCCAGTTAATACATAATCTGCTATCTCCAGAACTAATATGCCATAACCCTCCCCCATCATCATCACGCTAGGCTGGGGCGAGGAAGAAAATTGCGGCTAGTATGTCACGCAGAGGAGAACTGACCTGAGCTGGCATCGGGTCACCTGGCTGGAGTCCAGGACGGGAGCCCATGCACTCGGCAGGGTGGAGGTAAAAGAGTGGAGGTCCTACAGTATCCTCTACAGTGATTATGCCAGTGAGGGGGATGGGGAGTTCTAGTTAGTCCTATAAAGGCAGGGTCTTGCTCGAGGGTATTTCACATAGCATCGTATACTGAGGTGAGCAGGGGCACACCATCTGTATTTGCACATGGGCTATTAGTTTAGAGAAAACAATCTTTCTGATCGTGGGTGCAACTCACTGCTGTAACTAATGAGCTTGTCAGAATATCATAAAGTCATAACTAATTGGATTTAAAGGAATGTAAAATGTTTTATTGCTGCTATTACAACCCAGATTGAAAAAAAGTGTGAATAAAAACAGAATGCAATAATTGTGTTTATCAAAAGCTGTTTTATAGTGTTCCTGTGCCTGTGTAGTAATCTCCTTCATATAATCCTGTGTTTTGACAAAGTGTTGAACCTCTCTCCATTCTTGCATTTAAACGACTGAGGATGAACCTTTCATACCCGATCATGATACTATCAACTTCTACCAATGAACCTGTTTACCTCCACAGACTGTCCCAACTTGTTTGAAACATGTTGCTGCCATCAAATTCAGAATAAGAACATATCAACAAAATTCAGTGAAGCTCATGAGGTCCAACATTAAATATATTGCCTATATTTAGTCAAAATGATTAGCAAATTATCACATTCTCTTTAATTTATGTTTCATACAGCAAATTAACTGTTTTGAAACAGAGGTTGAACAATATTAAATATTATAAATTTGTCCACCTCACAAAATTTTAACTGAAAGGCTGAATCATATTCTGTTGGGTCTAAAATGTCTTCCCTTGAAAATAGGCAAGAGGAGAAAAGAGCCTCCTAATTATTATTTGTCCCACATGAAAAGAAGTGAATGAATATGATTAATTAATACTTTCTTCCAGATGTGTTAGATTAGCCAGCCATTTTGTTAAAACAAGAAGTAGCGTGTAAATTCGCAGCGCTCTCCGACAATGGACCGACCCTTTAACCAGAAGTAAATCTGTCGACGATTACGACCAAAACCCACGTTGCCTAGCAACATACAATTTAGGAATATGCTTTCAGAGCAGCTTTGCGGCTGTGTCCATTAACAGATGAAATTACCAAAGCAACAAATGTCAGCCACATGCAAATGAGGTCTACTCTGCTGAATGTGTGTGTACTAACAATGCGATGTATGTGTATGTGGCAGACTTGAAGAAACGCTTTCCAAAGCATGTGTCCGTCTGCTGCTAAGAGCAGCAGTCTGTTTTGACAGCCAAGCAATTGGGATCTTTTAATATCTGCTCTCTTGGGTCTAAAAATCACAGAGATGACAACAAAACTGCCTCAGTTAAATCATTTGTTCCCAGTCTGCCTCAGCCCCCATTAAAGTCCATTTTGACCTGCTGGCTGTGTGCAGTAGTTCACAGAGTCTCGCAGAAAGCCAGGAGGCTGGTCTGGACACAATGAGAATATCTGTGGATTAGTGCAGCAGTGGAAATGGAGGATCTGGAGGATTAAACCCCCCTCTCTCTTCTCATTACAACCTGCACAGAGAAAATGACACAATCACACATCGGCCATCAGCACTGTAATTCGATTTTATCTGTCCAGTGATGCTGCTAGTCAGCCTCTGGTGAGCGGGTGTTGATGGAGAAATCAGGCCTTATTGCCCAAAATGTCTGAAATACACTTTAATCGGGTCATGGGTGTGAGAAGAAGATAATTTTATATAGCAGCTTTTATTATGCTGAATTAAAGCTTTAATCTGATATGGGCAAATGATTTAGGTGATTACACTGTAAGGATGCATGGACTGGATGCATTTAATTTTAAACTGGAATTCAAGCAATGCTCAATGAGGATTTTTGCAGTTATTGAAACTCTGCTTTTAACTCTTTGTCGGTTCAAGTCTGATTCTTGTGAGAAAACCTGTTAAAGAGGAACTAGATGAAGCTAATTGCTATCTCATGAAGGTCAGTGGTACACCTTGGCAGCAGCGGGACTGAAGAAAGGTTGAGTAGTGGCTGTAAAGGCTTTCCAGGCTAATGCACCCTTATTATCATAATGCAATAAGACATCCATGTTTACAACAACAGGGGCTCGGGGGCTGTGGGGAGATGGTGCGTGGCAGAGCAGAAAGGACTTCATCAAAAACAGCTGCAGTTACAATGATACCACAGCTAAAGAGCGATGTACATCTAATGCTGCTATCACCATTATGCAACTTTATGAATATTATATAGTTGAGGCAGATTATATGATTTTAAAAGGGGGCTTCAATTACTTACCAAGGGTATTATATAAAACCAATAAGAGCTAAATGAAAAAAAGTATCTTTGCAAAGGGGACTGTGACAAATGCAATCACTCATATTGTGCACAGATGCACATCGTTGCAAACTAACAGACGTGCACGCCTGGACACCTCATGTTCAAGGCGACTGTGACTGTGAACCCTGCTGCACACAATGTCTGACTTTTCTGGTCAGAGAAGTCTTAATGTGAACTGTTCACACATGAATGCAGCGACCGACAGACTGAAACATGAAGACAGTGTACAGCTGTTAAAATTTAAAAAGGTATCAGAAAGGGTGCTGACAGCTGTTCCTCCCAAATCCTCTATATAACGCCTCATCAATGCCATTTTGTGTTGTGTTTAATGGGGCAATGTGTCATCCTGACAAGGGAACTGCATGAGATTACTGAAATAATAAACGACTTCACACAAAGTATATGGAATTCTGACAAATCTGGCTCTCACAGAGATAAGAAGACGAGAAAGCGGGACGCAAGTATCGTTTTAGGATCACGGCAAATGCAGAAACCAAAAGTAGGCCAGGGGATGGAAAGTTATCCTTTTATGGTTTTAATCATAATCCTGACGACAATTTTTGGAGGAGAGATAGGCAGCAACATTTTGATTTCACTCCACTGGCCTCGATAAGAAAAGACACATCATTTATCCATTGTTGATGTAATGAGAACAAACAGCAAACAAATGACAGCGCTGAGCAGAAAGATAAAGCGGTTTAAAAAAAAAGAGCTCTATTAACATTCTCATTGTGTTTGGACTTTCTTAAGGTCAAGCATCATGCATCACACACCAGTAACCACATTCAGCTAAACAGATCTCACATATCCCTCGGCTGAATGACGGCTGCACAAACCAGAATACAAAAAAACTCATACAAATGATTCATGACGATGAAGGATGAAAATAGGTTCAGATGGGTCTTTGTTTCCCTCCCAAAGAAACAACTGCTATACCTAGTGCTTAAGTTGTTGCTTTCAATAATAGTGAATGTCAACCAAATTGTGAACACATGATGTGATTCTAAACAACACAGCAACACTGCTTTGTGGAGCTATTTGAAGCAACGAGAGGAAGAAAAATAAAAAATAAAGAGCTCTATACAAATCCATTTTCTTATCTCTTCAAAACACATGAAACAGTTGAGAGAAAGCAAAACTAAACATATCAAGAAATCAGACAAGCAGCAGATAATAAAGACGGAAGGAGAAAAAAAAGGATTTACTTGTATCTGGAGACGCCATGGTGGACACGATGACCGGTGGACCTGTGCGTCGACTTAGCTTCTGGTTAGCAACCAGTGCACTTTGGCCTTGTACTGGGGCTCCCATGGGGACGAGAGCATTGTCTGGTGCAGGCCCCCCTTTACGTATCAGCTGAGGACTGGGGTGAGGACTGTGCATGGGTGACAATGGCAGTAAGTTCCTGTCCCTCTTCATCAGCTCCATGGGCACTGTGTAATTGGTAGAGTATGCTTTCGGTACCTGCTGAGGCGGCTGTGGTAAAGCTGGCATGGACGTGGGCATCTGCTGTGGCATACCTTGCATGGAGTGAATAGACCCTGCTATGGCAGGCATTGACCCAGTCATCTGCTGTGGCATTATTTGCATACCCTGAATCGGCATCCCTGGCATGGTCATCCCAGAAGAGTAGGCTGACATGGGTCTTGACTGAACGGGCATAATGGCTCCAGCGTATGGCCCTGGGGAGCGAGGTGGTTGGCCTGGGTAGACTCCAGAGGCTTCTAGGAGGTGCTGAGAGGGAGCACTGCTGGGCCTCCTGCCCATTACTTCTCCCATCCGTGGAGAGATGGTCTGCATGCCCCCGGGGGTCTGTGGGGGCATCAGCTGGGGGTCTACAGTCAAAGCCTGAGGAGGGTGTGGTGGATGGTGGGGCAGCTGCTGGTGGTAGATATCTGAGCGATGGCTAAAGCTGTTAGAACGGCCTCGCATGGGTGTTTGAGGTTGAGAGGGGGCTTGCGGGGCCTCAACTGGCCGTTTGCAGTTGTGGACCAATCGAGACAGTACGCGAGCCTGGCCAAGGTTGGGGGCGACGGTGCGGACATCGTTCTCCTCCATAACTGCCAGCATGCTAGTGGAGTCAAATCCCTGCTGGATAAGGGAGGAGATGGTGCTCTCCGAGAGGCCATCATTTCGCAACAGGGCAAGATACTCAGGATCAACATTTTTCTTGGGGTCCACAGGCAAAGGTGTCTGCGGGGCAGTGGGGGGAGGAGCAGGAAGAGGAGCAGCAAGTGGAGTAACTGGGGGAGGAGGGGCTGGAGTTGGGGCAGCCTGCACAGGGACAGGTGCAGCTGTGGCAACTACTGCAGTCGGCACTGGGGCAGGTGGAGGAGGAAGTGGAGCAGTCATAGAAAGGTTTGGGTCAGAGACAGGCATGGCAGGTGGAGGTGGAAGCGACTGTTGTTGCAGAAGCTGCTGCTGCTGCAACTGTTCTTGCTGAAGTTGCTGTTGTTGTAACTGCTGTTGCTGAAGCTGTTGCTGTTGTAATTGCTGCTGCTGAAGTTGTTGCTGCTGTATTTGTTGTTGCTGAAGTTGCTGTTGCTGCAATTGTTGCTGTTGTATTTGCTGCTGTTGTATTTGTTGTTGTTGTATTTGCTGCTGCTGAAGTTGCTGCTGTTGTATTTGTTGCTGCTGTTGTAATTGCTGCTGTTGCTGAATGGTGAAGGGTGAGGCTGTCTCTTGCCTCATAACCATAGCTTGACTGGCAGGATCAACTACCAGACAGGTAGCAGCCTGCTGCTGAGGATCCAATGAGCGCCCATTAACATCAGTATACACCGACGGACCAGTCAGAGGTGGAGGCTCGCTGGCATACCGAGGAGAAGCATGCTCCATACCATAGTGAGCAGGAGATGGGTCTCGGGAGGGTATGCGCTGTTGGCCATCTGGCGTCATTTTGGCAGCAGATACAGCACCAGGTTCCCTGTAAGCCCGGTTCAGCTCATGAGCGGTCGGAGGTGGGGGAGGAGGAGGTAGAGGCGATGCAGGGGCTTGAGGTCCCGCTCTCCCTCCCTGACCTTGATCCCACACAGCGCGAGTCCCAGCAGCCATCCCAAAATGAGATCCCGACCGGCTGAGTGGATGAGGGTGAGGCGGCAGAGGCTGGTGCTCTGGCCGGTAAAAGCCCTCAGGTGGCCGAGGAGTCATGGCCGGGTCGTGGGAGTAGTAATCCTGATGTGGAATGGATCCTCGGTGAGCCATGGGTGCACGTTCGTAGTGGTTTAGATCAGGTACAGAGCCCTTCCTCAGCCCCCGTGGGTCGTGTCGGTCAGCGTACACCTGCCCGTAGAGAGAGTCCTGGTAGGAATACGGGTCGCGTTTCAAATCCAGGTCAGGGGGCTGCACTCCTGGTGGAGGCTCATACCACCCTCCTCCCTCCCCGTATGACAGAGAGCTCCGCCGGCCAGCTACTCTTGCCTGCTGCTCGTAGACAGCCCTGTCCCTCTCAGCCCTGTCCCACTGACCCTCATTCCCTCCTAACGTGTCCCAACTGTGGGAGCGACCAAGACTCAACTGTTTGTTAGTGACAAGCATTGGCAAAAAAGGAAAAAGCAGAGAAAGCTTTAACGCCGGAAAAAACAAAAAAGAGAAAAAGAACAACCTTCTGCTTATAGCTTTGTTTTGAAAGTTCTCTATCAAGTCTTCATGAAGTGTAGCTGTGGAACGGAGAGAGGGAGGCGGAGACCGAGCAGGAAAAGAAGACGGAGCAGGGTTTACCGTTTCACCTGATGTCAGGTTGTAATATTGTAAGTCCGTACTATCAGGTGACTCCCCCTTTGGCTGTCGGTCCTTGAATAATTAATCTCTGGTCATGCTGGCTCGTTGTGCGCGAGGAAAGAGGACACCACACACAAACACATCACACCAAAACACACACAGCAGAGGTAGCGCCACTACTCCATGGAAACAGGATGCATGCTTGAGACGGCCACGAGATGTTCAGAAAAAAAGACAAAAAACGAAAGGAGGGGATAGGTTGGGTTATAGGTTGGGATGGGCAGGGGCTTGTACTAATCCAATAGGGTTTATCTCTCCCTTCTCTGGGACATTTTACTCGCTCTGCCGATTGCTATGAGGGATTACATCTAAATAAAGCCTGTTTAATTCCACTTCCCACTGTGACGTCATGTGAACCAGATACACGCGTATCTCATGATGATGATGATGATGATGATACCAGTGATGATGATGCCAATGATTTTAGAGTCCACCCCCAAAACCGGTCACCCTGTCCTGAAGAGTCACCTACCTGAAGCTGTTGATGATGCACTGTCGTCAACAGGTTTCAGTTTTGCCAGATTCACAGCGCGGGGTGGGGAGGCCAGGCAAGGAGCACAGCTTCATTGAATACAAATGAAATACAGTTCTCTCAGCTAAGTCCCATGTGCTGTCAGTAAACATCAAATCCACTCTGATTGGACACTAATCCTCCAGGCCCCATGCTTGCAGCAGAGCCACCACGCAACTGCTGCCCAACTCACTCTGAAATGTCCTTGATGCCTTCATAGCGCTCAATGTCACTGCCCCGCTCTCCTCGATTTGAGATGACTCAGACCTGATGTCTGCATGTTAACTGGAGGACACTGGAAATTACAATTGCATGGAGATTGCAGAATGCATAACGAAACCCACCTGCAATGTCTGTCCTATTTGCCCTCGCGATGATGGTTATTTAAAGCAATGATGCGCTGAATTATCAATATTACTGTCCATCTTGCAGAGCAAAGAGATAACAGAATTAAATACACAAAGTTGGAATCTCAAAATTGTTTCATTTGGTCATTTATGTCACTACATGAATTCTAAACATATGCATCTTACTGTCAGTAAAACACACCTTCCCCCTCTTTCCTAAATCTCCTCTGATCTCCTTCACTTAGAGAAGCTTTGTAATCTGGATTTGCCCCTTTACAGAGAAAAGCAAAACACTGTGGGAGTGTGGTGTGTGTGCATCTGAGTGAGTGAGTGTGTGTGTGTGTGTGTGTGTGTGTGTGTGTGTGTGTGTGTGTGTGTGCATGGAAGAGGGGGAGGGTCCTTTTTGTAACAGCAGTTAATCCAAAGCACCTACAACCTTTGCCTTGCAAAAACCCTATGTTTGTTGAGCTGAAACACAACAACAGCTCATTCAGCTTCATTCAAATGTGCCATAATGGAAAACCTATTTGCTATGATGGTGCAGCATATTGTATTATGTCTTGGCCATGAGCCATATATGAACTTATTGAAGTGAACGTAATTAACGGTATACATTTATCATATCATTTCACCAAGGTGACGTTGAATGTATGACATTGTACCGCTGTACCTCGCTGCCTGCATGTCTCACTTCATGTCACCGTGGCTGAAACCTGATCCCTTCTGCAGAGGATCCCTGTTTATTAATGCATGAAAACAGATGTAAGGTGAGGAAGTGTCCATTTCCATCCAAATCTAATCTCAGAGCCAACCATAGCGAGGGGCAGTAATACATATTTTAGACGGTGAAGGAAGTTAATATCAGCACATTGAGAAAAAGTTCCTGAATATCTTGCAGAGGGCCTGTGGAAACTGTGCAGGCATGTCCGTCGTCGGCACTAATATCTCCTTTAATCACAGTTGTGTAATTAGAGTAGGAAGAGATCAGAGAGGGAGCCGGAGTATTCTGCTGTTTTCACAAGATGACAGGAAAAAGCTGATGACAGTGGCTCCAAAACCAATTGCGCAGATGACTGAGAACGTTTTTCTTTGGGTAAGGTCAGAGGAACATTAGTCAGCTTTATGTAAAAAGGAAATTAAAATGGGCGGGATAGGAGGCAAGAACGAGCCCTCGCAGAGATCTAAAAGCTACTATAAAGATGAATTATTAAATCAAAGCTGAGAGTTGGAAAAAAAAATCATTTCTGATGGCCATTTTGATTTTAATCAGGCAGGGTAAAGTCAATTAAGTTTTACAGTCATTTCAAGTATGGGTGTCATTCATTACCTAAAGGCACGCAGTATTTCCTCCTTTCATTTAACACAGAAACTATTTTCTTAGATGTCCAAATCAGAAAACATTTGTTTGTAAAAGTTAGACTTCTTGTATATCATTCTTAATTAAAGCTCCAAATACAAGGTTCAGAGGCTCTTTTTGAGACTCGAACGTAGCTGATCCAAGCTAATACATACATGCACATCCATGTCAAGGGCCACAGCCTATAGAGTGTATGTGATCCTCTGGCTTCCTTCCCCAAACCTCATCCACTCCTCTCATTACTTCTTCTAGCCCGGCTCTCAAGAGACTCGGGCTCTCACTGCAGCAGATCACTCATCCCCATAAAGTCAACCTCAAACAGAGAGACGGGGGCAGAGGTGTGTACTCAGGGTTTGCCGATGTAATCCTGACAGGAAAGCAAATCACAGAGTTCTGTTTGTCTCAAACTAAACAATGTTTGACTTTCAAATTCTAATGTTCCCCCATTTGCCATACTTGCCAGACTGTGCACACAACGCCAGATTCACTGTAACAGAGGGATTTAGGAATTAAGCCGGGGATTTTAGAACAAATATAATACCACCCCAGCAGAAGCTTATAAAGACCTTACATTGAATAAGACTTGACTGGTGAAAAATTCAGAACGAGTAAAACATATAGAAACCTCGAGTGAGGATGCAATTATGTCGTTCTTTTAACTGCTAATAGATTTCAGAAAACTCTGCTTCAGCCTGGTGCAGTGTATTACTTTTTTTTTTTTTGACAAGGCTACACTTCTCGCAGTGTTCAGACAAAATTGCATTAAGCAGCAAGTGACAAGACGGACATGATGTACAACAGTAAGATCTGTGGCTAATCTGTCACACAAGACGCTTGCCATTGTTTAATAAAAACTCTACATCTCCCTGTCATTTAGTCCTCTCACTCTCTGCCTCCACATTAATATTAAGGCTACAGGAGAACCAGAGGAGGGGGGGGGTGGTCACGTCATGAGCATGTGTGCGAGCTTGCATGTGTGCAGGTTTTAAACCATGTTTGCATGCTTTACTAAATGATGTAATCAGAGGGTTCACATGCAACAAGGCCCATTTAGAAATTTGCTGTCAGTCAAACTCATCCCTCCAACTACCCCCACACACACGCACTCACATTCGGCTTGCACGATCCTGGATCCCCCCCCTTCCACTCTCAGACTTTTGACCCTGTTCCGCTCGTCTTCTGACGTGCAGCAGAGAGACAGCGGCGGTCGCGGTGCTTCGTTAACGTCCCCTTTCATTCACACGCGCAAACCGCCGCTAAAGCCTTGGCCTCGGCCTGACGTGCATACATGAATAAAAATCACACGCCGGCTCAAAGTGAATACTGCAGTGCAACAGAAATAAAAACAACTGTCTCCTGGAGTGTGACACGTCGTGTACTCAAGGCATGATTTGAATGTTAAACACACATTGACTTATGCATGAGCGTGGGGCAGGAGGCACTAACTGGAAATGGGATTACAATGCCACTACTGCTGCACAGAATAATGCTGTCAGATGAATTGTAATGCACACTTAACAGACATTATGTACATGGCTGCCTTGTATGTGATTCCAGTGGGATTATTTGTCTCTGAAAGCATCTCCATAGGGACTAAATGGACTGTAAAATGGAGGTTGATGGCAATGAAGCTAGTACTTATCTAAATGACAATCATATACCCGGGTAGTGAAACATACTGAATTGGCTCTCAGTTTTTTTTTAATTTTGATAATATGCATGCACTACACACACACAGCAGCAAGAGCCCACAAATCCACCAGAATTTCCTCCATGTCGGCTACGTTACGGACCGACCCCTCTACCCGTAATCCATCTCCTTTGAGTGTATCACCCGTCTTTCGTCTGGTCTCCGGGCTGATCCTGAGAAGCCACATGCCATTACAATACTTAGCGTTGTAGCTGAGGAGTTCATTTGGAAATGAGATTTTTCCTGGAACTCATTTCCAACTTTCAAACAACCGCTAAGCTACATGCCAGCTCAAACAAAAGCAAACTTAGAAGAAGAGGAAAACCAGGAAATTTGACTCAAGGTGTGCACAAGCGACAGTCACACTCCAATGATAATAATAACGCCATCACACACACGCTGGTTTGATATGAATTATTATAAGAGTCTCCCTCCAAAAACAACACTTTCTACTATTTTTCTATCCTCTCTTTTCCCTCCTCCTCCCCCCCCAGTTCTCCATGCCCCTCCCTGCCTCTCCACAAAGCCTATAAAGGGGTCGTGGGTTTTGGTGAGGAGCCTGGAACAAGCCCGAGGGGGGGTCAGGCCCAGAGACCGCTCCGATGACTTCATACCGGCGCTGGATGCCAGAGCGTGGGGAGACGAGTGGGAGGGAGGGATGAAAGCAGAGAGGTGGATGCAGCAGAGCCCCGAGTCTGTGCTGAAAAGCTCGGGATACCAAGCCCCCCCCTCCACCCTGCAGGGAGGATGACATCAGGACACCCCCTCCCTCCTCCTCCACAGCCTCCCTGGTTGTCCTCTCTATTTAATATGAAGTGTTTTGCTATAAAAAAAAAAAAAGCTTGGGCCTGGCAAATGTGAGAATATGAATAATTCACAGGCTAAGTTTTGGGGTATTTTAGCTTGACTGGCTGCTTTATTTACTGTTCACTGTTTAAACATCTCCTCCTGCTGCACACATGACAAAACAAGACGCATTATCAAGCATTAACATATTTATTTAACTGCCAACTAAAACACTTGGACTCGCCGTGACAAATTACACTACCCCACCTTGTGGTGTTTGCATCCAAGCACAGATTTACAACTTGTAAATCAACATTCAGGGACATGCTGTTACTGCGACCTAGTTCACGTCGCAGTGCCGCTCACATCCCATCGCTGCCCAGATCAGTCAGTTAGCTCTGGCTAAACGGCAATGGCAACGACTTGCGCTGCTGCCCAAGCCAATGCATGCTGGGTACACAGATGGAGCGGACAGAAGGAGAGACAGAGAGAGAGAGAGAGAGAGTGAGAGAGGGAGAGAGAGAGAGAGAAAAGGGGGGAATGAGAGAGGACGGGAACTGATGCTCACAACAGATGTTTGCCACAGTTCCCTTATTGCAGTTACACTCTTCTTGGCACTTTATCAAACCCACAACAGAAGGAGCAGTTGTACCATATACATTTCGAAAGCTGATATCTAAACTAAACAATGCTGTTAATGGAGAAATAAGTGTCGTAATTTGTTTACTGAAAATTGAAACAGCGTGGAAACAATTAGCAGAGGAATCAGTGAGTGGAGTGATAAAAATAAACTACAAAAGCAATTACTAAATATTTGATTTGTCAAAGTATCTTTCAGCAGAAACTTGCCTGGAAACAAAAAGGCAGCTACCATCATAATAAATGTATAAACTTTCATAGGGCTGCAACTAATGTTATTAATTAATCTGTCAATTATTTTCTAGTGTAATGGATTGTTTTGCCAATTAAATGTTGGTGAATAGTTGGAAAATAGTGAAAAATGCTTATTATAATTTCCCAGAGGTGAAATGCAAAATGCTTGTTTTATTAAAGATATTCAACTTTAATATAGGAAAAGCAGCAAATTCTCAAGTCTTGCTACTTTTTTACAAAGTGAAACATTAACTTTGAGGGAAAAAGAGAAGGCTGTAATTTCACAAAGAACATACCACATATTTAATAAATGTGACTATTGTTTAGGCCGTTGTCTACTAACAAAAGCGATCATATGACACTCACTGGCTTGGCTAAAACAATTTCCTGGGGAAAAGCCTAATTTGATTATCGAGTAACTGTCAAAGGCAATTTATCAAGCAAAAAAAAAACCCAAACATCCTCTGCGTCCAGCTTGTCAAATGTGAGGATGTGGTGTTTTTCTTTGTTTTCTATAATTGCAAATTGAATATCTTTGTGTTTTTGACTGTCCCCATGGGCTCTTGGAAATTGGTGTGAGTTACTGTGACCATTTTCAAATCAAATGATTAATAGATTAATCTAAAAACAAAATGACAGACATGAGTTGCAGCCATAGTTTTGACCTCGCGTGTCGAATTTGTAAAACCACAAAAATCCAGCATGAAAGCAGAGGACAGTGATTCACATCAGATATCCTCAATGGTAAAACATCCACCGTTTCGCTTGAAATCTACATTCCAGCACCGTGACTGCATTTGATGGGAGTAAACAGCCACACTTGATCAGCCATTTCGATTTCAATTTAGGCCGCAGGCACGGCTCAGTTAGCCGCTCATCACAATGAGTAAAGATGTAATCAATGCACTCCGCTGCGAAACAAGTATTGGATTGACACAGTTATCCTCAGAAGATAAATGGAGATTAGGGAAGCTTCTCTCGCCGTCTCGCAGAGTGCAACCCACGACGGCAACGCAATCACAGCCACTCCATAACGTTCTTGTTTTCGTCAATACACATGATACGAACTTTGATTTCTATTTCACGCCTCAGTCCAAACACTCTGTTTATAGATAATAGTGGGTGGCTTTGACATTATGGTGCAGAACACCCCATGCCTCTGGTTTTGAAATACCCTTTTTATATGGTTGAGCAGATTTAACGCTACCGTGAAAACAACGTGATTCACCACCCTCTGATCTTTTAACTTCCTCGATGTGAATCACCCTCTTCTACACATTTTTAAGAGCATCTGTGGTGACTAACTGCACCATAAAAAAATCCCCTTCATCTTTGGCAGAATGACTTCATTGTTGATAAGCAGAGGAGACACGGACACTGCTGAAGATGTCTGTGGGACAAATGGGGCACATCAGAGAATACTGTTATATAATGTTTAGCATAATGCTCCTCAGACAGTGCACAGCCATTCTTATTGTGTTCAAAAAGAAAAAAAAAAAAGAGGGAAAAAGTGTTTCCAAGCAGGGTTGGTGGGTTTGGAGAGGTCTGAGATGCCACATGTGGCTCTCATTGTGAGGGTGGAAACAGACAGCAGCACTGCTTCATTTAGGAATCTATTATATTGAGTTTCTCAATCTTAATGGGATTTTCCTTTGAGGAGAAAAACACAGAAATGTTGATATTTGATACGCTGTAAAGTTTCAGTGTGAAGTAACTCAAGAAAGTCCGACAAGTTTCGCTTTTAGAGAGCTGAAGTGAAACTGGATGGTCTAATTTAAAATCGCACTGCATTGAAATGATGACTAAAAATACAACTTGGCCACATAATGGTTCTCATACACTTCACTACATTTGGGATGTTAAAGTGATTTTTTTTGCATCATTGGTTATTCAATACTTTATTTTTGGTAGTTTAATACTTTATATTAAAGCAGTTTTAGATACATAGATGTAATGTATTTATCCCAAACTGGGAAATTCTTTAACAAACATCCAATGACCTTTGCAGGTTAAACGTGACTAGTTCGACATCAATAGACTTTTCAGAATGGACAGTAGTCAGAAAAATCATATTAGAACAGAGTGTGGGTAGATATGATGGTGGAGGGGGAAACATTTAACAGTCAAGATACATACAACATGTTGGCTGGCGATGTCTAAAGACAGCCTAAAGTGTTTATAGTGGCTCTGACTGGCTACACTAAAAAGCAGTGAAGAAAACCTGCAGCCACAGAGGAGGGAGATGTGTGATTATGGGGATAATGGTGCACACTTTTGGACAGTCTCTCCTCGAAGGTATTCAAGGTGTTGGAAAAAAGTAGTTTAAGTTGAGTTGAAGAAGTTCTTATCTGCAGTCTGTCTCACCACGCTGGATGTCAGATTGTCAGACACGGCACATCTAATCGTGACATTGGTGAGGTGTGTGGCGGGGAGGGAGCTTCAGACACGGTTCGACGAGCGCTTTGTTTGAATCATACCGACTCCTTTACAATGAAATACCGCAGTGTACTGTCATGGGAGCGGTAATGTTTCGAATGCTAACTAGTTGATCATTGTTCAAATTCTAATAGCAAATGCTGTAGTAGATTCTTACGTGTCTTAAAATACAAAAAACCCAGGACACACTTCACTTCCTCTGACTAGAAAACAGTGGAACAGCAGCCAGCAGAGGAACCCACATTACAAAAAGGAGAATAGAAAAGTTTAATTTGGACTATACCGTACAGCATATGAATTTTTGGTGTATGACTGAAGGGTGAGTTTGAGCGCACACACACACACACACACACACACACACACACACACACACACACTAAATAAACATTCAGACATTCAGCGGCTCCTGTTGGTGGTTAAGTAAAAAATGTGTGAGGCAAAACGAAAGGAAAATCTCTTGCTTTGTCTTTCTCTTAAAACACACACACACATAAATGCACATATGCACACAAATCAATCCCACTAGAAGCTCTAATCAATCCCAGGGCTCTGAGGAGCGCTTCACTTTATTACAAACTCCCCACTTCATCTCTCCAGCAATCTGGAAACATCGAATTCGAGTCTTATTCAGCCATCAACCCAACCTCCTCTACGACACACACACACATACACACACACACTCTTTCTCCCTCCTAGACAGCCTTCAAAGCCGAAGTTGGAGCCTCGGCTGGTCCCAAGGCTCCCTTTTGACACACACAAACACACTTATGCAAACGATCCCACTGGCTTTTCACTGAATTTGTAGCAGCAGGCTGAAAGGCTTAAATACTGATGGAAACTTCATTTCCATATAACAGCGGAGGGAAAGTTTTTTTATTGCTACGACATAAACCCAGGGAACTAACACACCACTCAAAGTTGCATGTATAAACACACAAGCATTCCCGCAACCTAAATAATGGATTTCCAGTGACCTGCGCATGTGTAGCCATCTGAAATCCACATGTACTTAAAAAAGCAGTAAGAAGAGACAGAAAGAGGAGTAAAGGAGACCGTCTCACCCTCACAGATCCTGTCCAGCCGCTGGCGTTTCACTTTATGTTTGTCGACCAGAGCCATCCCGTCACAGCTTGAATCGCTCTCTCCTGTCTTGATTTTTGTATCCACCTCTCCTCCTTAAAGTCTCCTTAATGCTCCACTCCTCCAGAAGTTAGCTTGCTGATGTTTTAGACCTGGAATTTAAGAGGACAAAGACTATTCATCAAAGCCAGTCTGACAGTGACGTACATTCACTGTAAATTCTGCAACTTTCATTTTCATGTTGAAAACATGACATGTTGCTGACATTTTCTGTTTCTTTACTACTGTGCACTGTACATTATTAATGCATTTGATGTATTGCACGAGAGTCAACGTCAGATAATTTACACCTGTAGTCTCCCTGGCATTTAAATACATTATACAAACAAACAGGGCATGGTACGTTATACTAAATAATGCACAGTGGTACAGCACATACATCATTTAAAAAGTGTATGTTGAGCAAATTAAAGACAAGTGAAGGTGTGTCCAATGCAAAAACCAGTAAACAGTGGTTACAGAGTTGGGCAACTCTTTAATTTGGCTTTAAAGAACTTTATTGAACTGTTACTATTTTTGTCATGTGGTAGAGTCATCCACCGAGTTGCAGCTTCACAGAAATGCATTTGAGATTCGTGCTCATTAAGAAGCTGAGCAAGTTTTCACTCACTGTTGCACATACTAAGCATGAATTGTCATCTGACAGCCATCATGCACAGTTTTCCCTCCAAACATTGGCAAAGCCACTAAATTGCCTTGCAAAATCAGACATTCACCTTGCAGAGGCTCAGCTCTCCACTAGAGGGAGCCTCATCTCAGTGAGCACCATTTATTTGATTTAATGGATAAATGTCACTTCTGCAGCCACAGACCCCCAAACAGAGTGGAACACAGCGAAAGCAGACAAACACGGAGTGAGCAAGTAAATGAGGCGTTTTACCAATCATTTACGTTCAGTGAATGATGCTCCTCTAAAGAGCAATCTTCTAATTGGTTCCTGCTGAAGCCTGAGGGACACGGCACAGTTTTTTGGGAAGAGGCGGGCAGACAGAGATAGACAGAGGAAGGCACAAGAATGCACACACACAAAATAGACACACGAGATGACAAGCAGAAATGTAGGCTTGCACACACACACACACACAGTTTAAGGGCAGCGAGTCACACAGAGGAATGTGGGTCAGTTAGTCAGCAGACGGGAGGAGGTTGTATCAGCAGAATAAAGACATAAAAGGGGCTCGGTGGGAGGGAGAGGAAAGTACGAGAAAAACATCGTCTGACAGGATGAGTACAGTGTGACACCATCCTCCTCCTACATTTTAACCGTATCTCTTTCAGCACTTTGGCATTCATAACCCTGCCTCTGTTTCTTTCCATTCTCGCCTCTGTGCCCGACGCTGGAGTGCTGCACTTTGAGAATGGCTCTCACTTGACTATTTATATGATGATATATTGATATTTGCGCTCTAACTGCAATTATAACTGTTATGCTTTGGTGGGGTGGAGGGCGGGCGAAGCAATATGGCTGAATGATGAATTGATATTGCATTTTTATTTGGCCAGCTGTTGGGGCATTTTCCCATCTGGGGGCAGGAGGAGGAGGAGGTGGTGCACTGCAGCTAAGTGAATTTAAAAGAAACACGACTGTAGGTGCTAAATCTCTCCCCGCAGTCAACTCAATATGAGCTTCCCCGACACTGACAGACACACTGGGTGTCTTTCTTTAACCAAACACATTTCGGCTTCAGCTTCCCTCCTCCACAAGGTAAGCCTTCCTGCCAAAGAGCTGAAGACCCACATGTGGGAGTTAGAGGATAAGTAATTGAGCAAGAGGGAAAGCAGGAAACAGTCAGTCAGAGGCGGGGGAGTCACACCGCCTTGGCTATGAATAGACCGGAGGAGACATGCATGGGCATCTCCTACTCTGTGCTGCATGAGCGGCGACACTATAGGTCATGAGTGCTCCCGGCCATTTAGTCATTATAAACTCTCCTGATGCAGACTTCACTTCACTGGCAGCTGCCTAAGTGGACAAACAGTAATATAGATGCAGGCTGCTCTAATGCACAGGTGACTGCAAAACTAGTTCTCAAAATCAGATTGTACAATAACATTATGCAATATCAGGACGAGGGTACAATCATGCTATAGAAACATGATACTGTATAATACAGTACATATAGCCTTTCTAAAGTTAGTAGCAAGAATTTGGATGTTATTATATGTCAGTGTTAGGCAATAATCCAATGCTAATATTTATCTTGTTACCAACACTTTTGCGATGACATTCTCATAACATGTTATCTGGTGTCCCAAGGTTTTATACAATACATACAAGTGGAAGGCAGTTAATTCCAATGCACATCACTTTAATAATTGACTGCATTTTTGATTGGACAAATTATTATATGCAGTGTTGTTAATATTAGATAATGATTTTGATAATGAGATGTGCACATTTCCTTATATGCTTAATACCCTTCAATGAGTTATTTTAAAAATGATAAACTTCCCCCAAACCTCGACATTTACTCAGAATCAGACCTACACTCGTACACTTGGAATCATTTCAAGAATCACATTTCATCACTTCTCACTGGTGGTCTCAGCGGACGGGATGGCAAAAAACCCACCGGTGGAGAAGAATGGCCCTCTCAGCAGTCTGAGAGCTGCATTTGACCAAAAACCCTAATCTGTGGTATACATGACTTCATTTCCATAAATTAACTCCAGAGATTTGAGTCATGTAAGAAAGAGATCCACTCCGTTTCCAGGGGAAAAAAAAAAGTCGGCTCCACTAAGCGGGTTGAAAAGTCAACAACAAGTTTGAGAAGAGCTCTCAGCCAGAGGAGTGCCGGAGAGGAAGTACAGTTATCCTGCAGCCCTTCGCACCATCGCTGCTGGATTGTTACTTAACTAAGTGCTGTTATGTAACTTAACAATAAGGGGATTGACCTGAGAGGAAGAGGAAGAGAGGAGAAAGTCACACACTTAAACGCACATGCAAACGACGGAAATACACAACTCCAGGGATCGTCTGGCTCGGCGTCGAGGGGGCAGGCACTCTGCTCAACACACACACACACAGCACAGTGTTTCTTGTGTGTTAACACAAGGTAGTCATGTTCGCAGGTTTCCTGACAAGCCTGCGAATGTTACCAAGTCTGACTGTGACCAAAGTAACTGCTGCCTGATCTGATGAATGTTGCAAAGCTCACAATATTCTTGGGAATAGATTTTTTTTTTTACTCGTCTTCTATGTATCAGGATTATGACAAAAGTCATGCATTATAAGAATATATGACTTTTATGTAGCACATAGACATTTAACATTCAGTACATGTCATTTTTTTAGCCAATCGACAATTTGTATTTTGTATTTAAAGCTTGCCTTTCTACTGGGATGCATTTCTTGCCGCTCTTGGACTCAGCTGTGACTATGACCTACAGCATACTATAATGCCTGAATGAGACAATTTTCAAGGGATGTATATCTTGAGTAATTTACTATAATTTGTGCAGAAATATCCTGTGCACTGAATGCAACACACAGTTTTGCACTACATGTAAGTACTACATATACCAGTTAAGCTTGTATATATTTGTTATATATTTATATATGATGCTGAGTGGATTACTGCCAAACCAAATTCGGTGTATTTGACCTGCAATGACAATAAAGCACCTATTGAATATCTATATATTAATTTCTTGTGCATCATCCCTTTTTTGTTGGTCAAAACAAGACAGACATTTAATGGACTAAAAGGTTAACTGATCGGTTGAGAAAAATAATCGGATGATGATTCTATAAGTTAGATGCAGAAGCACTGACATATACTATAGTCAATGGTAGAAGTTTTCATGGTAGGCAGGAACTGGCCATCAAAAATCGAAAGCAAAATATAAAAGTGTCTCTTCACCATCTGACAGAACACTTAACTCCCCAGTGATGATGGAAGCTGCTACCAAAACATGCAAGATTTCTGGGTAATGAAGCTTTTAAACTTTCAAGAAATTCACACTGTTTTCACACAGTTGCATGTTTGGGCTGCAGAAGCGTGAAGTTGCCCTGTAAAGCTTTGACGCAGGTGTTAATTTCAACAAATAACTTAAACGCCACTCACATAATGGAGCTCAGAAATAAAGCTCTTTTTCACACTGTAACAGTGGATGAATTATTGGCACGGGGTTGAGTGGTGTTCAAAGTTTAACCCTTTTGTAATGCTTGTGAAATGTGGCAGATGTACACCACAGATGTGCTACACAGGCTTTTCTACTGTGTCTCTGGAGACACAAACACAAGTAACATTTTCATCAAAATGCCACAAAAAAATGCCTCTGGAGTGCTGTGCCAGGCATTACATTATAAACCCCAATTCCCCCAAAAATCGTCATGCTGTAAAATAGTAAGTAAAACAACATGTCTTAAGGAATTTAGGGATTTCAACGTAGAAACCTCAGCATGTACGGGGCAAGCCCAAAAACCAACACTGAAAACCCACGACCTTCAGCATCTCAGGTGGCACAGCATTGAAAACTGTCATAATTCTGTAAAGGATACTATTATATTGGCTCAAGAACACTTTGAAAAACCATTGTCGGTAAACACAGTTCATCCCTGCATCTACAAATCAAGTCAAGACTCTACCATGCAAAGCAAAACCACATATCAACAACATCCAGAAACCAACTTCTCTGGGCTCGAGCTCGTCTGAGATGGACTCCAAGTGGAAAAGAGTTGCTGTGGTCTAATGTGGAATGTGGTCTAATTTTTGGAAATCATGGACGTTGTGTCCTCCAGCTATTGAGACTGTTACCAGCATTAAGTGCAAAAGCCTGCATGTGCCATGGTATGGAGGTATGTTGGGGCCCATAACATGGAGAACTTGCAGATCTGTGAATCCACCATTAAAGCTGAAAGGTGCACACAGGTTTTGGAGCAACATGTGGTGCCATCCAGACGACTTTTTTACTCATGTCCCTGCTTTTTGCAGCAAGACAACGCCAAGCCACATCCTGCAGTATCACAACAGCGTGGCTTCATACTAAAAGAGTGCAGGTACTAGACTGAAGTCCAGAGCCGTCTCCCTCTGAAAATGTGTCACATTTGCACATTGAAGCACAATATAAAACAACAGAGACCTCAGACTGTTGAGCAACTGAAGTCGTGCATCAGGCAAGAATAGGAAAGAATTTCACTTTTAAAACTTGAACAATTAGTGTCCTCCGTTCCCAAACACTTACTGAGTGTTGTTAAAAGAAAAGGTGATGTAACACAGTGGTAAACATGCTCCTGTGCCAACTTTTTGAGAACGTGCTGCAGGCATCAAATTCAGAATGAGCGTGTATTCGCAAAAAACAACAAAGTTGTGACATTAAGTGAACACTAAATATCTTTGTACTTTATTAAGCTGAATATAGGTGAGAAACGGATTTGCAAATCATTGCATTCTGTTTTTGTTTATGTTTTTGGCTGCATCTTTTTTTTTTTTTTGGAATCGAGGTTGTACATTGTTGCAGCTGTTGCATCACTCGAAGACGTTATGAATTCATACAGCACTTCTCCATCTGACACCCTGTACATCAAGACATTTCACAAGCAGAGAGAGCCGGGTTTTACACTTTAGAGACATATCTCTCTTTCAGCCTTTTATGTTACATCTCTTTCACTCGCTCATTCTTTTCCCCTCCATCTGTGACGAAAAGTACATAACAAGGCGGACAGCCCAGGAGGTCTTGTTTAGGTTGGTAATAGCACAGAAGACACAGAGGGAGGGAAGAGAAAGTGAAAGAGAGAGAGATCTTTTTTTGACTGAGGCCATCTCTCAGAGGAGCCGTCTCACCAGATTAAGAAACCTGTGGGTTTGGCTGAGGGTGAAAAGGCACGGAATGAAGTAAAGCTCGCTTTGACTTTGTCATAACACGTGTTTGACTGAAATATCGGGCAGTTTTCATCTTGAAAAAAAAAAAAAAAAAGGAGCAAGGCATTCTTTTTCACTCTCTCTTTTTTTATATCATCAACCGAGCTTCCAGCCCTTGACCTCGGTGAACTAGTTTAACTGTGCGAACTTGATGACCACCAGCCAATACACACACACACACACATACACAAAAGGAACTGAGCTATATAAGTGTGGGTTTGCAGTCAAAGAAATAAGCTCAAGGGAAACCTGGTGCCCTTAAGATAAACTGGAAAAAACTGTGAAGTTTATAAAAAAAAAAAGTCAAACTTCTTCCCTCTGGCAATAATCTCAAATATCTCTCAATTTTCCTCTTTTCCATCCTTTACTTGTAGATATCTTTAAGTGCAGCTTTATACATGAATACACTTATTCAATTCTTTGCGGAGAGGATGAGAAGACTGACACCACTCTCATGTCTGTACAGTTAATATGAAGATACACCTGGTACATCACTTCTTCTACAAAACCACAACTTCTGTCTTTATGCAGATTAAACAAATGCGCTGATAAGTGAACTTCAGAGGTGCTGATGGTTTTATCTCTGCACAGAGCCAGACTGGTTGTTTTCCCTTTTCTATACCAAGCTACACCAACTGCTTGGTCGTAGCTGCAATTGATGTGTTTCAATGGACACCGGCTGCAGTAAAATCTCATTAATGCGGCACGTCACAGGACAGGGATACCTTACAGTCAACATTTTGAGGAAGAATTGTGTAGCAGCTCCCTAAAGTGACTGCTTAAGAGTCTATGATTTATGCCCCTGAAAGTGCAAGATAGCAGAAAAAGACGAGGCAGAGAGGAAGGTGGTTAAGGTTTCTCCTCTCTCATTAATCGGATAGTTGGGGCTCCGAGGGGCACGTAAAGCTGTCGCTCAGACCGCTGATTTACACCTTCCTCCTCCCTGCCAGCCCCTTTCTTCCTCCAACCCTCCCTGTCTAAATACACCAGTTACTGACAATTACAGCTCTCTTCTTTCTAGCTCTCCATCATAATCACTACACCCCCCCCAACTCTGTCAGTCCATCTTTGTCTCTCCATGTATCCTTTTACCTCCTTTTGCATGTCCTGTCAGCCTCTGGCAGATAGTGTCCTTTTCATTGCCCATTTCTCCTTTACATCGCCTTTTCTCTCAACCGCTTTCCCATCCTCCCCCTTCCCCCTCCCTCCCTCCCTCCTCTCACATTCTCGCCATCTTTCTCTCAACTCTAAACGAAATGAGACTGCAGCAGCACTAACTGCTGACTTGGGCTAATGCACAATTTTGTAATAATGCCTATTCGTTTAAGTCACCCAGGAAACGCATAATGGTGACATTATTGTGCACGGCAGCCTGTTAAGCCTAACCCACCGAGGCTCTCGCCGTGGCCTGCATTCCTCCTCTCTCTAGCTCCTTACATCTAATGAACTAAAACAAAGTCTGGCATAAAATCTCCACCAGGATAATTGGCAATTTATCCTATCACAACACCACTACAAAATGCAGACCACTGACGACTTTGAAGAACACATTTGGATTAAATAAAAAGGGCTGTAAACATGTCTCTAAATATTAAGCTGGTATTTTTTTCTCCTTTACCTGATAGACTAGATAGTGGTCATGTATTGACTCATCTCGACTCACAGAGCACACATGCGCCTAAAAGCAGATGCGCACGCACAGACACACAGACACAAGCAATCAAACCTGTGGTACTTAAGTTGACAGGTAAAAGCTTGTTTCCAAGATGCTTTTAGTGTGGTAATAAATCTGTCTTTTCCACTTTCCTGTTGACACTCAACATGATGAGAATGACCTCAGACCTTTTTCTCTGGGGGACAAAGAGCAGCGCTGAGAGCTGAACCACAGATATACTGGCCTATATGACATATATGAACAATATACTTAGGAGAATTGAACCAACTTCTCATCAGCGTGGATGAGACTAAACTGCATGGTGATGACAGCTAGACACGATAATAAAAAGAAAATTAAGGACACTGATGATGCTCACTGCTATGTAGGATGTGCGAGGGGTTGGTGAAATGATATGTTGTTTCGGACGCAGCATGACAAGGGCAAGCACGAGGTTGCATCTGATTACCTCTTCCCTTGAGATGATGTTTAAAACTGAGGACAAACATACCTTTATTATGTTCTAGAAACTCAGGGTGCTTTATTACCCTGCTTGAAACAGCTTAAACAAACTGTAGTGTGTTTGCCAGGTGTAAAAGCTGTCAATTGTTAGAAAAGTGATCTGCAACTATTTGGATATTTAATCATTTAAGTCATGTTTTAAGTGAAAATGCTAAATACATGCTCTGGTTCCAGCTTCTTATTGTTTCATATCATTAAAATTTAAGAATCAGTATGGGGTCAGTATGCAATTTTAACAGTAATATTATCATTATTATAGTATACATATAGTGTCTGCTGCTATTTTTCGTATCTTCAGTGGATGTTCGAGTCATGTGCTTCATGTCTGTTTCCATTGCCCATTGTCGCATTTTGCTTTTATGGATACACAAACTTTTACCCTCAGCCAAGCGTAAAAACATTTTTTGCAGTATTTCAATATTTTGTTTTCCACTCAGCTTCTTTTATGCACAAACTGAAAATGTGTATAAAAACAGGTGGATGTAAACACACCTAATGTCTCAGCCAGACCAAACCGAATTCTGCTAAAGATCATGTGTTCACAAAGTCTTGCCAGCGACACTTTGTAGTCTGTGTGAAGCTGTAAATCAGCTGCTGCCTTGGCCATCTCACCTTGCCTTTCTCAGCTCTTTAGCACCTTTTCCATTCCTCAGCGAACGGCTCATTAACACAAGGCCAGAGCGGAATGGAGACACCTTATCATGTAGTAGGATTCTAAACAATTTAGTTCCATTTACTCAAAATATCTAACCTTATGCTGACTGATTTCTTACACCTCTCCAGAGTAAAATGTTTAAAACCATTTAGCTGTAACATGATAGAAACCCCAAGGAAAGAGCAAAGACGGGCGACAAAAATGCAATTATATTTTAGGGCTATGGAATAATTATGCATCGGGGAGATGGAACTTCAAATTCTTCCTTCAAAAAAAAATTAAATGGAAAAAAAGATTGTTTTGGAACAGGGCCAATCTCTTAAAAACTCCCTCAACCAATGGCTGATTGAAGACTGAAGATGCCACAGTCCCATTTCAGGAGTAAATTTAGGATTTTCAAAGAAGCACCAAGCATGACTAATGAGGAGAGACTATAAAAACGACTGCTTCTGGGTGTAAAGAGCAAAGTGAGGGTTTCGTAAAGGCAAGCACATAAGGAGAATGAAGACAGATAACCACAAATATCTTCTTCTCCATGTCATCATGTTCACTGTCAACAGTTTATGGCAGAATCTATTTGAATATTTCTCATCAGGTACAACATTACAGAGAAAATGTAGTCTCCACTTAATACATAATTGTAAGTCATTTCCATGAAATCCCCTCAGAATAGTTTTAGTCTAATTAGATACACTTGTACATTTTTGTGTGTTGAGGTTGGCAAGTGCCAGTTTTAATTGTTGAACTTGATGATCCATCTTTCCCCACCAATTAACTACTGAGCACCTGATGCATATGCAACAACAGTAAAAGCAATTAAACTGCAAATTAACGGCAGAGATGAGTTCACGATGTGAGTGCAAACGCTCATATTTTGAAAGAGATTTGGTTCACAATTTCACATTTCAAAAGGAGGTAGATCATGATACAGAAATGTGATCCTCACTGCAAGAGAGGTTCTCTAAAACCTTTCATTTAGTACCGCTAATTTGTTAAGCTACTGTGACATATTTTTTGTCATATTCATTTTTCATTCACATGTTTTTCACTTTTTCATAAAGGACGAATCTTTTTACCAATGTCTTAGTTTTAAAACATAGGCTACTTTTCAATACTTAATGGGAGATTTCATGTAAAACATATGAGCATACAGAACATCGGAACATCAGAAAACTTATCGCAAACTATCATTACTATCATTGTTATCACTTGTCTTAACACAAGCAGCCGAAGCAAAGTCACAATTTTGCTCAGGAGATATTTGATCAAAGAATAAGTAAACAACACTAAGAATCTTACAAAAAGTTTCCTGCAACTTTCAGGTTGGGCAGACATTTCATACGCATATGGCAATCACAGGAACAAAATCAAACCTTTGGAAAGATCTCGGAGTGTGTGATCAAGGTCCAGGGGCCTCGATGGTGGGAGCCATCTGGGCGACTGGGAGGTGCTCTGATTGCAAAAGGCCAGCTGATCCAGGTACAGTAGTAATCCGCCCAACACTACACAGCGTAAACATCTTGTCAGTTTCTTTAACAGCAAACTACATATGAGGTAAGTAGACTGTATGTTAGTTGAGTAACCGGGGTTAAGAAAAGGCCAAGCCTGCCCCAGAGGCTGACTCCCCGTGAGCTGAACGCCACTGACCTAGATTAATACCAACCACAGCAGCGCCAGGACTATTAAACACACCCCGGTTTCCTGTATCCTGCCTTTCTGTCTGTGTGTGAAATGATTCCATCTGTCAGTCTCAGCTGGGCTGTGAGAACACCGCTGAACACTGCTGCCCACACACACAGACACATACATACAGATGGACACCAAAAAACACAGACGTGTCGGCTGAGAACCGAGGCCAAGGTGGGTGTCTGGCTGCATCCAGCCTCCAGGGAAGGGCGTCTGAAAAACTCTGCCCAGCGCGAAAGGCTCGAGGACGGGGAGCGAGACGTGAGATAGCGGCTGTGGTCGTGATGGCGTGCAGCAACAAACCATCATTGGAAGCACTGTACATTTATGAGACTTTTATCATTTCAGCTATGAAAACTAACTGCGCAGAGCAGTTTGTGTCGGTGTAACCTGAAAAGACCTCTTTTCAATGACAGCAGGTTTTGTCTCTCTACTCCACCTCTGATGGGTACTGTGCTCGAGGTAGTTTCTTTTCAGCCTCCTTGTTGGATTCATAGCTGCTTATAATTCATCACTGGGTACACGTGCGCATGCGTGATTCTATCAATGTCTGTGTGCAGGTATGTGTGTGTGTTTGTCTGCTTTTATGTAGATGTACCCATGTACAAGGCATGCTTCCATGACCAAGGACAGCAGCTGGTATTCAATAGATACCAAACAGAAGAAACGCACACAGCCAGCAAAGAAAAGCCAGCACACCCCTCAGCCACCTGTGACCAAGAACACACAGAGATGAAACTGAAGGGAAAAAAGAGACGAGATAAGGGTGTAGACGGATTAGGAAGCACCACTGATATTCAGAGGAAAATAAGGGAACGAGAGCTTAGCAGCGGGGGGAAAAAAAGGAGACGAGAAAGGTCAGGGATGAGGTTTAATCAAGGGAGAAAAGACGTAGACAAATGGGTGAAGAGTGGAACAAAAAGCTACGTTCTTTGAGTTATTTGAAATATTTCAGTAGTTCAAAGTTCCCTTGAGGCTGAAAAGACTGAAAAACATATAACCCCTGTTCAAGTTTATCATCATTTCAGCTCTGTGTGTACAGTGAAATGAAAACACTTTTCTCATGGTACATGCAAGACAAGATTAAAACAAAACACAATCCCCATAAGAAGAGGACAAAAAAATGAAAATGTAGAATATTAACAAAACTTGCACCGAGCGAACGGTGCATGGATTTCATGTGCTTTTTCCCTCACTACATCAATTTTTAATGACAAAACATATACTGTATATTTCCAGCGGTGCTGCATTGACTGCATGTCTGAACGAGATAATAGGACTCCTTCATATTCAAATTTGGCTATGCTGCTTTTTAAAAACAGCCAGTTCAGTTTGGCTGTAGGTAAAACACAGACTTCATGCATCAGCAAAATCCCTGACAAGGCAGTGCCGATGAACTGTAGCTCTGTTATTGTACTAATGCACTCCTCTGTCTCCTGATGGCACAAAACTTCATTATTGGAAAAATGTTCACCTTAGGTCAAAAGCTGTTGGAAGCTATAAATAAAAAGGAGCATGCACTTTGCAGACAAAATTCAGTAAATGTTATGTATTTATTAAAGAGAGTTATGTTGGCTTGATATGTCAGATATGTAGTATAAAGAATAAAAAAAAATTGCAGCATACACATGTATTATGCCTTAAAATAGCATTTGCTAAAGTCGTCTGAAAACCCCAGGGACACCTATTTCTAACCTCACACAGAGTCCCGAGGGGAGTATTCACAGAGGACTGAGTAGGAGGGACTGAGAGTCTGTGGCTTCTCTCTGGCTCAGTGAAACATTAACCCACAGTAAATCCTTTTTGTTCAGGATCAGGAATCAAACATCTCCATACGGGCGAAAATCAAACATGTCTTTGTGCGAACAAGCTGACGAGTTAAAAAGCCAACCATCCCACTGAGCTTCTCGGCAGCCGAGAATCAAAGAATTAGCCCCGGGCTCACCAAACATTGGTAATATCCATATTCATAATGGAGATAGCTGAGGTGATAAGACTCCATCGCTCGGCTCCGCCACTCACTTTGTCAACACTTCCATAACTGCTAGCAACGAGTAGATAATATGCCACTTTTCACCGCAGACGAGTGATGAGAATCGGGATGACAGCTCACCCCGTTTAGCTCTCTGTACAGCAACAAGTAGATAACTGCTTTTGTAACATTGTGCGAGCATGTGCGAGTGTGTACGAGCGCTGGTGCTCTGGAGCAGCGACCATGCCGATGTCCACTGCTCATTCAAATCAATGGGAAGTGCAGCCTCTCACTTAACAGTGCGGTTTAGGAGTCAAATGGTTTCGTGGACATCTGCCAGATTTCCCTGTTTGGACTCCTGCCAGTATTTATGCAAGCAAAGAGGCTGTTAGATGCATGAATGGTATGTGGACAGATTTAACCTGGACTGCAAGGATAAATGTAGAGCATTAAACATTATCTTATTGGGCCTGAAAAAAAGCAGCAAACTTTCACAGCGAAATCAATTTACTGTAATTTAAATGCCTTAATCAGTGGATTCGCTCACAAGGGCAAAGTAAATCCAGAATTATCTTTCATGTCAAGTTCAACTTAAGGGAAACTTTGACACGCAAGTTCACAATAGCATGCTGTCCTGATTGCACTGCATGAACCAGTTCTGCAAGTTGTCACTACAACATTAATCTTCTTGAATCAAATATTTCACAACACACGGATGAACCTAATTGTTAACGCAATGGTGATGTCATAAGAAAACCTCCCTAAACCCATAATTCATGGGACTCTCCACTGTCAGTTAAAACAGTCATTCTATAACTAATAATGAAGCACTAAAATGGCATTTAATGATCATGATATTTTTTATTTAAGGTTTAACACATCGACGTTGAAGTAAAATGTGGAACAACAGCCTCAAATTTAATACAAATTCTTGTCTAATGACATCATCAATTGTCCCGTGTCCACACAATGAGAGCAAGCAGGACTATGAGACCAAATACACCACAAGCAGGTCAAAGTCCAGGGAGATCCACGGCACTTGTGGCTGGTTGCTGCGAACAAAACAGCTCATAATAAACCAAGGGCCCGACGCCTCACTGCAGGACTGCCCAGCCAGAACCCCAGGGGCCACGTCTTAGACTAGCAGCCCTACTCCGCCACACAGCATCAGCAAGCTTGTAAAACAAGCTGTTAAACTTTATCTGCATCATAACCATTGCGATAATACACCACAGATGCCAGAATTTGAAAAACACATTTCCCTGAGGGATTTTTCTGACTATGAGCTTATTCTTTGTGCCTACGTGTTGAGATAATCTCAACGCTGTCATAAAAAAAGAAAGTGATCATTTATGAAAAAAAACTTCTGACTCCACATAATCAGTTAATAAAATGAGCTGATGCACCTTCCACAGCTATTAGAAGTAGCACTCAGACAGTGTGCCCGCATACTGAAAGTGTACATACTGCACTACTCCAGATTGAAACATCCTATTAGCCTGCACATTCACAGAGCCATTAGCATTTAAATATGCAGGAGCTGTGCTCCTTTCAAAATGCCATTTTTACTCTGCTGCAAGGAGAGTTCTCCAGTTGTCATAAACAACTTTTTTTTCCTTTTATTCAAGGACCTTTTCAAATGTCAGGGCCAATCAAACACAACACGACAGGTCTCTGGGTGGAAAAAAAAACACAGCTCAGAGGGCAGAGAAGAAGAAGACTGGACTTATCATGCATATTCATGTGGTTGGAAGGTTCAATGACTGCTGTCTCTAAGAACTGCGAGCAGCGGCAAAACAGTTTGTATGGCAAGAGACAGCTGAAAAAAGTAGGCCTTTTTTTTTTTAACTCTTTTCTCCCCCCACACCATTTCCAAATGTCAATGTCACAGACCCACAATGGGCAAGGCTCTGTGTGCCCACAAGTGACTCCCAAAACCCCAACTCCAACTCTTTTTTTCCCCTTTCTCTCCGTCAGCAGATTTGGGCAGAAAAGTTTTCTCTGCGAAGTGGTGCTCAGCAGAATGGCAAACAAACAGAGCCATCTCTCCACTGGCCAGAGCCCACTTCAGCATTTTAGACATCTCTTTCAGTTTACAGCTTGCCTAACATCAGCAGGATGGATCCTCCTGACACAAGACTATGTCAGCTGGACTGGAATAGGGGCTCTGCCGAGACACAATGGAAGCCTTCCTCCTCCTCCTCCTCCTCCTCCTCATGCCACCTCCCTCCTGAGACGCTGAGACAGGAGAGAGAGCGAGCAGGAAGGAAGGAACAAAAAAAAAGGAGGAAATAAAACACAATACATATGCCTGTACTTTCAGTTTGTGTGTATATGTGTGTGTAATCCTCTTCAGGAAACTTTACCAGCTCGGGCAGAGAGAGTTGCACGCCCCACTGGTATCTTCCTCTCTATCTGTTCCTGTCTTTCTCTCTCCCCTTCACTCCCTGCCTCTCTTCATTAGTCTCTGTCTCTTCTCTCTGGCTCCAGCAAGGCACAGTCATCCAGGAGGACATTATTAGCTGTCAGCATTAACAAGCAGCGTAGCAGCAACAGCAGCAGCAGCAGCAGCAGCAGCAGAGTCGGTTTCATAACAATGCTCACAGAAAGCCTCTTCTCTGCCCCAGCGAGAGGAGCAGGCAGTCAGGACAGCCTGCTGCGTGCAGATGGTGCTTTGTCTCTGCTAGTTCCTGCAAAAGTGACACGCAGACACAAACGCGAGCACACATGTACATGCACACATAGTTGGAAGACGGTGCCACTATTCATTCCTAATCCTCTGTGGTTTGCATGAAAGTTAATGGCAGCTCCGGCTCTGCCAAGTGAAGGAGGGGAGGTGAGTGGGAGAAGATCAACTCTTTTTTTTTTCTCTCTTCCTGCTGGCAAACACACACACACTTTTTCCATGTTAGAAAGACAGTGTATTACATCCCTTTTAGATCTTCAAACTGCGCCCCTTCATCCATCCTCATCCTCCCCCTCCTCACTCTATCTATCTCTGGCATAATGTCCATGCATGCAGTTGAGAGCAATTAGGACTTGTTTGGACGAAAATGGCCAGTCATTAAGGAGGAGCAGGGACTCCAAGTGTGATGGTTTACGCCAGGTGGGAGGCTATTAGACAGCCAAGTGGTGTGAGCAAACTCCCATGGTCATAAATACAGGGAACAATAAACATCCTCCACTGTTCCCCCACTGCTGCTAAAGCACTTTCCTCCAATCATATAATGAGTTAATAATTTAGAGAAATGCTCATTTATGCATCCACAACATACTGTACCCACACTCACTATATTGTAGGTTATAGTCATTTAAATGATTGGCCTTGTTCACGGCAGATCATAAAGCACAGGTGCTACTAATAACATAAACAGTGACTCTGCTCTAGTCATGTGACCTATTTCCTACTGTCACATGTCAAAATGTCTTCCATGAAAAAATATCAAAAGTATTCTCAATCATGGGCGAACTAACAAAGACATTATATATCTGACCCAATTAGTCATTTGATCAATTAGTTGTTTGGCAAAAAATAAAATTAAAAGCAAATTTGATAATCAAACATGTAACTTGATTTCAAAATGTCTAAATTTTGCTCAGTTTCATATTGTTGTGAATGTCTGTCTTTCAGTTTTTATATGCTGGGCAGAGAAGACGTCACCTTAGGCTCTTGGAACTTTTTCCACTATTTTCTGCCAAAACACTAATTGATTAATCAGAAAATATTGGATCAATTGTAAAAAGATCATTATTTGTGTCCTGACATGACATGAAAAGACCGTTTAAACTCCAAGAGAAACATCTTCAAACATCATAGATCTGGGGGAACTAAGCTGCAGGGCTATACCGAGGAGCCATTAAACACTTACATTTACACACAGAGCAGGGATATGACACAGCAGAGGTCATGCATAATACACGCAATAATGAACCGCTACTACGAACAACAGTGCAACTTATTACGCTAATCACTTTGGATATTATATTTAATATCTGGCAACACTGCATGGATATGATTCTGCAGTTTTTTTTGTTTGTCTCAATTAAAAACCCTGGACTATAATTTGCTTGTTTTCTGGCCACTATGCCAGTTGATCTGGGAATGACTATTAAATACATTTTTTGGATTGGCAAAAGCTTACAAACAAGCTTGTAGGATGCCAGTGTGGCAGGAGCAAGCTACAGAGAAGCTGTGAGAGTATGAAAACTGGCTTTGGCTGCACTAAAGAGCAAACAACTGAGGATGCATCTATTTCTCCATACTGTATATATTATATCACCGGCAGACAAGAGTGCGCACACACACACACACACACACACACACACACACACACACACTATATCTTTACAGCACACTGTGCAAACAGGCCTTATCAGTGAAGAGAATCAGACACCTGCTGCTGTCTGCTGCAGTCCACATCCACTCTCCCAAAACTATCCTTCAAAACCACAAACAAGAACTGAGTCAGAAGCAACTGAGACACAACAGAGCGTGTTATAACAAGCAAGAAACAGGTGCTGAAGAGCGCAGCAATTACACTAAACACACAGTAGATTTTAAAATGTCTGTTCTTGGAGACAAAACTATTAGCAGCCAGCATGAGATACAGTACAACAGTTGTTCAAAGAATAATTGAAGTACAACTGTTCTCTCATCATTGTAATGCTTCTGAGGCGCACAGTTCTCAATTTGTGAAGTGCACCACTTCACAGCGCCAGCTCTGCTTTCAACATCAAAGCCTTAATACCATCTTAAGTTTTAAGATGTCTAAAGATCTGTGTGACAGAAATTCAACAGGACGTTTGAAACACAGAACAGTGTTGCACATTCAAATATTCTGGCAGGAAACTGAGAAACTTTAAAAGCCAAACGGGCTAATGGGTGAATGTCTTTTTTTAAACAAAACTTGCAAATAAAGAAAAGCTAAAAACGAACAATTACTCAGTAAAAAACAATTTGCAGTTACGTCAAAAGACCTGTGGTGCAAACCCTAAATCTTCCTTGCTCTGCGATTTTGCAAAGCCGTATGTCTGAGTGACATCAGGCTGTGCATTTTCGGCCTCTTGCAGATGGCACAGTGTAATTTCACACCCATTACCTCCTCTCCACAATGCATAGCACAGTCACATGACAGTAAAATCCTCTCAAACCAGCTCCTATGGGAACTTTTAGAAGCCGTTAGTGGCCTGGCCATTATGGGAATTCTCAGAAGAGTTCACAAGAGCTATTTCAGCAGCATCCAAATTACTGTGTTAAATGGAGTATTAGGCTCCGAGAATATGATTAACCAATTGTAATTACTTTGCTTCTGTGTCTTCAAAACAGGCAGTCGATGCAAGATTCAGATCTTGTTTCTGTTGCTCTCAGCTCTTCCTTTTTATAAAGTAATCGTGTCAACAAAAAAAAGAAGGACATGGCAGCGACGCAAGATGGTAGTCTCACCGAATAAACACAACATTCATTCTCAGTCCAAAGAAAACCAGATGCCAAATGAGCGAGCGGTGAGCAAAGTGAGAGACAGCACCTGTGCTTTCAAAAACCATCATCTCTCCCTGCATCGGTGCACTCGCTCCCCAGCTCGCCTCCCTGCTATCCGGCGTGTTATAATACAGCAGAAACACACAAATGAGTCCCTACACAAGCATGTTGTACAGCAGATCAGCCATGTACAACAGTGCTCTGTACAAGCACAAATCATGTTTGTAATCACAGTACACTGACTCCACCAGTCACCAGGGAATATCTGTTGAGGCAAATGAGACTCCTGATTTCCAATACAAACACACGCACGTACGCACACACACACACAAGCAAGCATCGACACTGATAGCTACCATCAAGCACAAGCCCTGTGCATGATAGCATAAATATTAAAGCGTCGGTTTTGCATTTTCTTGGCATTTTCCTGCACAGCGATAAATCAAAAGGCCTGATAGGAGCTGCCATGTACATTGTGATGCTGCCTGTGATGCGTTTGCCTTGGGAGGCCGGCTTTCATATCTGAACACATGCAGGCCACAGAGACGTGAGAAGAAGTTCAACCCCCAGCGGAGTTGAAAGCAGCGGATGAGGGAAAGGCGAACAGGGAGGGTGGCGTTGCAGGTGGGGGAAAAGAAAAATCCCAGTAAGCAAACTAAGAAGCGCTTTATCTATTATGAGCAACTGGTATATTTCTGAGGTGAAGACGCTCTATAATTTAACTCAAAGCACACCTCTTCAGATGATCAGATATTCTAATAAATGTGGAGCAAACATTTGCCTCTGGAGGGGCCTGCATATCACTCACAAAGGCCTTTTTCTCCGCGGGCAGGCTCCACTCCTAAGTTCCCCTGCCTGTTGTGACAATGCCCACGGGCGGGGGGTGGGTGGGTGGAGAGCAGATGTCCGTTGCCAGCAGCACATCTGCATACAGCCTCAATCCCCACCCCTTCACTGGCCAGACAATGGAGCCGCCCTCCTCCTCCTCCACTTGAAGCTTTCCTCCACTGGAGCCTCCAAATGCAGTAAAAAAAAAAAAAGAAGAAGAAGAAGAAAAAAGAAGAAGAGGGAGAGTGGAGAGAGTTGCTTTTGGAGATACTCTATGCCTGTCAAAAAAAAAACTGTGAAATACAAGGATTTATCCTCTTGTTTCAAACCTGCAGGTGCTCATATGGATGCATGATTGAACCACTAATTAAGCACTCATTAATTAAAGAGGCTGCAGACGACAAAGTTCAAAGTAGATTTGCAAGAAATGCTGCACAAAAACACACTTGCACCAAACTTTTTGCTCCAACTCTTAAAGCACATGTCAACATTATTCTTTCAAATGCATCTTAGGAAAAAAAGGAGCCTGTATTATTTACCATCACACACATTGGGAGATCTTTAATATGTTCATTATCTTATCACTCATGAGGAACTTAATAAAGCCACATCATCCCCTCAGCTAATGTCTCCCTCCCTCCCTGCTCCCTCCTGGCTGATGGCGCAGGGACACATGGACGCGACTATCGCTTTCAAAACTACACCCCCGGGTGGAGCATTGCACTGAAACATTTCACACCACCTTTGCAATAATCTTGAATCCTACCTCGGCTTGGATGTTTTACTCAGAGTTCACACGTCGGCTCCAGAAATAGCATCGCAGGCTACGCATTTCAAATTCGCTTGTTATCTCGGATTTAGATAATGATCCACCTTTTAGCTGACACGAAAACTTGATCCTGAACGCACCGGGACAATCGCCGGTGTTGTCGGTGTTTTTGTACCGGGGGAGGAAGTAGCCTCGGCTCTCCGTGTGTCTGGTTATCCTGCTGTTTACTTATAGGTTTCATAAACACTCCTTTTCTTTTCCTCCTGCCAGATTTGAGAGGTGTGTATCAGTTTGCTTTTCCTTTTTTTTTCTCTCGCTTTTTTTTTGAGTGAGGCGGAGCCTTTTGCCCACTTCTCCCTCTCACACACACACACACACATACACACACACACTCAGATGAGAGACATTTGTGGCTGTTGATGGAGATGGGATAGTGGACACGTTCGAGAGATGTGATTTCTCACATTGTTTTCGAAGGAATTGTAGAGATTTTGTAAGATTTTACGTCCATCTTAATGCAATTCTCACATATCCATATATTCACTGATTGTTCCTGTCATCAGAGTGAGCTACTGAGTTAATTTTCTTTTTAATATCTTATATGATATCTTATAATAATATATTAAATTTAGTTCCCCAATTAAAGCTGCTAATGTCTAAATAAACATCTCAATCCCCCTCTAGTCAAATCAGCTAGGGTACCTAAGCTAATGCTAAACAGGTCACTCCAGCATAGCTTCCTAATTTTGTTTTAATATTAAATTGAAACTGGCAACTCTTTGTAAATGTATGTAAATGCAGATATGACTATTTGTATACTATCTACATTAGTGGAAACAAATGAAGCAGGTTAGAGTAATGTGGCTAGCTAGAATTACGCTAGCTAAGTTAGCCTAAAAGATGCTATCTGGTAAATTGGCTAACATTAGCATAACGTTTTTGTAAGTTGATGTATGCATATTATGTTCTTTTTCTTTAGATAATTAGCTATTCACAGTTCTTACAACTAAACTGAGTTACATCATAGAAGCTTGAATCTAATACTAAATGAATGTCCCTCCAGTCAAAAGCAATCAGCTAGGCTACGTAAGCTAATGCAATTACAATTACGCTAGCTAAGTTTGCCTGGAAAATGCTAATTGGCTAATAATATAAGCATCACGTTTTGTAATTTGATGTGCATTATATTATTTTTGTGCATTTTAATTAAGTTTTTTTTAATCATTCAGCAGCATTTTTATTAAGTGTCGGCCATATTTCATATTACCCTACCTCTTACTCTTTAATCTAAACTGGTCATATATGGAGAAGCTAACTTTAGTTTTTTTCATTTGGTTCACTGAGACACCTGGGTGCAAATATTTAGTAACAACAAATCCATACATAAACAATAACTAGAATTAGTTTGCATGGTGCAGCTCATTTTAAGTTGGGCTTAAAATGAGCTGCACATAAATAATGTGTGTACTTAACTTCTGGGTCTGAAAAGTGAAGCCATTGAGGATGTGGCTTGAACCTGCATTCTTTCTAAAGGCCAGCAGGGATGGCTCCACTGGTTGCAGGTTGTATGAAGTTTATTACCTGAGTAAACATTTTCCTGATGAGTTTTGCCCTCAATCGCTAGTTTCAAGTGTTCTTCAATACATCATGATGTTTACTTTGTAAATTATCGTCCATTCAGAGTAATATAAATGGGCCAAAGATTCATTCTGTCATTTCAGGTGATTCTTGTAATGCTAATGTTGTCTAGTGATAGAGCCAGGTTGGAATATGGAATCCATCTTTATATGTACAGTCTATGGCTTTAACTCTCTAACGTAACATCTTCAGGAAGATTTACATTCAACATTTGAATGTTACACATCTTTGGTGTTTTACATTTAGAGACTCAATCAATTTAAATTTGACTGGCTTTAGGGCAATAATTAAATCAATGAATAGTTGAATAAATGACAGATTTAGTCTTTTTCCCAACCAAATATTTTTATCTGGCAGTGTTGAGGAGACTTTGCAACAGTATTGGGGAAATAAGATTTAGATGAACAGTTAACTGAATAAATATAATATGAAATAAATAATAAGATAAGAAAAATGCTAACAAATGGAAAAGTTTACAGACTCTCTTTTTTCAGTTCGGTTAAAATTTTGTGAGGGGTGAGTGGTTGTGTTGGGGGTCAACCTCTGTACTATGTCTAAAATCCTGTTTATGGCCCTGGCTTTAATATTCCTGTTGTATAGATAGGCAGATAGATCCAGTGCTTAGCTGCATGTTTACTCAGTTCATTCCTCCTCCTCATGCCACAGGTGCAGAGCAGCCACTGCAGCTGTGCCTTGATGTCATTCTTAAAACATGCAATCTATATTCTCCCTTTTAGCTCCAGCCTCAGCATTAGAATGATTATGGACCTTTCCCTCATTCACACAGTAGTTTTGGCCATATAACACGGCACAGATGGCAGAGAGCATGTTTGGATTTCCCGGTCACTTCACTCTCTGCATACTTTAGTCCATAATCTCTGAATGGAGCTTTCCACAAAGACAAAGAAAATCACTGTTCGCAATAGATGAATCATTTACATATCTTCTATTCTGTATCTTGCCATAGCTTCTGCACCATGTACCCCGTGTGTGTGGTCCCTGGCCTGGGGGCTCTTGGCTCTGTCCTGAGTGCATCTTTCCCTGTGGTCATTTTGTCTTCAGCACAATGTAACTACTGGGCATGAACCCAAACACTCCAAAGACCAACAGCAGCCAACAGGGGACACCAACTGAAGCATATGTTTTGCAATTGCAGCAGAAGGGATGGATGGCAGGAGGAGGAAGAGACCGAGGGAACTGGTTGAAACACTGCGGTGAGGATGTATCTGTAGTTCAAAATTTGATTTAGATGAAGGCCTCAAATAAATACACAACAGCACACACAAATGCAGTTAAACTACTACCAATCTAATATTTTAAATCTGATGATGAATAACTGAGTCAATGATTCAGATTATCATTTAATTATGTGAAATATATGTATGATGAAGTATGTAACATATGTTTTGGTATCCTCATTTAATTAACCATATGTTCCAGAATTCCCCTCTTGTTGTTTCTGCTATATTGTTTCAGATTTAATCCTGCAAAAGGCTGTGTTTGCTAATGATAAGCTTATTCTCTGCTGTGTTTACTACAGTATTGGTTGATTAGTACAGCACCTTATTTGTCTCTGCACATTTCTAATAGCAATCATGACGTGGACTATGTTCCCCTTTTTTATTATGCTCCATCCACTAGCATTAAGAATCTGGTTGTACTGAATCAATATGGTCTTGAGACTGATTAAAATGTTCACCACATTAGGATTTGATACTATGATTTGCTTTTGTTTATACACTAGTTGTTAGAGGATGACAGTCAACACACACACACCTCTAATCTGTTCACTGTACAGTGGGTATTTGAGAGGATCAGTTGTGTGCGACTGCATATTTCTGCAGCGAGACATTATTTCTTCCCTCAATTCCTCCTGGCAGAGATCTGAGTGTTTGACCTTTTTAAAATGCAAAGCGATTCTTCTACTCCAGAGAGTGAACGGGAGGCTCATGATTGTGCCACTAAATTTGAGGGACTTAATGCAGTAACTCACAGAGAGGGAGAGCTGTTCTGCACCTGCTGAAGTCGAGACTTGGTTACGGGGATACAATAACATCTCCAAGGGTTATGTTAATCTTTAAAGACGGGTTATTCTTATGCTGCTCCACTCTTTACCTCATTTGAATGAATATTTCACTGCAACCTTGAATCAGTCTCTCATGCTTAAATCACCTTATTGCATAGCAGTTCCTTTTACTTGGTCTTGAATGCGTACTATAACACAGGTCTTTTTGCTTTACCGTCTCTAATATCAAAATAAACTGTCTTTAATCTTTATTCATTCAGTCCAACCGTTCCTCTGTCGTTCATTCCGTCAAATCATTGGTTACTATTCAAAATAACCTTGAATATATCACTATGAATAACCCAGCTACCTCTGTACTGACCTCCCTTATGATTTTAGATTAACACTACACATCTTTTCACATCTTTCCTCCTTCTTGAACAGGAAGTGCAGCTAATTTAACTTCAACATCACTACCCGAGCACTTACGATTATCAGCCGCTAAAAAGTGGAGATCATGTTAAATTGAGAATTTAACAACTTATGACACGCGCTACATATGGGATATTGTAATGAGCAGCTCATGGGAGTGTATAATTTACATTTGATAATGATGTCAGATCGTTAAGAGTGTGCCATTGTACTGAATGTACCTCCTCCACTAAGTGTGCATACGGTGCAGCAGCAGAATGTCTTTTAACATTGCTTTTGAGAGATGGCATAATATGATTCAAACAAAGCCACACAATACCGCTCTGACCGCACTCACATTTAATTATATTCCACCACATTAAAGCCTCTGACACATTCATAGCAGCCTTTAAAAGACATCCATTGGCTTATATTTATGCCTCCAACAGAATGCAAATGAGGCAGATTTACCCCTTTGACTGGAGAATAAGTGTGAAAACAGTTAATTAGACTTGTTGTGAGGTCTCTGGATGTTTTTTGCTTCCTCCTACAGCAGGAAATAGAAAACTGTGAATGTTTATGTGAAGTGTTGAGGCAGTTTTCAAGGCTGACTACATAAACTGTAGATACGGTACGTAATGGAGCTGAAAGCAGGAAGTTATACAGTCGCATCTGAAAAGATCTGCAGTCACTATACTGCGAGTGCGGAAAATGCCAACTGAAGGAAGCGGAATTAACGCGAAATTGTCTGAAGTGTCACTTTGTTTCAGTTGCACTTGTCTCTTCCAATTAAGAAATCACGTCAACTGCAACTAACATCAATTGTTGACATATTTTTTCACCAGGTTCCTGAAATGCCCTCCTTTCGGTCAAGCGTGAAACACAGTATAAAGAAGCAGATTCTGTGGGGGCGTGTGGTCCGACTCCTGATCTGTAAATTGCAATAGATTTATCCATTTTACCTAATGAGATTAAAACTCTGTGATGCCGAGGTTATGAAGTAGCAGACAAGATGAAACTAAGAGGTGGAGCTTCTTAAGTAGTGATGAAATACTTGGTAATATTGTACAAATGTGATGAGCCAAACTGAGCCTCTGGTTGAGCTAAGAAGTGTGTTTCCGAGCGGAGGATGGAGGTGTCCATACTTGTCGCCTCAAGGTTGCCTCTGTGTTGTTGCCTCTTAGTCTAAACACATTAAACACAAGAGCAGGAATCCAAAAGGCTGCTTGAAAGCATGACATTTAGCAAATATCTAATTTCATATACTAAATTCATGAGACATAAAAGAAACCAATCAATCTTTTTTGCTCTCATTTAGCAGAATTATGCTGTTTAATCACAGCTATGCATACAAACTGACACAATATGGAATTTTCTTCTTATAAACTATGCATGATAAATTCATCCTTGTATAAACTATTTTCTTGTTGTCTCCCGGGTGGGATACAGACTGCTGCTTGTAGGTCTTTGTTTACAACCAGCCTAATGTAATTATACTCACCACCTACACACAAATTAGCATGCAAACTGTGTCGGAGGTTTGAAAAATACAGGGTGGAATGTGATTTAGTGCAAGGACGGGTCTGATCTTCTGAGGCAGTGTTTTCTGTAGCTCTGCTCGATGCCCTGATACCAGGTCGGCGGGCCTCACAGCTGCAACATGGGGAAGCAGGCCTGGGCAGAAGTACTGAGTTTAAACACACATATACAGTGTAAAGACACACAAATACACACCCGCAGAGCTTCGTAGCTGAGCTATAGCACGGGAGCTCTTATCTCCTCTGAACAAACTCCTCGAGTGATGGGAATGTTCTCAGGATGTTATCTTGTCCTCTGTGGAAATGAGATAGCCAGCCACCTTTATCACCACCCTCAGACTCTGGAGGGCCTCTGACCATTACTGGAACAAGGACCAGTGGGCTGCCGGGGGACACTAACCAACAGGCTGCCTGGAAAAAAATAGAGAGACTGCCAGGGATTTAGAAGTGCTGCAAGTGGAATGACTGACAGGAGATTGGAAGGAGTCTTACGGTTTGGTAGTTTAACCAAGCCCAGGGAGTCAACTCTGTGTCTTGAAGGCCGTTTTGGACTTTGCAGGCGCTGTTTGGAGAGGATGCTGAACGTTTGAACAAGATGAAATGTTAAACATGAGGACGAGTCCTGCTGGGAGCCTAGGCACCTTATTAAAAAAGGATATAAGGAGGGGGAAAAATCTAAAGAAACCAGGGGAAGCTAGACATTAGTTATAATTGGCAAAAGAATAAACAGGAAAAATAAAATAAATCTTTTAATATATGTGATTTAACCGCAGCATCTCCATGGCAACTCTTCTTTTCTAGTCACATGTGTAATAAATAGGTAATGGACAAAATGCAAGATGCACAACTCCACGACGTCAGAACAGATGCCAAAACTGACATGCGAGGATAAAAAAAAAAAGGAAAAAAAAATGTACATTTAGTTTGACAAAAAGTGATTTTGCTGTGCGCACAACAGTGTGTTAAAACAGCACAGCAGCCTTTTGGAAAACACACATACATCCAGTGTACCAGGGCAACACAAATCTTCCTTCTGTTGCTGTCATTTTGACTGTCTGGCAAATCCACCTCTTGTTTTCAAAGCATTTTTTTCCTCTAACAGGTGCAAAACCTCTCAACTCAACACATCAAAGAGACACATGCACCTGCGAATAAATCACAGCAAATGGTAAGAATCCAGACTAGGGCCTCCTAACACCAAAGAGGTAGGATTCAAAGTGTCTGATTTAATATTCATGAAGTGCAAGGCTTTGGTGGTTGAATGCTTGTTTACTGAGATGTGTCTTTTGTCCTTGGGAGAAGGTTTGATATTCCACCAAGTAACTGTATTTACATTTGCAGGGTTTTACCTCTACATGATATGCATCTTGCCTAACGTGGCACGTACAGCACACACAACCGCACACTGACTGATGATTGACACTCCACTTCAGCGCGCTCTCCTAAGAGTTCTCGCTCCCCTGTGAAGTATTACTGCGAGTCTAACGGAGCTAATGAGAGTCTCTGATTATGAAGTGTTGGTGGCTTCCGTGCGGAGGAGTTGTTCAAGTTGTGGCAAGTCCAAAGGAAAGGGTAGTCTGCAAACTGCACCCACAGGGACAGAGGTGGCAGACAACCAGTCGAGACCAGACAGAGCCAACTGTCAGACACAAGCACAGGTGTTTTTCATTAATAAACACTTCTTTTCATCTTATCAACACGGCTGCATCTCTTTAAAAATCAGTTGTTTAGATTAAGTATTATTTGATCACCACTAATGTTTAGCAGCTACATAAAGTCTGTTTCAGTGGCATGGCAGAGATCGGGTTAAAACAGAGCTGTGGCCTTTTTCCCCTGCACACCTGTTTTTTATCAAAGGTATGGTCATCAGAAACCCCTTCGCCCTGCAGCTTGGTGTCAGTCGTGCACCTGCAGGCAACAATGTGCGAGATAATCTCAAAGTGAAATCACAAAGGGGCGGCAGCTCCAGATGGATGTCTCACAGCTTTCTGGCCTTGCTATATAAAAAAAAAAACTTTAAGATGTATGTCACCTTTTAAAAGTGAAACAAACTCCTACAAGGTCGGCGCTGCATGTGGATCAGCTAATTACGAAGGCTGAGGGAAAGCTTGTGAGAAAAACCCATCTCCCCGGTGGGTACTTAAAGAAAGAAAGCAGCTGGTCAGAACGTACTCTAGAGAAAACATCAGCTATTGGAGAGAGTGGTTGGGGATACTCTTCTCTTAAGTGCTTTTCTCAGAGCAGTGTTCTCTGTTATTCGCTCCCACGCTTTCTCCTCTCATGTATGGGAGGCACACACACATATCCATCCCTTCCTTTTCATCCCCAGGGGTGAAAGAAAACCAATGCATTATGAGTCAAATCAAGCTTAATTTATTTCACATGCTCTACTTCAATGTTTTCATGTTGATATGCATTGAATAAAAATAGCTGGATTCTTTTTCTAATTATTTCCCCTCACATTTTCTCCAGAGCATGCACATTACACAGGGGTTTTGGTTATTACATTTCTCAAACAACTTGGCCCTCGAACAACTCGTGAGGCCAACTGGTAACTCGTGCACACCTGCTGCCCTCTGCTGGCAATAGTGTGAACTACCCACAGTCTTCACAAGGCTCTTACAGTGGAGCCTTGTATAATTAAAATTATGACTTTCTCTAATCTGGTTTAGCTTCTGTTTTTTACAATTTTAATGCTTATACCTTTTCACCTAACAATGCTATTTTGAGACACCAGGGGAGGTGTTCATTTTTTTAAGACAAGTTTGAAAATGATTTAACAGGTCTACTGTGAGTCTGATAATGTTACAGAAGGGCAAATTGGTGGAGTACACTTTAATTATTTAATCCAACTATGTGTATTCAAGTATTCTTTTTGTACTAATGCTATACACAAATGTACATGCATTTGATAGACTAGAAATACTCTTTCTGATTTTTGTTTGTTGCCGTTTCTTTAATTTTATCTTTATTTTATTTATAAACAACTGATTTGCATTATGGGAAATGTAGGATCCAGTAATTTTGGAACTTGACACACACCAGTGATGAAAAGTCAGAATATCACTGTCTTTCCTGCTTTATTTTTGATTTCTTAAATGATCATTTGTGAGTCAACCAACACAATAAAAGTGTAATCAACTCACTGGAGAGCCCCTTTAAATATGTTAACATAGCCGAAAGAATAACTTGACTAAACTGAAGTTCAAGTTTAAGAGTGTATAGATTATAGTAGTGTGTAAAGGTATACCTATTGAATACAGCTTAATGGTGGTTCAAAATAACATTGTCAAGTGCATGCAAATGAAGTCAAGTATGAGATAAGATGTACTAATTATATATTATTAGTACTTTAAGTGGATCGTTAACAGTCCACTCTCCTGTTTAATTAAAGCTGGGTCTATTTTTCGTGTCTGCATTATAGCTCTCAAAATACTTCAGAGTCCTTAAACCAAGAGAAAATGCTAAATAATGTTTCTAATTCAGTGCTCTATTTGACAGCTGGACCCTCTCTATGCCCCCTCAGTGACGCCATCTAGTGCCTTGATTGTAAGAGTATCTTAGGGTTTGGAAGGTGCTGAGTGGTTGGTAGCTCTCAGCACTTGCAGGGTCTCCTAGAGGTCGTGTCGTCCGAACCACAAGAAGTGTTCCCCTGCCTGTGCCAAAGCTGCCGCTGCAGACTTCTGCTGGTGGTTGCGGGGGAACCGTCTGGCGCTGGTTGGACCATTAACAGCCTGCTTCACCATAAAATCAGTCTGGTAGGCCGTGATGTTCCTCCTAGTCTCTCCAGTGCCAGCTCCATCATGGCACAGACTGAAGTGGGAGTTGTTCTGTCTGTGATCATCCAGACACTTCCTGCGTCCCACACCCTGAAATATACCGACATAATAAAGATACGGTTTTCTTTCAAGGATTTATGTCGATGGATCCAAACATTTCATAACTGCCCTGAATTTCTCTTCATACTCACACAGCTAAAGACACAGATGCTGTCTTTTAAAGCATGCTTGTTGTCATGGTCTGAGAATGGAAACTCTCTGGATTCCTGTAAAGACACTCAAGAAACTCACATGGAATCTAATACAACAGAAGCTGAATGGGATAAAATGAGGAGGCTGTTTCTTTCTTTGCCGAAGTCCACTGAAAGGAAGTGAAATGAAAGCCCTTTCAAAGCCCTGGGCAATGAATATACTGTGAATAAAAGAACAGTCATGCCAAACACTGCATTATCGACTTTTCATACACACCTGCTGAGATTTCCGTTTAGGATATCGTTCGAAGTTTAAAGCCTGAGGCAGTGATGATTTAACCTGAGTCAGCATGATCCCAGTGCTTGTACAAGTCTCACGATTCCTTGTTTCATTTTCTGCTGAAATTGGGTGAGCAAACTGAGAGGAAAAGAAAGAGAAGCTGATTAAAGGCCCAGGTTGGATGTTGTGATGTGTAATAATCTCATTATGTGATGGAATGAGGAATTTCTTACCCATTTGCCATCATTGCTCACTGAAGAATATCGCTTTCCACCTTTTACCATTTTAATACAGTTTGAGATGTCAAGTCCAACGGTTCCACCAATACTCCACACACACAAACACACACACAGACCAACTTAACAACTAATCCAAACAGTGGTGACTGTGGAAACGTGTAGTAAACAAACAACCTGAAACATGATCTCCATTTGCCATGAAGATGCAGAAGTGGAATTTCACAGTAAAAGACAGAAATATTTGACTTCCATCAAACAAAAGAAAATCCCCAAAACATGTTTCTTCCCACAGGCCATCATTGATGAACAGTTAAGTCAGTCAGACAGTGTCAATAACCCTCTAACAGCAATGCATCCACTTACTTCCATTAGAGATTTTTTACAGTTTAAAATGTCTATAGACATGTTCATGTAGCTCTTTGCACCATTTGTATTGTTTTCAACATACATAACAGTTGACTTTATAGATTTTTATCATGGTGTATATCACGGGTGTTTTTTATATATATAAACATGTCTATCTTTTCCACATATTAGTGCACATTACATTGCTGACCGTTGATTTCTTAACCATTCTTGATCTTATTTGTTCAGTATTTGCTGTCCTTGCCCTTGGCTGTATGTCTATTCCTGTGTTAGTACATTGAGAGCAATAAGTAAACTGAGTCAGATTTTATGTGCCCACATATTCAGCCAATAAAGCAGATTCCTATTCAGCCAACGAAGCATTTAAATGTTAGATTTTCCTGACTTTTTTTTGAAGCCATTAAATTAAATAGGCATTAAATCAAGCCATCAAGCCAAATCAAGCCACGGCCATTAAATCAAGTGATTAGCAACAACAACAACATCTTTGTTTTCAATCAGGAAAAGTCAAAGTGACAGGAAGTAAATTTGCATATCAGTGACTTTATTTTTTTAAAAACACTTGATATAGAAAAACCAACAATACATACTTCTATACAATAACATATCTGAAATAGTTTGTTTATGTCATTTTAATAAGAAATTATTCAAAGGTCATTTTAAAATGTGTTAAAAATGAGGGTCCCATGTTATTAGATTCTTTTCAAACAAACTTTTTGACTCATGAAGTAAAAATATATCACAAGATTTTCTTTGCAAATAAACAGTTAAAAGTTGAAATAGGCACACGGTCACTAATACCCTGACTGTACAACAACACCAGCTACTGCAATTTTAATGACATGAACCAGGTGAAAAGAGGTTGTTTCAATAGTTTATCACCTCAAATGGAACAACTGGAAGGCTTTGTTAAAATGTAGTAGTTGACATTATTTGAGGAAAGGGTGACTTTAGTTAAAGCAGTAAATGCAATAAGAAGTTTATGAAGTTTAAATTAAACAATATATTTAGAGAACATGGTGGATCTTAAAAAAAATATTTTCCACCAGAACAAATACAGATAAGGAACAATTTGTCATAACGATTCCTTCTGATGTCACATACTGTATGGGCCATTAGACAGAGAGGTAACCCTAATGCTGAGAACTGTTGTCTGCAGGCTCCAGTGGGAATATTAGACTTTTGCCACAGCTGAGACACGGCTGTGGTCTGAGTGTCCCTGGTGCATCTCTGTTGTATTGTTGATCCCTGAGGACAAGATGAGCACGAAATAAAGATTGAATTACATGTTTTAGGTTGCACTTAGCACACAGCTGAAGAGATTACCATCCGTTCCTTCTATACAATATTAATTTGAGGGCAGTAGCCAGGGTTTTAGAAATACTGAGGTCATTGGTCAAATTTCATTTCCCAACATAAAGGTCTAAGTGCAGCCTTATCTAAACTGCCAGGAATAAAATTTTGACCTTTATGGCCCTGGATATCAAATATCAATACTTTCTTCAATGCTGACCAAAATAGGTCTGTAGCAAAGAGTATCAAAAATTTATATTAAATGTTTTGTAAGATTCTTCTAAGATTCTAAGATAAGTTTGCTTATTCTTTGATCCAACAGTTCCTGATTTTAGTTCGACAAACCTTTCTAACCAGGTAGAGTTAACTTTTTTTCCCTAACATGTTCATGTTCTACAGGCAAGTATATCAAATAAAAATGGCTGCTTCCTCAAGTAACATGGTTATACAGTCCAGGCCTAGCACCAATATAAACCTCATGATAAAGCGAAGGTACTTGGATGCTGCTGCCTTGGATTTCTATGAGACGATGGAACCAAAGAACCCTTGAGAGAGTCAAACCTTTCTGTTGGGGTTGAGGACAACATAACCTTGGTCCTGTATGAGACACTTGATGCTATTCTTCCCTACAAGCCCACTGAGTTACTTGATATAGGATAAATACGCCTTCATCAGGACCATTAGCGCTTTCTTGATCACATTAACAAATCACCATTCAGAAGCCCTTTTTGTTTTGACCTCATCAAAAAGTCTTGATGAAGGCTTTTGGTGCCTACTAGGATTGAAATTAAGTAATTGTATTAAATAAAGAGGCAGCCATTTGTTTGCATCTAGTGCAATATGCTCTAATATTATGAAGAGAATAAAGGTTCTTACTCTGAATGACTGATGGAGACGTTTTTGTTGAGCCACTCCAAGAACTTGTCACTGTGGGAGCTTTTCCAGTTTCCTTGTGGAGGTGCTTCTTCAGCTGTTTGGCCAAACGTTGCCACCTGGTGAAAAGCAATAATCACAGACAACTTAAAATCTTCAAAACTGCATTTATGTGAGCACTCACAGTTAGTAAATTATCATATTGGGGCTTTGAACTTCTCTTACCTTTCCTGTGTGTCATTGTACTTATTCAACCTGTCTGCCTCCACCCCCTTCTCCGCCATCCATCGTTGCAAGAGTTCTTCTTTGTCTCGCCGAGCCTGTGCCAATGCTTCCTTTAGTCCTTTCTGCTCAGCACGCAGTGCAACCAACTCTTTACATTGACACTCGATGGTGAACTCAAATTCTGAAAGGGTCGCCTTCAGGGTGTTTTTCCCTTTAGCCAGAGTAAGCGCCTCTTGACGATAACGGGACACACTGAAACAACCAAGCAATGAAATGGTGATTTAGTGAACCTTTGATTTTATTTTTGATGCTGGATTTTAGGGTGTAAGTTGATCCACCGATACTGAAGAAAAATAAGAGACTTCAGCTGGATTTATGCTTATTCAAGGTTTTCCAATGGTCCCACTATAAGGTAGATGCAGGAAATGACTTGTGGCTCTTCAAAACTAAACAGACTTCATACTTTATCAATTCATGTTGTTCCTTCATTATATGCCCAAAGCAACTATACTAACATTCTTTTATTCACTTCGTAACATGAATAGTGATTATAGGAAGGTTTTTTTTATAACAATATTGTTAGAGTCTAGATCATAAAATATAATATAAATCGCACAATATACATTTCTTCATCTTTCTCCATGGCATCTAATATGTTGGCTATAATGTAAGAGACTCTTGGGACCCACTCCTTGATTTAGGAGAAAAACACATTGTCCTCCATCTAATATCTCAAGACAGTATATTTATTTTGTTGTCATATTTATGAGTTGCTAAATAATAAATCCCCAGTAATTTTCATCATATACTCTGAAAGCTACTGACAGTGGTGTGCTTGAAATTACCGTGACTGCCAGTACTGAAGTTCAGCCTCTTTCAGATGAAGGACGGTGGTCAAGTCGGAGACTGTCTGAGACAGCTGAGGAAAAAAAGGCAAAGGATGATTTGAGTGAAGGGCTGGTGGACAATGGGAGGATGTACTCTTTCTGATTATCAGATGTGCATGAGCTTAATAACACACGTGTGTGTGTAAACTGCTGCTGCTTATATAGTAAAATAATATCTGACACTTGGTTTTATCTTTGGATTTCTCCTCATTTCACCCACCTTTTCTTCCAGGTGTTCACTCTCTCTCAGTTGAAGCTGAAGGAGTTTGGTGTTTTTTCCAACTTCAACCCCACATAAACTAAAAAAACAAACAAACAAAACAAAACAAGTGTACAGATTTTTAAAATTAATCTGTGGGAATCCAGATTAGCAGAAAGTTCAAAGGTGGAGTTAACTCAAATTTCTAACCTCTTAGACTGTACTTCATCCAAGATTTTTTTGCGATATTCAAATCGTTCTTCCAGCTGAGACACTAAAAGAAAACAGAGACATGCGCTCAGGTGAAGTCAGTGAAAACATCATGATTTTAAATAGTGACATATTCTTCTTACAGCTGGTGAAAACACCGACGAATGGACGTTTTTCTGTTTGGTCTCTTTGCTGCAGTCGAGCCAGGACATGATTCCTCCAGCTTCCCATTATAATAAACACTAATGTCTTTAAAATAAATGTCCTGAATCGGCGGGTTTCACACGTTTTCCAGTTCTAACCTCTTGGTTTTTATTGGTCGGAGACGAGATGATTGTTAACACGTTGCTATCAGCTGAGACAGGAACTCAGCTCCTCCCTGTTCACTAGTCAGCTGCTACACATTCCTCTGCTGGACATAACATGGCCAATGGACATGACCCAACACCCTGACAATTATCATGGTGTAATATATTAGAGTAATATTCAATATAATGAATAAGCTTGCACTTGAATATTTTCATTTTACTACTTTATGCTTCAGCTTTTTGTACTTTCACTCCAGTACATTCACATGAAAGCTGTAGACAGGTATTTGCTCTGTATCTTAGTGTGTTATATCTTCTCTTAATGTGTTAATAATTTTAATGTATAAATACAACAAGAATCAAGAAACAAACAAATTCTTCTCTATGAATGCAACATGTTTTACTTAGTATTTTTTGACTATTTTTACCTTTAGGTATGGCTGTGAATTTCAAAATAAAAGACAGAACAGACTAGAGGATGCTCAACTTTTCTAGAAAGGTGAGCTGTCAGATAAAAATTACTTCCGGTTCATACATTTTTATAAATAAGAAGCAAGCGCTGAAATTGTTTACGTGATATGAGCTATGATCGTACTTCACAAATTGTCGAAGCTATCGTTATTTATTTTTTTCTAATTCTGATTGACGAAATAAAAAGAAGACGAGTTTTGAAGTTTGTCTTAGCGTGAAACCGGAAGTGGTAATTTACCTTCTGCTCGCACTAACGAGGATGGAAAAAGAAGAAGCTGCAGGGTTATTTAACTAGTTAAATAAGGGCTATATATTAGTAAGGTTAACATAGCAACAACGGCGTCTCATGTAAGTGTCGTTAATCTTTAATTTAATAACGTGTTCTGTAACTACACATTTTTTACAGCTCTAAGACTCAGCGTTGCTCTTTCTGGGAGCTAGCCTGTCAAGCTAGCAAACTAAGATAACTTTATTGACATAATTCACACGTCTCTCTCGTTGTCCTGCTAATATATAGAATATCCACGAGTCGTCAGAGCCATGGATAGGTTGTCTAGTTGTTAAGAAATCGCTGCAGTTTGCTGGTTTGACCGGTCGTGTGTCCAGTATGAGTGCATCAGCTGGGGACAGAGAGGCTGGGGTCCCCCTGGATAATAAGGAGGAAGTCAGTGGTCCTGCCTGCACAGGAGAGACCAGCAAACATGTAAGTTACCAGACTGAGAACAAGGAGAAACGATCACACTCACTGTTGATGTATGCATGATCATTTACAATGTGAAATGAACACTGTTAAGTCCTTCTAACTGCTTTGTACTCTCAGCTCTAGGTACTAACCATGAAAGGTGTTTACTAGCCAAAGGTTCATGCAGAAGGACCAGACTCTAACCTCAATCAATGATTCCTGCTCACCACAGCTTACTTCCAATGTGTTTTACTTTGTCATCTTGCAGGACTCTGCAGTATGCACAGGCAGTGAAATAAAGAGCCGTGCTGTGGTCAAGTACTCTGCTGCCCCACCTCCTACCAGCTATGCCCTCCTGCAGGAGAAGACAGACCTGAAGCTGCCTCCTGCCAACTGGCTGAGAGAAAACCCTCAGCTGGGCAGTGCTGGCACCACAATATTAGGCTCCAGCAGCAAGAGCAAGCCCTTTTCCAGGTACAGCTTTGTGAGAAATACAGTCAGTACAACTGCTATCTATTCTTCTAGTGTGAAACTCTGTTGGTCTTGACTGGTCGTGAAGTTTAGTTTTTGCTTAATAATGACGGAGAACACTGTGCCCCTGCAATAAATATGATGTTGAAACTGTTTTAGATAGGTGCATTGACTTAACCTTATGATTATTTTGGACTGAGATGCATTTTCAATATTTTGGTCATTATGTCAATACAGTTAAACCAAATAATAGAAACATCTCTTGTTAGGTTGGTATTTTAAGAGATTGAGAGTTTTTTTGCTGATTATCGCCTCTTGAGTCATGATTTAAATCATACTTACCTGTCATAATATGGGTGGGATAAAGGATTAATGATGACAGTAGCTTTGGCGGAGAGAAGATATAAGACAATGTTTGTAGTAGAAGCTAAAAGGATCAAAACTCTGCTTAATTGTTAAAAGAATTATATATGATACAGTTAAGACACCACTAACAAAAAGCACTGGATAACCTCCTCACTGAAAGTGCTAATAATCTTCAATCAGCTTCATTTATATTGGGGTTACCAGTGAGTAAATCACAGATGCTGATTCATCTGCAGAAGCATTTTCTTTGCCAGTGAATATTGTTAAATCTTTAATAAGTCTGACCCTAATCCATATTGCCATTTGCGAACACTCAGTAGTGATTAAGTTCCTTTTCTTCTTTTGTAGTTTTGGAATGGCTTATGACTTCATTGATTGCATCGGCGATGATGTTGACGTGGTGTCAGACTCAGAGGTTTGTGGAGCTATTGCCAAGCTAACATATCTTTCTTTGGCTCAGAAACATGCATATACACTTGATGTTGACATTGTTTTCTGTCACATTCAGAACATCAAGAAGCTTTTGAAAATTCCATACAGCAAGTCCCACGTCAGTATGGCTGTTCACCGTGTGGGGAGGACACTGCTTTTGGATGAGCTGGACATTCAAGAGCTCTTCATGAGATCCTCTCAGGTACACCATTGTTTATTCCACACTTTTATTTTTACTTTTATTCCACATTTTTTTCATGACGGTAACTTTTAAGTATTTGGTTTAAGTGATTGCATTCTCCCTGCTATGTGTATGTTGTAGACAGGGGATTGGACATGGCTAAAAGACTTTTACCAGCGGTTAATAGATCAGAAGTGGCAGAGGAAAAAGAAGAGTAAAGAGCACTGGTATCAGAAAGCAATCCTGTCAAAGTTCCTCTACTACAGGTGAGGACTTTGCATTACTTGAATTATGGGAAAACAATAAATGTTTAGGGTTTACCATGGGAGTTAGGCTACACTTAATTTTAAGGTTAAGGTCTTATTCCATAGCAACTTCTGTGTTTCTCCTAGTATAAATGGTGATGGGGCTGCAGAGCCTGTACCAGACAACCTGAATGAAAGGGACGAGGATAACGGGGCAGAGGAGATCAGTTCTTCATGGCCCACCACCTTCACATCACCTGATGCAGAAGAATCAGATGCTCACAAGCAGGTACGGAATCATGGCTAATGCACAGTTATTTAGTAAATACTGATGGGGCTGTCAGACCTGCGATGACCTGTGATGGAGTAGAGAGATAACTGTTACTTCAGGAATTATGTGAATTACTTCTTGATTTGGAATCAGTCATGTGTTCTGTTGCCATTCAAAAATGTGTGTATTTACTGAGATGAAATTTTGACTGTTTTGACTAACAATATTGCTACTATTAAATGTGCAGGAAAGTGTTTCTGTGGACAGCAAGTTTGCTCTGGGCCAGGTGACATCAATACCCAAAGAGCAAAACCTCCCTATGCTCTTCAATGAAGGGGAGAACAGTCAGGTAATACACCATTTCACCCATTATTAACAGTATACTGCTACAGTTGGAAGCTTATGTCTGTGTTACAGTTGTATTCACTGTTATATACACTTTGATGTGACTTGTTTGGCAGGGTTTAAGAAACGACTTTGTGCGAAACATCATGTGGACATTTGAGGATATCCACATGCTGGTTGGGTCCAACATGCCTATTTTCGGAGGTGGTCGCTATCCTGCTGTCAGTCTAAGACTCAGGTTGGAATCAGAAATTAAATTTTAAATGCTTCATTCTCATCAGAATTACACATTAGCTACACTTCATTATTCCTGCCTAATCTAACATCTAACTTTCTTACTGTGTTTTTCAGGGACAACAATAAACCAATCAACATTCTGACAGGTATTGACTACTGGCTCGACAATCTGATGTGTAATGTCCCAGAGCTTGTCATGTGCTTTCACGTCAATGGCATTGTTCAGGTAAATTACTGCTGGTAGCCTAAGTATTATCATTATCTGTTTGGTGATTGGCATAGCTCATCTTCACAGTAGAATATACGTATGTTATAGTTAGTCATTTTTAATGGCAGTGAATGTATTCACTGTGTTTTAAAGTCACACATTTTAGGCTTTTCTGTTGAACAAGTTGTAATAAATTCCATAATTGTTTTGGTGGTTTTACCTGCAGAAATATGAGATGATAAAAACAGAGGACATCCCTCACCTGGAGAATTCCACTTTCTCCACGAGGGTGGTGAAAGACATCGCCCAAAACATCCTCTCCTTCCTCAAGTCCAACTGCACCAAAGAGGGTCACACCTACTGGCTTTTCAAAGGTGGGAGATAAGTTAAGAGTGTTTTGTTGTAAATCTGCACTGTGCTGTGCATTTCTCTATCTTGACGTTTTCTAATGTTATTTCCTGAATCCGCAGCTAGTGGGAGTGACATTGTAAAGCTTTATGATCTCACAACTCTGTGTGAGGAGGCTGAAGAGGAGAAATGTCAGAATCCCTTCACTCTTCCTGTGGCTGTGTTACTATACAAGTGAGTATCTGGGAGAGACACAGGATAGGAGCTGCAGTTATAAAAACGGAGAAAATCAATACATTTGAGAAACTTAATTTCAAATCTGTGTATTTATAGTTGGATTTCAGGATACCCATTAAAATGTTAACAAAAATTAACTAAATTGGAGTTTAAGAGCAAGAAAGAGGACTAAAGAGCAAATTAGGTATTTGAACAGTATTATGTTATAAATGGCCATTTTCAGCTCGTCCTTGTTTATATTAAATCGTTTGCATGTGAGTTTTGCTTAAATCAGACATAATTAACAATGGAAATGTAATGAGGTCTTGTCTGTTTCCTGTTTTGCGGTGCAGAGTTGCCAGCAACTTGATGCTGAAGGCGAGGCAAAACAGAAAACACTATGGCACAATCAGAACTCTTCTCTTAAACTGTGTCAAACTTCTGGATGAAGAGAGGCATCCCCAGGTAAGGAGTTCCAGGGTAGTAATATCAGTCTATATTTAGTCAGGGGGAAGTAAATAGTTGACTAAATCCAAGAAGGCTAGAGTTTAGATTTGATTGAACGTGACTCCAGTCCTGATCTCTTCCATCTCCTGTCTGTACAGATCATTGCCTCAGCCCACTACATGCTGTCAGAGCTGTTTCAGCTTGACGAGCCTCCTCAAGAAGATGTAGGGGAGTCGCTGAGGGCTGGCGGCTCAGAGGACAGCTACAGCGACGAAGACAGGGAGGAAGAAGAGGAGGAGGAGGAGGAGGAGCTGATGGAGGACAGCGACGAGAACGACTCCTACAGCTCGCAGGATGATAGTAAAGCTGTGGCTGTGATCCGTTCTGTAGGGGAGCTCTCGGTCCCGGAGAAATACAAATCCACTCACCAAATCAGAGTGAGTGTCTCTAAAAATAATTTTTCTCCACACAGACCTAAGGGACAGTGTGGAATATATAGATTAATATGTAGCATGTGAGCACCAAAGGATAATCTTCTCTTTTCTGATCCCTGCAGCCAAGTTGTGCTTTCCCTGTTTCTCAAGACAAGGAGGAGAAATGCAGACATGTCTTGAGCTATGTACTAAAGGTGACTCTAATATTTATGTTCACTTTACATACAATGCTAATTATGTTATGTGTCCCAAGAAATGTGTATTAATAATCACTGGAATATACATTACACAGGGGCTGAAGGCAGTGGATGGCACCATCAAGAAGGAGAGTGATCTCCCGGCTGCAGACCCCAATACACCCATTCCTCTCAAATATGAGGACAGAAGTGCAATTGGAGCCTGTGCAGCTGAGACAGGCATCTCTCTTCTTCTTGAAAGAGGTGAGTCTACTGTTTCAAAGGATGTTTATTATAATACAGCATTAAAAAAAACAGGGACAACGCACACCAAATTTGTTTAGTTGCAAGTAACAAAGTACACAAATTGTTGCTAAATGACTCAACTTTCTCCTGGTCTTCTAATGTGTGTGTTACCAGTGGGGCCGTTGCAGGCAGACCAGAAGCACCCAACACGCTCAGGGATGATCCCCGGCTCGTGGCAGCACCGTATGAAGCTGCAGCTCTTCCTCAAAGCCTCCAAGGCTTACTACGTCCTGTCTGATGCAGCCACTAACTTGCTGAAGTATGGGCGAGCTTTGCGCTACATCAAGCTATCTCTGCAGTGTTATGGTAATGTTATTTAAGTCTGTAATACAGCGGAAATATTGGGAAATGTTATAACAGTTATTGCTTTTTAATATTTTCATGGTTTCAAGCCTGTTGCTGAAATTTTGCTTTATTGCTGTGCAAATGTGTAGTTTTGTAATTTCTACCAGCCAAAAGTTTTTACATAATGACTTCATTCAGTTGAAGTTAGATGAAATAAGAATAGTTTTAAAACTTATATTAAACATCCACCTTCATTGGCCTTAAATATGTATCTAATCAACAGCATGATATTAACAATAAAAATAGCAACAACAAAATTAACAGTAACAACAACTGATGCTGTGACTAAAACATCATTGCTTTGAGGAAGATATAAATTTTAATCTTGAAATCAATTACAAACACTTACTTCAGTATTTTATGAAGCAGTGTAATAACTCTACATTTATTTCTCTTTCCCCTCCCCTTCCTCTTGTATTGTTTCCTCAAGATGCCTATTGTTCAGTGAGTGGTACACTGCACCCACAGGTGCTGCTGTTTCACAGCCAGTGCCTGTCTCTGTGTGGGGACATCCAGCTGATGTTGGCTCAGAATGCCAACAACAGAGCAGCTTACCTGGAGGAATACAGCTACCAGACCAAAGAAGACCAGGAGATCCTGCACAGCCTGCACAGAGAGAGCAGCTGCCAGGGTCAGTCACTAAATGGAGACAATCATAAAAATGTTCAAGCACACAATGGCTGACTCTCTTGCTTAATGTTTTGAAATTAAGGCTGTCTGAACCTTGTATACAGTCTCTTTTGATCTATTTCAGTTCCAAAACATTATTCACTGTTGTGCTTGCTTTACTATAAAATGCCTGCTAATGTCTAGTCTTTTTTCTTTTTCGATGCCTTTACTCTGTACCCATTAGCCTTCAACATGGCAACAGACCTGGCCATGGACCCAGAGTACCAGCTGTTTGTTAGCAGTAAGTGCTACGAGGCAGCCTATGAACTGCTGGTCTCTGAGGCTTTGAAAGATCACGCATCGGATCAGCTGGCTCAGGTGCTCAAAAGGCTGGGAAACATCCGCAACGAGATGGGAGTCTTTTACATGAACCAGGCTGCAGCCATGCAGACGGAGAAAGAAGGTATGTTGGATTAACTTCGAGAATTATAGCCACCAATATAATGTAGAGAATGATAGTTATAGAGATGCATCCTCCTGCATTCATTTATGTAATTTGCCCTATATTTCCAAAATGTTTGAACTTGCATGAGTAATGCAGAGATTTAGCTGCTTTGCAATGGAAAAATAAGAACAAAAAAGCAGTCTTTTTGCTGTATCTAACTGTCCTTCTGTCCTTCTCCTTCTAGTGAAAAAGTCAGTGTCCGTAGCAGAGCAGGAGATGTGGAAAAAGAGTTTTGCCTTCTTCGAGAAAGGCATGAAGGACTTTGAAGCCATTGGGGACAGCACTAACACAGCCTTGCTGCTGTGTAATACCGGCAGGTTAATGAGGATCTGTGCTCAGGCCCACTGTGCCATGTCTGCTGACCAGAGCAGAGGGGAGTTCTCACCCGAAGAGGCCCTCTACTACAACAAGGTGCCATGCCCAACCTTTTTATAGCTTCAAATCTGCACTGAGCATTCACACTGAAGCAATGGAAAATTATTTGTTTGCAGTCTTGAAAAGTCATTTCTACCCTTCCCCTGCATGCTCATAATTAATACATTTGTTTCATTTCATGTTTACCCTAGGCTATAGACTACTATTTGCGGGCTATGAAGTCGCTGGCCAGCAGAGAGAACCACCCAGCGGTGTGGGACAGTGTAAACTGGGAGCTGTCTACCACCTATTTCACCCTGGCTACACTTCTGCAGGACTACGCCCCGCTGTCCAGGAAGGCCCAGGAGCAGGTGGGTTTGAACACATAATAGTGAACAAATATCCCAAATTAAGTTAAACATTTTTCCTGTGTCAAACTTTAAATCATCTATCCCTGTGTGTTTTCCTTCAGATCGAGCGGGAGGTGACTGAAGCGATGATGAAATCCCTGAAATACTGCGACCTGCAGACTGAGTCGGCTCGTCAGCCGCTCTACCAGTACAGAGCTGCCACCATCCACCACCGCCTGGCCTCCATGTACCACAGCTGCTTCCGCAACCAGGTGGGAAAAAATCTTCACTTACATAATATTTTTCTGAATATCTGTTTTTTTTGCACTAAAATGTGGGTGTTAGATCATTTTTTTGACGTAGACTTCTCTTTGTTGATGTTGGAAGAAAAATGTGTTATTTCTGTAAGGAAGAACTACACACTGGCTAGAATAGAATGACTGGTGATGGGATGTCTGTATTTCATCCTTAGAGCAGTATCATACACACTGAAGGACACTTGTGTTTCTGGCTCTAATTGCGTGACAGGTGGGGGATGAACACTTGAGGAAGCAGCATCGGAGCCTGGCAGAGCTCCACTACAGCAAGGCTGTGTGTTTGTTCCTCAGCCTCAAAGATGCACCGTGTGAGCTGCTCCGCACGCTGCTGGAGAGGGTGGCCTTCGCCGAGTTTACTATGGCAGGTGAGCAATGTTTGGTTTTGTCTCAAGAGAAGGATTGAATTGGAGAACATGCGAAGACATTTCTCTCCTCAGCCTCTTGCAGTAATGTTTCATATTGTGTTTCAGGTCAAAGCAGCAGCGCAGCTAAGCTGAAGAGCCTGACCGGAGCAATAGAGATCATGACAGAAACTCGCCATGCTTTTCAGCTGATTCATAACGAGCTGCTGGAGGAACAGATGGAGGTAAGTTTCAGTGTAGCAGATGGGAATGCTCTCTTGTGCTTATTCATCTTTGCAAAGCTTTGTTCAGCTGCCTATTTCTTGATCACACGCTGTAACCGACAAGATCTTTTCCTTTCACTTCTTGCCCTGCAGTTGAGCGAAACAGACCCTGCCGAATCAGCGGAGGCTCCTGATGCAGCCAGTGGCCCCACCTCAGGACTGAACCTCCAGGAAGTCATGAAGTTAATTGGCGTGTTTGAGCCCAGTTTCTCCTTCCTGCTGCTGCAGCTGATCAAACTGATGACGACGATGAAACGGAAACCAAGGTGAGCAAGAATCTCAAACCCCTCTGGGATTTTTAGCCATGTATCGATTATCCTCTAAACTGCCACAATGCTCACTACTGAACAACCTGTTTGTGTTTATTACAGCAATAAGGATGAGGAGGTGTTGAAAACCTATAAGAATGTGTACTCCAAGCTGCTGCGGGCTGATAAAAACGCACCTCTCCTCAGTCGTGTCGATCTCCACATAGAGCTCCTACAGCAGCTGACCCCGCAAACAGGAAGTGACAACACGGGTTCACATTCATGATTCATAACAATGAAGACACACAAGACTTTAACTGTGCATCTCATCGGACATCCAGACACCGCCCCAGGGAAGACTTGACACCTGTCCTCTCAAGAATACTATGATGGGAGACAATAACTTATAGACCCCATTATTAACAGGCACATCCTCAGGCAATACGGTCCTATTCTGAATTACAGTTTTAAAGCTAATTTCACCTCCTGCGCCTTTAAAACGAATTCATCTTTTTCTAACATTTGCATCACACATTTTGAATTGTACATTTTTGTGAAAAGACTTGTAAATTCAGAAGATATTATTTAAGTTTCTTATTGCTTAAGCAGTTTTGGGTCTTATGTAAAGCTCCTATGCGTAGGATTTGTTACCAAACATCACCTGGATTGCCTCATTTTTCTACAAACATGTCATGAGAAACATTTCAAAGATGGTATAATCACACATATACTTCTACATGTAGGGTCTTAGATAAGTACAATTAGTACAAGCTCAGAAAAATTCTGACTAATTTCAATAAATAATTGGTGTTTTTGATATTCAATAATACCAATAATGCTGTGAATAAAACAGATTGAAGTGTGACTGTTGGCTGACAAGTTGAAATAAGCTCCAACACGTTATTTGCTTTCCAGAACAAGTGTGCAATAGTTTGGCAACATTCAATGCAAACTCACAGGCTGGTTTGTCCACAGTGCTGTATGTATACATGGGAGTTTATATCAGCGTGGTTTGCTGTGAAAATAAAACTGTTTTTAAATTTTAAAAACTGCTTCTGTTGATGTTCTGTCACCTTCATGATGTGTTACTCCTGAAGCATCACAGAATGCTGATGTGCCTTTGGGCTAATAGGACACATCTCACATTAACATTTAGTTGAAAACAAATTGTGCAAAGCTGCTTTGTCTTGAAAAGATGATTCAGAGTAAATCTCTCCAGTGGGTTTGGTGACACTGCACCCTGTGGGTTCTGGCACTGGTCCTTGCCGCACTGTTCAAACTCAGTTCACTGAAGAGGGGACGGGATGTTTTCAAAGCAGTGTCAGTGAACTGGGTCCACCCCACTGTTGCTGAAGTGTATCTACGCCAGATGGAGCTGCAGGCGAGTCCAAACTGTCCCTGCACCTCATTAATCAGGCTGGACACTGGGTGCTGAGGGTGACTGACTGCCGGACAGTGACTGAAGGTAAAGGTGTTAAAAATGAGGATGTGAAGCCACAGAATCATCACATTTTCACCAGGGACTGACAAACTAAATTATTAACCTCATTGGAGTAGAATTTAAAAAAAATACAGTATCAGAAAAGATTTTTTACAAAATACCAATAAACCAGTAATCAAACACTGAAAATCAATACAACATCAATTATTTTTATTTCATGATAGTGCACTTTGTATAACTATTCATAGATAAATACAGGACATGATATTGTGACTAGAATGAGGGATTTCAGGCACAGATGAGAGGAAATTAAATTATAGTCAGTTATACAAATATGTGCTTCAGTGCAATAGGTCCTACTGGTTATTTCCTCACCTCCACTGGGAACAATGGGTCAGTCCATCACTGTATGACACAGCGATCGTTAGTCTGATCCTCCTGCGGCTCCTCCTTGGAGGTCGGAGGTTTCTCCTCTTGGCACTGAGAAGATCCCTGGTTCAAAATGTTCTGCAGGATGTCTTTGCTCTCACTCGGTGGTAGATTGTAGAAAAAATACTGTGGTGCCATCTCAATGAACCTAGCAGGGGAGATATTAGTGAAAAAGACACTGAGCAAACAATTTCAGTGAAACGAGATCATTTTTGTGCTGAACGTAAATTTGATTTTCATTTGCACACCTGTTTCAATTTGAGTTTGGTTTTGAAAGACGAGACTTACAGCGCTTACAGACACTTACAGTATCTGCTCCTCACATTGTTTGAACTAGAATAAATGGAGTCACACTTTTCAGGATGTGGAACCTAAGAGAGCATGACAAAGGCTGCAGAGCTTTCTCCTCCTCCATTAAGCTGCCGCTCCACATTCACAGGGATCTATGCAATCCGTAATCCCCTCTCCAACCAGCCGAGACTTGTGAACAGGATTATGATACCTTTCCTCACAACCAGCACGACTAGTCTGCACTGAACTGGGGGCTTTACATCTGGTCCAAAGGGGAAAGGGAATGTGTCTGTCTGATTACTTTAAAGCCTCTTCAAATGAGAAGATACGAGGGTGGTCTGCTGGGTTCCTTTAATGCCACAACAGGCGGCAGTCTAGTTAACAAGACTGTATATGGTCAGTGGTGGGAATGCAAAACCAGTGCAGGATTTAAAATACATAAAGAAGTAAATGTTAACGAGGCTGAGACTTACTGCTCAGGTGTTATGTGGGTTATGGTGCGGAGGCAGTTGTCCTCAGAAAAGGAGTGTTGGTGGAAGATCACCCACTCGGGCAGGCCCAGCTTGGGGCTCTTGGCTCCGTAGGCAGACAGAGGATGGATCTGTGCCACGTGCTTATGGGTAAGAATGAAGTAGTTCCCTGATCCGTCCACGTCCCGAGCCACCTGAGGGACGCCACAGTCAGAGACAACATAGACAAGAACAATTCCAAACGTATTTGCAAAGTCACAGTTTTGATTTTGTCAGTTTTTGATTTTGACAAAAGCCAAAACATAACAGGCAACAAGAAAAAAAAGCAAATTTCTCAGGAGACAATTAACTTGTGCTTAACGCTGAAAATTTGCAGGTGATACATAGTTGGAATAGTGAAACTGTTGAAGCGGCCGTCAAAATTCAAATGCTGACAGAAGATGAAATAGCTGTTAAAAGAAGTGATCAAAGAAGTTGAAGAGTGATTTAAGTTTGAGTGAAGTCGAATTGCTGAAAGGAGGCGAAGATTCAGTTCAAGCACTGAAAGGAGAAAGAATGCAAGTTGAAGCATAGCTGGTAAATTGAGGTAGAAGTTTCAGGTGAAGTGAAATGTCCTAGAAGAAAATGGTAACAGTTCATGTGTATAAGCTAAAAGAAGCAGTTAAAATGCCATCAGAAGTGTAAACGATGAAAGTAGTGGATCTTCAAGTGAAGCTGTTGAAATCATCAGTATTGTAGTATTACAAAATAAATGTCAGTTAACGTGCATCTACTGAAAGCATTTGACCTGTCAGTTGAGTGCACTGCATCGAATGCAGTTGAAGTGGAAGAACGAACGAATGAAAATCAGTTGCAGTGCAGTTTATTGCTTGGTGGTGGGACTGCACGATTATGAATAAATAATAATTCTGATTATTTTGCTAAGTCTGTTTTTCAATTTTAATTGTGAATATTAATCATAAAAAAAGTTAAATGATTGTTTCTGCATAATTTTAATCTCCTACAAGTGCACTCATATTTTCAATAAGCTCAAATCACAGTATAATTACACTCTCCACATTGCTGCATTAGTTCCACTTAGGGGAGTTTAATGGCCTTTAAGAGTGTTCAGGAGGACTCTGGCTGTTTGATGGAAGCTGAATGTTGATGTCGATGAATATCATTGTGTTTTTGTTGGTGGTGTAATACAGTTACACTAAGTGACCTGCATGAAGAAGCCTGCCAGCAGGGCACTCTTAATGTTGAGGGTGTTGCTTCGAGAACCGAAGGCGGGCACCGAGACGGGCAGCTCGATCCTCTTCAGAGTGTCGCTGAGCTCAGTGCGGAGAGTGTCGGCCATCAGCAGAGCAGCATGGTCCAGGTAGAAATCCTGACACCACTTCTCCACATTACAGTCTGACAAGGGAAGAGGACAGAGGCAATGAGATGATCAAAGGAGGACAGAGTCAGTGATGAAGACAGAGGAATAATCAATAATCAGTTAACTTTGTGTAGAAATTAGTATTGGGTTAGTTTTCTCCTCCTTGTTTACTATCTCATTAGGAAATTTAGACCTTTATTCACTCATATTTTAATATGATATAATTAAATAATCTAAAAATAATAATAAGATAACATGTTTTTTTGGCTAGTAAGTATATTTTTCATCATTTTTAGATTATTATAAAAAAGTAATTCTCATTCAAATTCTCAGATTTCAGTCACTGATCTCGACATTGCTGATACTGTCTGAACTCACATGGATCCTCCTGGCACTGTTTAAAGGCCTTGTAGATGTTGATGAGGGTGAAGTGGTCCCCCTCTGGGTGCTGGAGCTTCATGTGACACTGGTTTGCTTCTGGCTTCAGGTCCACAGAAGGAGCCATGAAGCAAGTTGGTGCTAAAAAAAAAAGTGTGACAAATGTGATGTTTACAACTTACTGATATGACACGTAGCAGTTTTGTACATGTATGCAATTTGTATTTGTTTAGATGCACGTTACCTGTGAGCATGGCGGCGATGATGACCACCTCGCTGACACAGTCGAACTCGCAGGAGGCGAGCAGAGTCTTGGCCATTTGGGGCTCCAAGGGGAACTCGGACATGATGATGCCCATCTCAGACAGGTTGCCATCGTTATCCAGAGCTGCCAGGTAGTCCAGCTCCTCCAAGGCTTGCATTAGTCCTCCAGGATCTGGGTTGGAAAGGGTTTTGGATGATATTTTATTTCCCACAAAATTAAAGCGTGGTTAAAAAATTTGGGTGAAAACTGAAAATCAAATCCAGCAGGAAACCAAGTACACGTCTTTATGACTGTCGAGTATTTAAACCAGCAGATTATTAATTACACACAAATACATTTTGACTGAAACTGTGGTGGATTATTTTTCATGCTGTCGAAACTGTAATCCAAAGTGGTGACCCACTGGGACAATCCCCCGACAGTATACTGGCACCCTGGTGGGCGTGCTTGCAGTAAAAAACCAGCAGAAGATTAGGATTTTATAATCCTCAGCAACATCTGCCATGCATCACTATGCAAAATGAAAAGTCTTTTCATGCTACAAATGAGATTTTCTATTCTGTTTTTGCAACAAACATGTTTTTTTTTTTTTTTGATGAACATCGCAGTGAAACAAAGAGACGTGGACACTCCCACACACCAACACCAGGGTTATGCTCTAATCATCTAATGGGAGCCGGGGTGTGTGTGTGTGTTTGTGTTGGTGGGGGTGTATAAATCCGGGGGAACAAAAGCACATGGAAGCAGGTCAGCTCTAAAAGGATGCTCGCAGAACAGGAGCTGTCAGTTCAGCTGAGGCACGGCTCACTGCCCGCCAATAAAAAAAGTTCCTGTCTGTTGGAACAAAAGGGGACAGACTGACTGAACCCGGCATTCATCAGATTATCACTGAGCACATTTGAAATTTAGGGAACCAAGCAAACCGCAATAAAAATACAACCCAAACAAATGTGTTCCTGAGCACATGTAATCTCCTTTATACATGAAGTGGTGAACCTCTCTCCATCCTTGCTTGTGAAAGACTTGAGTCTTTCCAGGATGAACCTTTCATACCCAATCATGATACTATCACCTGTTACCAATGAACCTGTTTACCTGTGGATTGATCCAAACAGGTGTTTTTGGATCAGTCCACAACTTTCACAGTCTTTTGTTGCTCCTATCCCAACTTGTTTGAAAGGTGTCGCTGCATTCAAATTCAGAATAAGCAGATATTCATAATTGTATCTATGTATTTTCTCACCTGGCCTGTCGATGAAGTCGCAGTGGTGCAGTCCGGCGATCTCCATCCTCTTCAAGAAGAGCACGGTGGAAGTGATGTCAGACTCCACGATATGTGGACGTGTCTCAGCAGGAAGCTGTCTGTCCTCTGGGTACAGACAAAAACACTTGCCTACAGGACAGAAAGATCTTTTTTAGACGTTGCAGCTGCATGTCACAGCCAGAGAATTACACTGTTTAACGTCTCACCTGTGGGACCTGCCAGCTGTTTGCGGCTCTTGGCCTGACCTTTGCTGATTGGCTGAATGATGACAGAGTTCGTTCTGATCCTGGGGTTGTAAACCTGAAACAGCATCACAGTGTTTTAACATATGATTGAACTACTCAACAGCATATAAAGTAGACAAACTAGCTCAACGTTGACTAGTTGAATTAAAATGCTACTTACACATTAAGGCACCAGCATTCAATTTTATATAATATATGTAATAATGTAAGTGCCCAAGTGCCACTTTTCTGCAAAATGGATACTTTGAGTAGATTTAGTTGATAGTAATTCTGTTCTTCAAATCTACAAGAGATATAATTTTAGCTCCAAAACAGGTCTTTTACTGAACAATGTAATACATAATTTTAAACCCCTAATTCATACCCACACTATGATTCAACCAACCATTCATGAATCTACATCCTGGGGGGGCCCTGAAATATACATATCCACTTCTGCTGGGTTTCTACATTAGCAGCAGTATGATTTACGACCCTGGAAATTTAAGTCTTATTTAAGTTGAAACAAATGAGGACTAACTCACATATCTTTTCTCGAGCCCGGCATCAATGACAAAGCTTATGGAGCCAACAGCCCAGAAGAAGTCCTCGTTCGGGCTGGATGTGAGGAATACTCTCCGGCCTGTCTCCTCCTCCCCCAGGACTGGTAGATTCCCAGGCTGGCCCGGGTGCACTGCAATGGGCAGGAGCTCACCCAGATTGGGGGGTAAGCAGTGCCCCTCATGGCACAGGATGTCATGGGCCAGATTTATCTCCTGGAGAGCAAACAAAGAAGAAAGTCAGAGGAACACATTTTCATATTCATCCATTCCATCAGTTGTGCAGTGCTGCTATTTTTTTTTTTTACCTGCGTCGTCACCAGAAACACAACCACATCTCCTTCCTCTTCAGAGCGATGGATCTCCAGCACCAGACGGAGAGCGGAGCAGAAGTAGCCCTCACCTGAGCTGCTGTGCACCACCTCCCCTGCACCGGGGCTCTCCAGGCAAATCAGAGGTGCTGATGACCCGATGAAGTGGGCCAGCTGTTTGGGTTCAGGTTCAACAGCTGTGAGGAGGACCACACGGAGCTCCGGCCTCTGCAGGGCGATGTCCTTCAGCAGACCCCGGAGCACGTCGGTGGCCACGGTCCTCTGGTGGGCCTGGTCCACGACGACCACGCCGTAACGCTCGAGCAAAGGGTCTGACATCATCTCTCTGAGGAGCATGTGGTCTGTGCAGTACCTGTGGTGGGTGGCAGAACGATGCTTCAGGGAGCGAATCTGTGCACAGAGGCACTTGACTATAATGTAATTCCAATTCATAATAGCCTTAAATAAATCCTCAGATTTCTTTCATTTTAAGCCTGTAGGCTGAGAGAGTGAGGTATGTTGAATGGATTTCCTGAATATACTGTTCCAGAGTGGCATCTTAATGAAAGGCACTTTGTCTACACATCAGCTTTGCCCCTATTAGTGTAATTTACTCTGATAATTAGTCTGGGGAGTGGATCCTTTCGTACTTGCCGCCTGCCTGTTTATCTTATCTCCCTCCCCTCAATGTGCCGAGGCTCTTTGTTCACCAGCTGACTTATGAGCGACCCGCATGAGGGAGTGTGACATATGGGCAGACAGGGAGCCGGGCAGCTGTGGAGGAGCCCCTGAAAAGAGGCCCCTCAAGCCTTTTGTTCACTCCTCTCTTGAGAATAAGAAAGGGCCGGGTGATTTAGCTGTGTGTGTCAGGGCCATGTTTCATTGTAACCCGGCAAGAGGGGAGAAAGAATCAGATAGAGGAACGCTGGATATATATGGGTTTAAAAGGAGGATTTGCTGTTTCTCCATACCTGAGGACCGTGTCAGTGGCGCAACATGTCTCCAGAGGAATGCTGTAGCCGACTTCATGGCCAATGTTGACGTCCATCTCATCGGCCACTCTTAATGCGAGGTCTACTGCCTGCTGCGTGTGGATCTGGGTGCAAACCACCATGCCATGCTGGAACTGGACTGACAGGCAGAACTCAGCACACCACTGAGGAATCTGTTTCAAAATAAGAGTCAGATAAGTTGACACAGATGCTTCCTCACTATAAATTGATAGTAAGAGTGTTTGATTATCTCTTTGTAACAAAGTTGAATCTGCTGTTGCATGACTGAAATGTGCCATATTTTCCATGGCGGTGCAGTCTAAAGTCTCAAATGTCTCGGTGTACTCACTTGAGAACTCCTCCCTGTTTTAGCAGAGCCACTGACAATGACAAACTGTCCTTTGGCCAAAGTGTCCATGAAATCACACTTTGCTTTCCACACTGGCAGCTCTTTCCTTTCTCTCAGCAATTTGTAAAACCTGGAGGAATAAGGCAGTCCATCAAACTGATTGAGCTCCAAAATGTCATCATATTCTTTGTCTGCTTGACTCAGAGCTCCTGCGTCTGAACAACAGGGCGATTTCTCCTCAAAACAGTCCTCTGCAGTTAAACTGGTAACGTCCTGCGCCATCACAAGTGAGCTCCCAGTCTGTCCAGTTTAGGCTTCATTTACAGATCCACCGAGATGAAGTTCTGGAAATCTCCAGCTCTCAGTAAACTGTTGGACGGCACACAGACCGCCTCTGCAAGTGAAGCCAAATGAGAGGCTCTCTAGGCGGCCAGCCCAGTGTTGTCATGTGGCCACTAATCCCATAGAAGTGCGGTCATCAACAGATGACACACACACACACACACACAAACACACACACACAAACACACACACACACACACACACACACACACACACACACACACACACACACACACACACACACACAGTTGTGAGAACAGAGATAGATGGGCAGACACTCAGAGGGGTCTGGTGTTTACAATGAGAACTGGCTCACACACAAAGGCCACAAGCCGTACGTAGTGTAAAATGCATTTATTCATCAACCCATGGTTTAATTTAGCAATTTAGTAATTTATTATCTCAGCGGTCGACAAAACAGTAATTTGTTTCTACATCCAAGAAGTCACAGTTGCGCCAAAAAAACGAGGCCCTGTAAAACTAAGAGGTTACAACAGTGTCTGCTGAGCTCTACTTTCAGCCTCCACAGTGTTAATACACCCACACATATACACAGCTTTTCAATTTGAAAAAATCATATCGACTAGAAACAAAGGAGAAAAAAAAGTCCTTTGGTAAAAGTAATAAAGCAATGTTTGAACTGGAGCTTGTTGATATACAGATTATTATTATTGTTTTACTTTTATTTATTTCTTTTTCTCAACTCTTATTGATTTCTTTCCAGCTGAATGACTGTTCAGGGTAAACTTCCACTCGCCAGACAGACATGAGAGTGGTATAATATTCAAATGTGCTCATCTCACTCTTGGCAAGACAGCAAATAAGCATAATTATTCACAAAATCTTGAACTATTTCCCACCAACGTTAGTTAGTAATACATTTGGAACATGTTTTTTAGCGCCCACCAGTGGGTGATTAAGTTACTATTATTAAGTTAAGAGTTTAAAAAACACTGTAAACCATGTTTTTTTCTAAGTGAAAATTAACTGAGCTTAGTTTTTAAAACTATTTAGTTATACTTACAAGATACCCAGAACAACAACAGTCCTTTTTAATTATTAAAATGATGACTTACTTTACTGCTTCACTTCTGATTCTCAACTTTCCCTGAAACAAACAAACAAACAAACAAACAACAAAATACAAAATAACAGACACCGATGAGGATTACATTATTAAGGGCATTTGAAAGGTCAAGGCTTTTCCCGTGGTCCTTTCCCAGTAATGATCTAAGTTAACATGTGGGGAAGCTAATCCTTAATCAGGACTCAGGAGAAAATTCCCCCTGTGGTTTGAGGGAAGATAACAGACATGAAGGCAAGATAACAAGATAAAATTGAAGTGAGGTCGAGGAGCATTGGGTTATTGTAATGACTGGTGTTGTCTGGCAGGTGGCAGTGTTGAACAACCATGACCGACTGCTGCAGTAGAGCAGACCCTCGTACAGGTCACAGATTGTTGGGACACTTTTACACTGTGAGTCTTTGGGAAAATGACATAAACACATACCTGAAGCATTTTTCTCCACACATTTATCCAAGCTGCTGAGTGGAGGAAAAGACAAGCAAAGCATTTTTGTTGTGTATTCATCACATTTTTAAGTACCATGTGTTGCTATTTCGTAAAATTAGGAAGAGAATGATTCAAGTTGTTTCAAAATAAAAATATTCATAATGATCACAGTCCTTATTTGCTGGCTTTTTTTTGGTTTTGTTATGCAGTAAGTTGCATTTTACATACTGAGCTTTAGGCATACTCATCCTCTCAGAGGCCACAAAACAACAACAAAAAGCCACTTAATTATTCATTTTCATCAAATGATGAAAATTTGTTTCCTTATGAACACTTATTTATCTCTTTAACAGCGGCTTGTGTTTCTTTGTGGAGTTTCTCTCTTCTCTCTCTTTGAAGTTATTTTTTAATAACTTCAAAAATCAAAGCGAGAATGAAATTAAAACAAGTTGTAAACAGTCATAAAGGAACTTTTATTTGGCTCTGATTTCATCAATAAAATCACTTCACTTCAAATGTTATCCTCAAACATTTGTCTTTTACCTACAAGTTATAGGTTGAAAACATGTTTCACCACTCAGTGTAAATGGGGCCCGGCCTCAAAGCAGTTCTTATATTACTGTGCTTGTACAAAAAAAAGAACAGAAAAGGAAGAGAAATGATAACTGACATACAATATTTACACTTTATAATGGCTTTTAAACATGTTACAGTTATGCAAATCAACACATTACATTTAGGATTTACAAATGGCATAAACATTTAACGACTAATCGACACAGCACTGACGAATATTTTCCAGCAGAGAGCAGATACTCTGAACACAAGATGAAAGCATTATTGCACACATTAGTACAAGAATGCAACATATGGATGCAGCGCTGTACTGACTTCAATCATTCTGCAGCGGTGAGAAGACAAGTCACTGCTTTTTGGATACACTGCAAATACAAAATGCATTATCCAAAGTGAACACAGACACAGGGAAAAGAAAAGCGCTGTAACGTTTGAATCGCTCCTTGTGAAACAGCAAGTCAACGACAAATAACATCAAGGAAACTCAAAGTGCGACGCCAAGCCCCCGGATCTAATGAGCGATGCTGCGAATGTGTGAAGAATCCCAAGAGTTCAAGATTAACACAAGCATACAAAATCCGAATGGAACGTTCTGAAGACGGGACAGATACGGTAAAACATCGTGTTGGACACAGTCGAGGAGGAGACTGGAAAGCTCACAGCGCTGAAGTCATTCCTCTTGGCTCACACACTGAAGGACAAAGTGAGCGTAGATGTTAAACATACGAACGCCAGAGTTGATGTTGAATTATTTGGTGTTGGCGTAATTCTCTGGAACACAATCAGTCTGTCGAATCTGTTGAGACTCTGCAGCGTCTGCCAGTATCAGGAGAACATGTTGGGCGTCCAACACATGCCCCGAGCAGTGTGTCAGTCAGAGTCAGTCCCAAATGTGTGAAAAGTACTTTTCCTGTTTGCACTTTACTGCGAAAGTGAACTTATAAGGGAATAAAAGAGCCTGACGGTGAGCCTATAAAAGATCAGAATAATCCCATAAAAAGTGTTTCTGAGGCTTTAATATGAGTCCATGTATTTAATAAAAACAAAACATTTGCTTCATATGCACTTTGTAGCACCATGGTGGCATGAATAGAAAAGATGTATTTGGTATTCAATACATCATAAAAATATGAAAACTGAATAAATAACACAACTCCATGGCCCACCAGCTACACTGACAACTTGCTGAGTTGTGCTCCATTTCCCTTTATCTTCATCTCTGTCCAAAACTTTTTTTTTTTTTTTTTTTTGCGCGTCAATTACTCAAGCAACTTGACTGATTATAAAAAACATAATAGATTTCAGCATTTTCATTTGAGAAAAAAGTATAAAAATCACCATAGAATGCAAAAGAAATATTATAAATTACACCATGTATCCTTCTTTTCTAAGCTTTTCCGTTGGGAAAACCACTCTTTGTCAGAGCGCTCTGTGCACAAACCGGCAATATCCAAGTTAAATATTTAAATAGATAAATAGTTCATTGGTACCTGAGCGAGGACAACAAAGCACCATTTAGAGGCGTAGCACCGAGGTGTGATGTTAGCCCCCTTTCATTCGAGACTCTGTGATACGTCCACGTGTCCAAAAGTTACTTACAGAGTCTCAGTAATTAGTGCAAATCAAGAAAGTCTCCGCCTGTTGGTGGCAGATCTACTCCTCCATGATGTCAAGAGCTCAGCAGTCCTTGTGAGTCTTTGGTGGTCTGTAGGGCAACACCGGCACAGGTCTGAAACGTTAACAAAAGCACGTTAGTCATGTTACACTAATGCAAAATATCCCCTGTCAGAAATGCACTGAGATACTTTAATCCAAGCATATGAGTCACTTTCACTGAAAAGCAGAAGTTAAAAGGTGATGTGATTAGGTCGAACCTACAGTAGCAACATAAAATTTCAAGGATGCACAGGTCTGAACCGAGCGCCGTTAGATTTATGCAAAGGCTACAGCAGCACAAGGTTAAATACAGAGAGATTTTAAATGCACACCTTGTTCGCCTTTTGAAGAGCAGTGTAATGAATCTATCACTTAGCTATCACCTCTGATGCACAGAGAAAATAAGAGAGGTTTAATACACTCGGAAACACTGCAAATGAGCAAAGTAAATGGTGGAGGAGGTAACAGATCACTCTAAAGGTTTTTTCTTTTGTGGTGTTTGGCATAAAAAAACCTTGTACAACCACAATAATAATCAGACCAGCACTCAATGTGAGACTAAACATGAGAAACATGAAGAGATTCACTAGCGAGAGGAGACAGGTGTCCCTCAGGCTTATGATGGTCATTAATGTTCCCATGAAAAAACTTAAAATCCATCTGTGACAGAACAGAAAACACAGCGAGCATTGAGCCTCTTTCCCTCAGAGTCCTGTCACGTCCGAATGAAGCCAACAACGTTACATCTTCCATGTGTGAAAAGAGCCATAAAGAACATGTGATTCCTGTCACGTTGCACCGACCTGCTGGGTAAAGGGATGGTGGGTGGAGGCCTGGGCACGGTGGGGATGGGGATGGGGAGGGGTCCAGCTCCTGGGATGTGGACCCCCGCCGCTGTGGTGCCGTGAGCCAGCCGAGAGCTCCTTCCTAGTGGGTCTGCGGGTAGGGGTTTCTGGGGTGGACTGGGTTTGTCAAAGTCCTAAAGAAGGAAAAAAAATCCATCAGGTCAATGTAGTGTATGTGCTCATTTTAAATTGCAATATGGCTTTAAAATGGAGGAGACTAGTGTTGGAAGCTTAGTGTGCCTGTATTTAAAATTCTCAGTATTATTGCACAGAGGTACATGATGAAAGTGTCTTGAGGAATGATGGATTTTTCAGAATTAACTTTCAAATACAGATTTGCACACACTGGTATTTACTCTTTGAAATATCCTGTTTGCTAACTGCCATCAATTTGAAAAAACACCACCTTATTTATCTTGAGATGCTGCATGGAAACCTGAATAATCTAGCACGTCATCTTCTACCTCCCTTAAAACCTGCACGAGCTGTTTAGCAGCTACGTGGAGACAAAAGCAGACACGTTTCACTAGAGGGCACTGTGTTATCAGTGTCTTCTCTGAATTCCACACCGTTAACATGTGATGAATCCCAAACCACCTCCTCTTCCTCCTCCTCCTCCTCCTCGTCTCCAACTCTGTGGCAGCGCTGTGTGAGTGTAGAAGGTTATCTGAATGAGGTGCCGTCATGTGTTACTAATCTACAGCAAGGAGGCGAGGCACTGATAAACATCTGCTACCAGTACCCTGGCTACCGTCACACACACACACACATGCAGAAAACCTCCTCACACCCACCCTAACCCATACTCAAGAGGAATACATGGACAAACCTCAAGAAATATGCACACAGAGAGAAATAAAGTTTTCCACCTCATGCATGGATAAGACTTCAAGAGCTGGAAGGTTTAAAACATTCATGAATGCAGCCAAGACATCAACAGACTTCCAGTTATTAACCTGTGAGGATTCAGCGCCGTGTGACCCGGAGGACTCGAACGCACCAAGGTTTCATGTCAGATCAGACGCCCCTGTCAATGTACTTTTGTGGTTTGGGGCTGGATTTTATGGTTTGAGCCTCTTTGTTCCAATTAAAATAAATCTTAATGCTACAGCAAACAGAGACAGCATGGGTGTGTGGCAGCAGATTGGAGAAGACCCTTTCTTGTTTCAGTGTCCATGTGCACCACACCACATCCATACAGAAATGATTTGGTGTGGCAGAAGCTGACTGGACTGCACCCATCCTTGACCTCAGCCTCATCCAACGCCTTTGTGATGACAATAAGCCAAGCCTTAAAATTCCTGCATCCAGACTCCAAAATCCTGTCGAAAGTCTTCCTAGAAGAGTGGAGGCTGTTATAGCAGTTAAAGCACAATCAACAATCTCATATGGGCGTAGGGTCATAGTCTCTACATACTTTGTTCACGTTAGCATGTTGAAATAAGTGAGGGAAATAAAAATATTAGGGCTCCAGCTAATGACTATTTTCATTATTGACAAATCCCCATTTTCATTTCTTGATTAAACCATTAATCATTTCAATCTATAAAATGTCAGAAAATAGGTAAAATCTCCATCAAAGCCCGAGCTGACAGCTTCAAATTGCTTGTTTTGTCCAATCAAAAACCAAACCAAAGATACACAATCAATTATCACAGCGGACAAAGAACAACAGTAAATATTGACAACTGAGCATTCAAACTAGAAGTACTTTTTTAATACTTTGCTTTAAATGATTAACTGATGATCAAAATAGTTCCCTCTTTATTTTGGTCGATTGATAATTGATTAATCGACTAATTGTGCTGACTCTATATGTAGTACAGTCAGTGATGAAGCAATAACTTGAGACATGACGCACTTAAGAAACAGAAAGTATCACAATTCACACAGTAGTATTTTATATGTCTTCTGTTAGCTGGTAAGAAGCTATTAAAACAAGAAAAGCAACAATTCACTCATGCATTACAATATTCATTAGCTAAGGTGCATTGTAGCCGCCTCTTAACGGAGAAAAAAAAATTGTTTTTAAAAACTCAAAATGTGCAAAACTCTCTGCATACAACAGCCCAAAGCTGTTGAGACGCAGTTAAAAACCCCAGGTGTCGAACAGAGGTTGAAATGTTACAATGCTTTAATCAGATTGGGCTCCGGTACCTTCACAGCAGGCTGTTTGACTCTGAACGTGCATTGCAGTCCCATGTGGATACTGATCTGACTTGTTGAGAGTTTTGGGGGTAATAAAACATACACAGTAGGGGATCCTTGTGATCCAATTAGATGAATGTGTGTGAATATTAACTGAAACTAACAGAGCCTTTCACAGACTTTCACATACAGCGAACCACCCACTGTGATGCCTGAGCACACACTCACTCCTGACACACTCCTACATGTGTGAGTTATGGACAGTTTAGTTTAAGTGAAGAATAACTCCTACAGAAACCCCCCAAATCACGCCATTTTTCAAAGAGTGTCCAGAGGAAAACAAAGATGTAAATGCATCCACTCAAATGCAAGAATAATCCAGGACCCATGTGCATTCTCACGCCGCTCTTGGCGGAAGAGCTCACGCTGTAACCGGAGTCTTGCTGGTGTTCACATGTCTTAATTCAAAATGAAGGATTGCACTGTCCTCGGTGGCTTGAGAAAGATCTATGAGCCTTGGGCTTACAAGCACCTTTCAAAACTCACTGGAGGAGCGGAAAAATGCGCGGCTGTCTGCCCAGAAACAAAGCTATTTTTCTAAGTTCCAGCAAAGATGACATTTTGGAAAAGCATGATTTTAACTCCTCATTTTGCTTTTTTTTTTTTTTTTACAGGGCACCTGAACAGAGTGTGAGCTTATTTGCTTCACATTTATTGAACTCTGCGGGTATCTAATATGTATTTTTCCTTCAGCCGAACAAGATAATAGCACGCAGGTCGGTTTGTGAAAATTCACGGCTCCCGCACTGTTCTTTTCATGTATTGCCTCATTGTAATAAATGCAGTGTAGGCTTTATTCCCCTGGAAGCACCTCAACATTTAATGGGGTGCAGTCGGCATGCAGGCGTACGATAGTGGCAGAGAAAAAGTCTTTTAAAATAAGCCATATTAGTGCAGACAGCAGGGAAGGCTGTGTCAAGTATTACAATGAGCTTTGTAACACACGTTCTATTTAAGCATTGATGTCCTGCACGTCCTCGCTGGCCCGTTATTAAATCTCAACAGAATCCTCTCCTCTGTTTCTGACCTGCAGTGCATTTGCAGTCTCCGCTCGCTCCATCTGTTTCATTACAGCGGAATGAGCTGTTAGATATTAACAGGTAGCAGGGTTTCATTGTGTTGGCAGGCCACTCAGCAGCTCATTTATAAAGCAAACAGTGGTCGTTCGGCTGAAGTGCATCTTTAGTTCGTATCAGTCAAGGGTGACATGCTGCAATGCTCGATGGGATGACGTTCAGAGGAGGAAATGTCTTTTCAGTGGAGCTGCTAACTCATCACTGACAAGAAATGTGGCAAGAAGTTCAGTTTTTTAGGTTCAAATAAGGACCCAGGACACCAGTCAACAAAACAGGCAGGCAACAAAAACCGAGGGAGCCCGCTGAGGCAAATCCAAGAACAAGGAGAAATACAAAAAACTAAACTGAGAGCAAACACAAGCAACAAACGCCTGACAACTGAAAGAGGGGAAACCCGACGGACTAAATGCACGAGGGACTAATCACTAATGAAACACAGGTGATCCAGAAAACAGGCGGGACAAACACAAAGGCAGGAAGCAAAGGCAACAAACACACCTGAACAAAAACGTCTTTCAACATAAAACAGGAAGCAACAAGACCAAAACCACGACACAGGAGAACCACTCACTGCTTTCATGAAACGGCTTGCAAGCCGAAAAAAACGTTAGGAGCCATTGGTTTAATCTTTAATAAAAGTGTTTTATAGTTAATCACATGTTTTTAATGTAAAGTTTGAAAAGTCTGAAAAGTGACTCATAACTAAAGCTGTTAAATAAATGCAGTGGAGGGAAAAGCAGCAGTATAAAGTTAAACACGAGAAGCTTAAAATTGTGCTTAAGAACAGTACTTGAGTAAATGTACTTAGTTACTTTCCAGCCCTGCTGCTGCTCACCTCAATGATTAACCTTGGAGGTATAAAAATTGGATCTCTGCACGCCTCCCTTTAAGTCGTTCGTGCTCTGGCTTTACATCAGGGATTATGTGACGCACTTCATCCAACAGACAACAATGTTTCTGAAGCTAAAGTCTTCCTGGTTTTAAAGCAGCACACACCTGTCAATCACCCGTGCACCCCGCTGAGCGCCGACATCCAACACAAGTCTCTTTGCCACTCTGGTACAGAAACGCATCAGGATTTGGATGCAGCGCCGAATCCAGCGGACAGAAGGATTTACTATCTCCACCTCATCCAATACTGCTGGCTCGGCAGAAAGCAGCGCCTTACTCAGGAGTTGGGTCGCAGGGAGGGAGACGCATTGAATTTTGCTGTCGATATGTGGGCAAGCAAGCCGACCGCAGTGCAGAAAGGCAGTGAGTTTCCGGTATCCAACACTTTACTTCAACCTTTAAAGATGACCATACAGGTGGCTGTAACACACTCTGGACCATTAACTACAATTTGCATATATTTCACATTAGTGCAGACCAATTTTAAAGAATACTACAGGTTTCAGATTGATTTCCACCTTTCCATTCCATTTCATTGGTTTCTGTTCATTTCAGCTCAGGATGATAATTTTGAATGAATGAATAAATCTGCTTAACACAGGTAATCAATCATTTCTACTTCAGTTATTGTTAAAGTTACATTACTGTCATGTGTGAGCAGGGACTGATTGTAAAAACTTGTGTGTGTCCAAGGAAACTGACGTCTGAGAATCGAGTAAATCCACTAAATTATTCCACAACATGCAGGTTTGTTTGTTGTTCATCTCTTTTGTCTGGCTTCTCAACAACACATTTTTTTTATTGTTGACCTTGAAAAAAGCTGAGCACAAGATCCAAATTCTATTATTGTGGTGAGATTGTTTTGTCAGCAACTGTTTCTAAGGTCAATGAAAGTCACGTTTTAAAACTAAAATGGATGGAAAGTGCTTCAAGTGATCAGAAAAATCCACAATTCAGTAACTCCTGGGCAAACTTCATCTGCTGAGGAAGATCATGTGATATGACTGAAAGCTCCAGAACGGTAAGACAAAGCCTGTGATTGCAATGCTTTTTTTTTTAGCAGCTGACTCAAACCTCAGATGCCAGGGTGTCCTTAAAAGCACCACAAAAGATTCAAGCCAATGAGAACTTGACAAAAATAAAACTAAATGTTCACTGTGATGTGTTTCACGAAAGTTTCTCAGCAGGTTTATTTTCATCCTTTCATATTAAAATGAAATAAAAACTGATGGTTTCTTTGAATATGTTGACGAAACTTACGCTATGGTTTAGAAAATGGTCAGGAGTAATGTACAGTAAAATATACACAACTTGAATTTAATGGCCTATGCCGTGTATATGGCCCATTAAGACTGTGGTCTCCAAAAATAAATTCCCATTTTACAGCATTATGAGGCGATTTACGACAAAGTAAGAGCTGCAAACTTTGTAGAATTTATATATCCTTAAGTCGACATGTATTAGAGAACTATTGCAGAATATGAACACACATTGTTGCAAACAAACCTGGTCCGCTCTGTATGATGACTGCTGGCGTGGCAGACTGAGGAAAGGCGGCACTCGAGGCGGAGAGAGGGATGCGTGGGCGGGCAGGACCCTGTGGTGGGCCGGGAGCGACGGCAGGGTGGGCTGGCCCACGCTCAATGACACCGGCATGGGCTGGCTGATGTGCAGGGGCTGGTAGAGGGGCAGCCTGCGCAGGCTGTGAGAGTGGAAGTTGTGAGGGAGCAGAGGCTCGGCACTCAGGAGAGACGGCTGGAGAGAGGATGAGAGGAAGTTATTTTCAGTGAAGAGTCCTCTGTCACAGACTTGTCATAGCAGGAAAATCACAGGTGTTACTAATAGCTTTAATAATCTCTGCTCTAGTCAAGAGTCCCAGAGACAGTGTGACAGCGAACCAGCATGAACAACATCAGGACCATGAAACTGAAGCAGCAAACTGGAGCTCAGCCATTAATCATTCAAATATTTACACCCATATTTCTCCTGTTATGACATGTTCAAATGTCTTCAATTAAAAAGGCTCAATACTTAAAAAAAAAAATCTAATTCAACAGAAAATTATTACTATATATTATTATCAATTATTGTTTTGTCTTTTATCAAGCAAAATGTCAGAAAATTGCTAATTCCAGCTTCTCAAAGGTCATTATCTTTCTTTACTTTTCTCCATTTCAGATGATTGTGAATTCAAAATTAACTAAAGATCTTTTGGTTTTAGACTTTTGGTCAGACAAAACGAGCAACAATTTAAAGTATTTGGGCCTATAGGAGCAGGCTGGGTATCTCTGTCAGTGTGTACTGTGTATACACATGAGTGGATTTAAGCAGATGTCTTTATAAGGTCTGATTGTTATCACAGGAGAAAACTGTATTTTTTGAGGTGGAACAGTGTGAACTGTGAAGTTCAGGCAACACTGACTTGCATTGCCATCCTTTCGATCACGGCTGCTCGTTAATTGGCGTTGCATCACTCTGCTGCCACTTCTGCTGTTCCCTTCCTGTTTGGGTTGACCGCACTTTGGAACGGTCTAGTTATTCTCTGCTCTATTCAGATTGTGTTTTACTGTCTTTGGGCCAATTTCCGATTGAGTTTCTATTCGTGCATGTCCGGGTCCTGGTAGTTTTTACACAAGTTTGGATCAGATTTAAAGATGTCAAACTGGCCTCTGTGGATTTGTCATGGGCAATTTTCACTAATTTCTGATACAATGGAAATCCATTAATCAAACAAATATCAATACATTAGCTGATAATTGCAGTCCTTGACTTGTCCTGAGATACTAAGTTGCAGTCCAGGCATAACAAGTAAAAATTCCACTTCAGTCATGAAGGTCTCATTAGTGTGAAATAGCTGATGTCAGAGTCGCTCATAAAACTGGAAAACAACATTATTAGATATGACGTTCTGAAATTGTAAAAGCCAGAGTCTGACCACATGCCCTGACCAGCTGTTACCCCTCCGCTCCAGAACAAACCAATAACACCTAAAATGGCCAGAAAGGATTTGGCTGCTGGACAACGTGTGCTCTCTCACACACATACATACACACACACACACACACACAGACGCAGTGCAGATGTATTCATAGAGAGTTGCTGTGATGCTGACTGACATCTGGACATCAGTGAATGGCTGGAGAGTTGGTCATAATAGGAACGGACAGACTGTTTCAAACAGTCGCTCTGCTGGGCCGAATACTACTAAACTTAATCTGGATGAACTTCTGCACTCAATTATGATAGAAGATATAAGTTTTACACAGTTGCTGCAGATACAGGCCACTGCAAGCACAAATCTGAGCCACACACATACACTCATGCATATAAATGCATTGAGCTTCATTTTGCCATACAAATGACTAATCTCCCTCTGTGCTTATCATTTCCAACAAGCAAATCAAAACCTGCTTTCCTCCTCTGCCTGAATCAATCAACTCTGCTCCCTTCTCACAAATAATCTTTTCATCACAAACAAATAATAAAGGGGCTCAATTAAAGTCTCAATTAAAGCTTCTCTGCCTCCGACAGCCATAGCAGCGTAATTAATATTTCTTTGAGGGAGAGATACAGCGAGGCCGAATCAATCACCCAGCTCGCCATCATCTTGTTTTGTCAACACGCCTGGAAGCACGACAGCTATAAAGCCAAGCTCGGCTGCAGGTAAGCGAAGAGCTCTAATAGAGTGTGATTACAAAAGAAATCACATCAAATGGGCCGTGACAGAAACGAGCAAACACACATATACAGTAAATGCATGGGTGTATATGAAGATGCAGCGTACACATACACAAAGCTGTTTGATAGATGTAATTACAGACATATTGCAGGGAGAGACTCACCTTATAAATGTTGCCTCCAGAGGGTTTGGGTGGAGGCTTGCGCTGTGGTGTGGGTCTGTACATGGACTGAGTCCTGATGGGGCTGGTTGGTCTGTTGGCCTCCACAGATCTATGAAAACATAAAGCACTTAAATGTCCAGTCAGTTGTATTTATATAATATATTATATATATTTTTGACCACGTATGTGAATACGTAATTCAGGTACATTCAGATTCAGTATATTCACATATAATAAAGTTTAACTGCAACTGTTTCTCAGCTGATCACGACTGAAAATACAGGCCAGTTTTCCCCTCCGTCTTTAAGATGATTACTCATATAAACAAGAATTCAACAGCTTTAGAAGAAATCATAGTTTAGCAACATCTGAGTCAAATTGTGCTGACCGCTGGTGGGCTGCTTGTTTATGTTGCCAGGCCGCTGCCAATCAAATGGGATCAAACCAAACCCACACACTCCCAATGAAGCAGATTAGATGAGTTTTGGAGAGTTAAAGTCTTCATGAATGTTATCAAAGGAATTTTTTTTTTAACTTTGATGGTTGTGAATCATTAATGTTATAAAGAACAACTTTAGGTTTTCCAGTTAAAGGTCAAAGTATAGTTTGTTTGACCATATACATGTTATATTTAGAGCAGATTTCTGGTATATTCACATATGGTGCAGAATCACTGCAGATGAAAAATAAACATTTCTGATCATAATTAAAAATACAGGCCTGTATTCCCCCTGTTTATAAATGTTACTCATATAAACAGGAACAGTTTCAGATAAACTGTATAACTTACTATATTCAAACAACAAACTTCATTCCTGACCTTTGAAGAGGTCCTTTCAGCACAAATTAAAAACCTGTCAATTCATTTCACTGAGTCAGGAGGGAGAACAGGTTCCTGCCATTTTTTTTTTTTTTTGGTAAAGCTTTATTTTTACGTGTCTGTAATTTCCAGGGAAGTTTCCTGGAAAGAACGTGGCGGTCATTTGGCACTAATTATGGGAATAAAAAGCTAAATCTAAACTAGAGTGAATGATGATGAATTATTCATTTATTATTGGAAACGTGCCTGTAGACAAAAATTCACATTTTTCCGTGACCTGCTGTGCTCCTATTAAAAGACTCTCTAGTTATAATAGCAATTCATTTGAAATTAATGAACTGAAAGCATATCAACATAATCTCTATTTTCCCTGTAATTACACTCAAATTACATTATTATTTCCAGGAAACTTCTTGTTAATTATTAGGAGAGTATTAAAGACCCCTGCAGTGAAAATCAAGTTTGAACCTCCATATGATGATTTCTATGCTACATATCAGGAGCAAAATACGTAGTTCATGTGATGGCTGAGCATCACTAAGAGAAAATATGTGAGTCAAACTTTTAGAAAACTTTACAGTTGCCATTTTCCAGAGCCACAAAGCTTTGAATGCCACAAAATTTATATTGAAAGCTTGTTCCATTCATTTATCTTTCGGACACACAGTGAGTACGAGCCAACATGTTGGTCAAACAGGAAGTTCTATTCTTCTTGTGTTTTATCGGTTGACTGCGTCCAAACAAATCTGCAGTGTGCTAGAAAATGTTAGCCAACTTCAGTCTGCCAAGTTACATGAGGATCACGTCAAAGGCTGACAGGACGTTATATATGGCTGGGGGGTGTTGACGAAGAAAGTCGCAGTAGACATTACTCAAAACAGATAGCAAAGCTGCTGAATTAAATGAGGTTTGTGTGTTTGATGAGCAGAGTGGAAGCTGCAGGCGAGCAGTGGAGGGGTGGGTGGAGACAGAGGCGGGACTATTTCCATATTCATAGATCTGCACATATTAAATGAATGGAAAAAGTCAATGTAAGGCGTGAAGGGATTTTCTTTTGGATTGAAAAAAAAAACCCCGTATAAATATGTAATTTTGGTGAACGGAGATGAGTTTCAGGGGTTTAATCATTGGAGAAGAACTTTTAAAAAGTGAAACAAAGTCTTACCAGTTTTTTGGATTTTGGTGCTTGGGTGTTGCTTCAATTTACATTTGGATCATAACTTGTACATTTAAGATGCATATTTGGTTGTTAAGAAATCATTGCACTCAAACTAGTTTAAAGGGCAAGAACAAGGATTTACTATTTTACTACATGTTGTGTAATGCCACACAGACCCACCCAAGCTAATAACTGATAAAAAGTCTTAATAAAGTGGTAGAAAATAAAATGTTGGAGCCAGACTGTAAGGTGTCACTTCCTGTAAACAGCGTTCAGAACAATGACTTTCAGAATTAAAATAAGTGAACAGTTTCATCTGGCAGGAACAAGAACTTAACTTGTGATGTTAATTCATTAATCTGAATTTCTCCAGGGGTCTAACAACGTGTCACTGAGCCACAATCAAACTTCAGTGGCCCTTTGATTGTCACCTGAGTTTCTCCAAGGTGCTCTTCTTGTTGGCGAAGAGCAGGCGCAGCAGAGTCTTCCTCTTCACAAAGACGATGGCGGTGGTTACCAGGAGGCTGACCAGGGTGACCAGGATGGTCACGGTAATGACCACACTGTCGGCTGATGCCACATACGACAACACGCACATTAATACACACACACGCACATCTACAGCACAGAACAATGACAGGACATGACGCAAAGAGCGTTACAGCTTGGCCGCGGCCAGCAGCACAGTTTGTGATTCACATTTCTCTGCTCATTCCTGGTCTCCTCTCTCTGGACTAAAATTCATTTTCTGTCTCTTTTAAGACTGTGCTGTGTAATATATTGCTGGGTGGAAGGGGAGTCGTGTTGCTTTAGGAAAGTTACACTCCAGTCCAAACCACACATCAATCCAGTACTGACTCTGCAAGAAAAGAGATGTACAAGGTGCAGCTGGTGCAGCTTTGTGTTGTTGCTTATTTCTGAGTTAGTGCTGTTGTCTCTCTGTCTAGAAGAATGAGGATAGGGATTAAAGTGTCCACACTACCTGCCAGTCTCATCGGCCCGCTGTCGATGCTCCCACCGAAGCCTGCTTTCTCACAGAACGGAGGGGCCCAGTGTGCTTCGCAGTGGCAGTTCTTCTTGTTGTTGCACACCTGCAAACAAAGTACTTTTACCGGGTATCGAGCATCAAAAAGCATTTGTATTCCTACCAGCTAAACTCCAGGTATAAATGATGCATTGCCCTCTACAAAGGGTCTATCACCAAGAAACAAGATGAAAAGTGAATTGCTTTATTTTTTTATAAATAAGCCACTCTCATTAAGTTAGCCTGAGTGACTTTCAATAGAAGAGGACACTGGCAGTGCAAGAGCAATAATAGATAAAACATGTGTATGGGAGAGTCCATCCCGCAAAGCCTCGGGTTTCCGAGTGCAGGAGTCTGATCCAGGAGGATTCCCTGGCGAGGTAACGCAGTCCAGCTGTCAGTCGGAGGGAGGATGGAGGAGGGAGGGGAGGTGCACGGGGAGTTGTGCAGCTGCAGGGGATTTACACTGAGCACAGACGTACAGTCAAGTGCCTTCCTTGCCTCCAGGCCATGGACACTCCTTCGCACCGGGTGACGGGGTTAAGAGGCACTTGGGGGCTCAGAGGGAGGTATGATTTGGGGGAGTTTTATATATGTGTGTGCGTGTGTGTGAAAGCAAATGTTACAAAACCAAAGCAAATACCATAACTTAAAAAACAACATCTGTCTCTCTTATACAGAATTAACCCTCAGGATAAAGATGCATGCAGAGACAGATTGTATGTATGTTAAACGTAACAAAGGATTTCCTATGTCTATGTCATATATTTGAATCATCTCATTACAATGAGATACTGAAAATTCTCATGTCGTATAATATAAAAAAGATCAAACTTCAAATTTTGAATTCTGTTTATTTCTCAGAGATGTCGAGCTGATATTGGTAATAAAGCATGTAAAAGCTGACACAAGACTTTTTTAATCTCCTACAGTAGATTCAGAGAATTACTAATTTTCCAGGCAGGTCTCGTACTGTGCGATGTGTGAGAAAATGGCAGACAAATTGATTTGGCTGATATTTCTGCAGGAGGGAAGATGAAGCTCAAATCCATTCTTTTAATGGGAAACCATTTCTCTCTACTTCAGTTCTCTCGCAAAGCATTTTTTAACGTGATTATTTTTATTGCACTGAGCTAATCAACTGGCAGCTACAGCGTTTTATTTGTTGTCGAGCGTAACAGCATCATTTTTTATTATCGACGGACTAATTTGATTCAGGTGCGTTTGGCCAGTTAGATTTAGGAGTTTAAGGAATACAGGACTTTAGGATCACAGCTTTGATTTATCATTGCATGTAATCTCTGCAACATAAATTGCCGTAATTGGCAGTGAAGATCAGAGGTTACTGTCAGCTAATTTAGCCCCTGGTGAGTGTTTGATTGTAAAGACCAAACAAGGAAGTAAATAAAACATAAAAGCATCCCCTGTTGAATTATTGATATGAAAGGCTAAGAGAGAGGACGGTGATCAGTTCTTGGCAGGAAGAGTTACTTTTATGCTGCAACAGAACGACTATTGTGGTCTCTCCCTGCAGGGCTGCACTGTATCTTCTCTCACTGTATTGTCAGAAGATGATGGACAACGCTATATGTAGACCATAAATGATGCTGTTAAATGGGATTGATTTAACCTCAGCGGGACAATCAAGATTGATCATACAGAAGAGGAGCAGCTGCCATGACTCGCGAATACACCGCTGCTCTGCTATTGTGTACAATTATAGGGAGGTAAGACAGTCTTAATTTTGTTAGTCAAAAAAGTGACTAAATGGGTAAATACAGAGCCCTCGCAGGACTGTTTCACAGGCAACGGTGCATAATTTAACACTAAATATCGAGCGCGTAGGTACTCAGCACTCACCCCACGTCCGTTGCACTTCCCAGAGCACTCGTGCACGCCAAAGACACTGACATTCTGGCACTGCCGATTCAGACACACCTACAAAAGGGAAGAGCATCATTAAGCAAGTATAGAATTGGAGAGAAAGTGAAGATGAATACAAGAACTAAGAGGAAGAAGTGCGAAAAATTCAACGGCACAAGATAATATTTGATTTGTATGTGCACAGGTTTAGTGTCATAAAGCAGCAGGTGCATGATTGATGCCTGCTGCACGTCCTCTGCTCGGATAGGAGGGATTAACAGTCTTAATGGGAAACACACTAATTAGAGTGGAATTAACATGGAATTACTTGACTTGTAAATGCTACACATATGTTTGAAGTTTTGTCAGTTACAGAAGAGGTTGGTGGACATATCTGCACCACACATATGACAACCCTTCATATAGTTCATTAGATTCAAAAGGCACAATCTGCTGTGGATCCTCCAGAACAAAAACCTACGACTGGAAAAAGCCAGCTGTTGCTTTTATGTAGAAAATAAGGCCTGCATTAGGCAAAGCAGTTTAAAGCTCTCATCTTCTTCAAATTGCAACCGCTGTGCGGGCCATGTGCTGCCAACTAAATACCCTGATTGTCATGGAAAATAGAAAACCTTTTTGAGAAGAACAAAGGCCCGTGACAAAGACCCACCTTTGGGCCATCAAATTCCCAGATAATGTGTGGAGCTAACTGACATTTTGCAGAGACAACAGCCAGGAGACATGTTAACCTGGCAGACGGCCCATTTGCACACAAAGCTCAAAAGGCCTTTAAGTCCCTTGAGGTAAGAGCTTATGACGACTCGTGGGGCTCAGAGACCTCACAGTTTGGTTCCACTGCCTGTATGCTTCTTCTGAACTGCTCGTCAGATTGTTAGAAAGTTTCAGAAAACCCCTTCTACTACACCTTTCTGACATCGGAAGCGCTGTGTCTGACGCTTTCTTTCCAAAATGACAATCTGACGTTCACACCCACATCACACTGTGATTGGTCAGCTGTGTGGAGCTGAGAAAAAGTTTATTAATTCATTTATTTCTTACATTATTTTTGGAGCCTATGTGCCTTTATTTGATAGAGACAGGTGGGAGAGAGGAGTATGACGTACAACAAAGGTCGTCAGATGGAACTGAATCTGAGATAGTATCATATGCTGCCACAACCAGTTTCCTATTAATGTAGGACTGAGAACAGATCTTGTGACCTCATCTGGAGAAACAATTAAGCAAGTGCTCCACTTTAAAGCTATGAGGAGAAAAGCTGGGAGACACACCTAATAAAATAACTGGCTGCCCTAAGGGTCTTGTCCATTTGTCCCTCAGAATGATGCAAACATGTGGATCACTGGATTCACTCAGGAGTTAATTTTATTAGCCTGTTTCTTTAGGAAGAACAAACTCTCCCTGCCTTGGCTCTGTACTGCAGTACTTCTGCTCAGTGCCCTGAGGAATACTACAGTAGGCTTACACAGTTGTCAGCCTTTTGGGATCTCTATAAGAAAATAATACATCTGTGTCCTGTGGTTATAGGACAGCAAACAACAACACTACCACACAATAATGAGTCTTGAGCATTGTCTGCACAAGAATTAAATATAATCTCACAGTCTGTCTCTTTACAGTGAGATGAAAAACTGATCACTCACCGTGCCGTCTCCACACTTTGTACCAGCCAGAACCAGTCCAGGATCTGGCATGTCGTCACCCAGGTAAACATGTGTTCCTCGACACAGAATGCGCCCTCCTTCTTGTAGCGGGATGTTGGTTTCAATGGACACAGCGTTTGTTCCGATCACCGGCCGGTTGGCTCCTCCCTGACACTGGATTTTACCACACTTTGCATCCCTGCATACAACACACACAAGCGTGCGCACAAACATTAAAAAACACATAGTAAAACACTTCATTAAAAAAGCCTAAAACATAAAGGCCTGTCACTCGCAGACAAAGATAAGTAACAGTAGAGAGAGATGAAAGACTGCTGAAGAGAGCTGCACTGCTTCAGTCCTCCGGCCATTAAAGCAATTACATCAATTAACAAAGAGCTTGATTACAGAATTCACCCAAAGGGTGAAGATCTTTAGTGCAATTAGCCAACAAGAATAGCATGAAATGATTCATGAATACTTTCTTAGAACGTAATTAGCTGCTATCTTTCTCAAATTACATTTTTCACCCATGTACACTTTTGTTTGAAGATCACATGTCAGATTTCACAACGTAATGATGATTGCTAATGACACCACTTAAGCTAATCAGTTGTGTTTTGCACAGTAATTTCTCTGTACCTCTGCCGCATCAGTGCAGCTGCAGTGTCTTACCTCGCATCGCATTTGGCAAAGGAGCCTTTGGAGTCTTTCCCACAATTACCGTAAGGATCCCCCGCAGAGTTGACTCGCTCAAAGCATATCCCAGGAGCAGGCTTGGCTCCTGTACACAGGCAAGACAAACAAGGATAAGGCAAAAACATAATCACCAAAATGAAGCCAAAGATCCCCTTATAAAAGTGAAGATTGTGTACACAGCCTTATCAGTAGCCGCTGATTCACCTGGTCCCCACAGGGTGATGCATTGTTGCTCATGAGTCTGGCAGATGCCGTTGTAGCAGTATCCTTCAACGCTGTGGCAGGAGTGGCCATCGTGCAGATAAACGTTGGCCGGACAGTGAGGGTTGGCCCCGGTGCAGAACTCTGGCAGGTCACAGGAGTTACTGGACTCTCGACACAGGGTGCCAGCCGGCTTCAGCTGTAAACACATATAGGACAGGAAGCTGTCTCAGATCTGCAACAACACTGACTTACTGTTAAAGTCAAGGCTTTTGGGCATTGGATTTTATCTGTTGTGTCTTCATTGAAACACTGCAGGACTGTTCCTAATAGAGCAGCAACACTTGTGTGATATTAGCACCTGGTGTGCTGGAGGGAGTGAAAGCACTGTTGGAAAACAGTGATGAGGAGGAAACAAGTCTAAGAGTCTCTAACATCAGCATGACAACAGGTTCACAATAACAATGCAAACATGCAGCTATAATGATCTTAGTTTGGCATGCTGATGAGATGTTGGTCATGGACTAAAGTACTGGACAAAGTACAGCTCTGATGAAGGCCCAAGATAATGAGTAAGAAAATCACCAACATCATTGCAATTTATCCTGAGGGGGACATGAATGTGAATACCAAATTTCATGGCAACCCATTAAATAGATGCTGAGATATTTCAGTCTGGACCAAAGTGATGGACCAAGATTGCATCCATGGAGAAATGCTGCCAGTGTGGTTAAAAATGATATGGAGGAAGGAAAGTGTTCTCAGTTGTCTACAGGCCGTAGCAGTGATGGATTCTAAAATTGATTTTGCCGTCGAAGGCTTAATTTATGACCACCGGGCGGGTGAAAGATAGCAGCTTCTCACTAGTGGGTCCCCTCAACATTAGAGGTGACTCTAGTTTGATTCTAATTTAGTTTCTATTTGCACACATACTTAATTTTTTTTTGCTGGATATTCATGCTGTAATCTCTTTGCGTGGATAAATGAAAACTTTTGTGATGATTGTTATTTTCCAAAGGTTGTTTTTCCCCATTTGCCTCGCACCACAAAGGTAGAAAAAAAACATTTTTACAGACTGATCTGACATCTGAAAAATCTCCTTGACACTGTAAATTCCGCTCACGTACAGTACATTGTTCTGTTATTTTATCTTTGTGCATAACTTAAAGAAGAAGTTCTTGACACAGTATCTCTCTGCATATTTCATCTCGTGCTGCTCTGGCCTTTCTTGAGCCAAGTTGGAACTGGATCTACCCAGTAAGACTGCTGTTATGACTTAAATGGAAAGGTGTCTGGGGGGCTTATTAAAATATGAGAGTGAAATGTAAACACCAGCTCATTTTCATGTCTAAAATGAGCTATACTCACATATACCAGAAAAAAACCTACACACGAGGCTCTAGCTTATATGATGCTGGTGCCTCATGCCATGCAGTCAAACACGCTTTTGTGTACGGCACAGGGAATGACTCATTAGCCTCAAAATGGAGGTCTGCGCAGAAACATTTAATCGTTTAATCATCTTCAACAAATGTTCCTTTTCAAAGGGAGGACACACATCTGAGATAGCAAGGAAAAAAGATTTCCATGTCAAAGCAAAAACCGCTAATAAATCGCTGGAAATGAACTTCACGTAATCCAACTTGAGAACTTGTCCTCAATGAAATCTGCCTATTGGGGTAAAATATACCAAGTTTTGAATGAACAGACCTGAGTTATTAAATTACATCCAAGGGCACACTATTATGAGTCTCTTAATAACCTACCAAAGAGAATTAACAGAGTTTTTAGAAAGATTTAAGTCTTGCACTTGAGTTGGGAAATGAAAAATGTCCGTCTCCGCTGAGCAAAAAGCTTTGTGCAATGTTCAGAAGAGCAGAGGAAACACAATTTCAGAGCCTTTTCAGTTGTGAGAATGGCAGAAGGGCATTTAAATCGGGAATAGGGGACTTGAAAGCGGAGGGAGAATGCATGAAAGAGACCAAGGCCTGCATGAAAAGTCTCACCCTGCAGTCCTCGCAGCACTGTCCGTGGGCGCACACGGCGTCTCCCTTGAGGGTACATGTGGTGGCATTACAGCAAGGGTTCATACATTCCTGGAATAAAGGGAAACAAAACAACACAGTTAACAACATGTGGACCTGATCACTGCTCTGGAGTTCCTCTGTCAGATCAAGACTTCCAGGTCAGGGGAGCACACTTCCTGTCAGGAGGGGGGGGGGGATTCCCGACTTGCTTTCCCTGACCTGGAGACCTTTGAGACGTGTTGACTGCAGCTTGTGTAAAGAGGAGTATGTTTAATGCGACAACCCATACAAGAAAAAGTGGAACAGCGAAGCAGAGGAGGAAAAGATAGAAATCAGGTGCAGCAGTTGGGAGGCTGTTCAGATCTGATTTGATGGCGATAGCAGAAAGACATGGACGTGTTGTCCATTAGGGTATCATGGACAGGAGCAGGAGTGAGACTTGAAAGCCCCTAAGAGGTTAAGATTATAGACACTCCACTCCGTTGACAAGATCAGCCGGCCGCTGGCAGGAAGCGACCAGAGATTATACGTAAGGAGAAGTGAAAAGGAGCGTAATGCTGTAAAGGACTTCAGGCAGGTGCTGCAATGTTTATCTTTTATTGGATGCCCGAACACATCAGCTCTGTTTTCCAAGTATCAGAGAAACGACTCCCACTGTCATTTATCTCCTTTCAACGTGGCCGTTTCACTCGTGGGGCTCTAAGGTAATGACAAGACGTGCTGAAGGCTGGGAACTGGAGGGAGCCGGATCGCTCTAATTTTCAGTTGATGTGTGGTTTTATGAGTCTGGCTGTTTACATCTGGGCCCTGACGTAAGCCTATTGTTTGGAGAGGAGAGAAAAGACGGCTTTCATCTCTATGTCTAAGTGGGCCTGCAGATAAAACAAGCAGGGGCCTCCGTGGGGATATCATGGGGGCTGTGGAGGGGCCAAACTGGCACAGACGGAGTTGGCAAATGTAAATTATACATTTGGTTCGTCGGTGGTCAAACACAATGACTCCACTAAAATACTACCTACAGTTGCCTGTAAATGATGGAATACATAGTCATAACACCACTTAACTAAATAATCAAACACATGGCTGAGTCAGTCAGGTTTTAAGAGTTAGTTTGTTAAAGTAGTGAGTAAAGTCCTTTTCCAGGAACAGCGCTCTGGTTCTCAGGATTAGGGATGGACTCCAACAGCTGGGTGGAAAAAGTTCCCAGATTAATTAAGCTCCAAAAAAAATCCCTTACCAAACCTGTTCTCTCTCAGTGAACCTCTGCTCTCTCTTTGTTCATTCTTCTTCTTCTTTGTGAGTTATTATAGTTCAAAAAGACCAACAGAGTCAAGGAAGAAAATCTCCTTGTCAACCTTTAATCATATCAACATTTTAAGCTTATTAATTTCACAGCCCTGTGTTGTTACTTCCATGATTCTGCGTAAACAGCTGGTGAAAAATAAGTTGTACTATTCAGTAGGCTACAGCTGTTATTTCAGTCTATCAGATACATATTCAATCAACATTTCATATCTTCTGCTGATCTCATTTTCAGGTCGTTGCTACAGGTTGAGAATATTAATTAGGATGCCAATAAAAATCGAATGAGTTTCTGCCTTCTGAGCCAACAAAGGGTAGATACTCATCTGAATCTTTGAGTGTCAGTTGTTCAAAACTTTACTGAACTTAAATGATTAAAAGCTAATGAATTTGTGTCCAATGTATACTGAAACAGTTACTCAGATAATTTATAATAATCTGAAGTCATTTTCATAATTGATTAATTGTTTGAGTCATCATTGATTAAGCAAAAAAAAAAAAAAAAAGAAATTAGAAAAGCAAAGCACTTAAAGGTTCTAAATTCTCAAATGAGAGGATTTGCTGCTTTTCTCGGTTTCATATCATCAGAAATTGCACATTTATGGGTTTTAGTCGGACTGACAAGCAATTTGAAGAATCGTCTGGGCATTTTTTCGCCACCTCACATTCTGGAGGAAATCCATCAACCTTGAGAGATTTTGAGTGACATATTCATCATGAAACCTCCTTTGGTTTTAGGCTTTATGAGACAAGCAGCTGCTTTGGCTGCAACTCATGCTCCCCACATGTGAGACTCATGTCACCGTGTGTGTGTGTGTGTGTGAGTGTGTGTGTGTGTGTGTGTGTGGCTGGATACATGCATCAGAGCGTGCTCAGTTGTTTGGGTGGCACAGCCAAAGAAAGCTTATTTCAGCCTCGACGCGATTACACTTTTGTTTGTTTCCTTTTGTCACACAGTTGGACAGTGGTTTGATTAATGGGCCATCAGCGAGGATATGACATCACTGTGGCAGCCTGTCAGAGCACCGTTCAGCACATGTGGGGGAGAAGGTGTGATGTAAATAAAACACTTACATTGGAGGCCTCGGGTGGTTTGCTGAGCTTTTAGGCTTTATTTTTTGCTCAGCAGGTTTCAATGCTTTTAAACTGCAATAACAACGTCAATGTCAAGAGAAAGTTTAATGTGAAGTTTGTTGGAGGGGGGGTCTGAGTGAGCTGTTGAGATTTTCAATGGTTCAGGATGATTGCTTACAACACAGTCACCACGGTTTTCTTTTCACAATGACTTTTGTTCGGGGAGTATCAAGTTGGATGAGTGCAAGTTTGGTAATTTCAAGTATTGACGTATTGATTTGAGGGGGCAGTTTACAATAAGTAGAAAAGAGAATCTTAAGAAAAGTCAGGTTGTGTTTTTGGCCACTTTGACTAAAGGACCGCCCTTGAAATTTTTCTGAATCACATTCTCTACACTTCACTGAATCCTGATTCACCAAAGACTTAAAATTGATTTTCCCCAACTTATTTCGCGTTTAAACTTTTGTTTATTCTCCAAAAAACATTTTCTTTTTCACGCACTGTTTCACATCCACATAGTTATACGGAGCTGGCCGGGACAACCGCAGTGTTGGAGACTGATCACTGAAGCAAGTTAAGATGAATGTCTTACCTCTGGCTCCCCGCAGTCACACTCCTCTCCCTCCTCCACATAGCCATTGCCGCACTTCTGGCCACCGTAGAGCACCTTGACCTCGGGCATGTTGTACAAACACATGCCAACGCCTTTCTCCAGACTGGCAGCCAGGTCCTTCTTACTGCAGGTACTGAACACTGTTGGGAACGGATACCTACGAGAAGAAAGGAAGACCGAGGTTGAGTGAGATGAAGGAATGAAGAGATGTGATATTTAATGCATGCTTTTAGAGTCCAGAAATGAAAATGATCTGGAGAAAAGTGGACTTGATCACTGCACCGAGCCGGAACACAGACGGAGCTTTGTTCAATCGGCTCATTCAAGAGGCCTTTTTCACAAAAATTGAACGGTCTACTGACATTGTACGAGCTCCAGTTCACTAGATTTTCAATCCTACTCAATACATAAGCGGCCCATCAAATGTCCAGAGAAACATTTTCACTGGCAGCTACGTTTTTAAAAGGCATATCCTGGCTAGACTGGGACAATTTAAGCAACTGACTGGAGGGAAGAGCATGAGGAGGGATATGTGAAACCTTGATAAAATAGCGAGCCCGAAACCACATTAATTTCACTCCCTGGTATTGCTTACCTGAAGGGCTGACTAATGTCTAATTTAGTGAGGAAAGAAATTGGACTTTGTATTTAAAACGAGAAAATGTTATGACTTTAAAGATGAAACTGTGCGATATGCCAATAACAGCTGTGAAGCCCGGAGGAATGGTCCTCCTGCTGGAGAGAGCGTCTGCGAGTCTGAGAAGCAAGAATCGAATCGGGAGGCAGAGATGGAGAGGAATAAACAAAAATAATATCTAGATAAGTAGGAGAAAGAGAGGGGAAAAAAAAGGAAAGAATGGATGGAATGAAATCATTGGCAGAAGTCTTGCAGCTTTACAGGGGTGGAGCCAGTGGTGGTTAATGGTGGCACAGGCCCCAAAACAACTACAACCAGATGAAAAACAACAACAAAAAGGAACAAAATGAGACATGCAATGAGAGGCATAATGACAAAAACAAGCACGATCAGATGCAAAACAGCGACAAGAGACAGAGGAGGAATGAACAAAAACATGGACATAAGAAGACATCGGACATAAGAATGGCAGAAATCTTGCTGTTTAATCTTTGTTGTTTGTAACGGAACAATAAAACTCAAAACAACCACAAAGAAAGTCAGTGACTAAAAAGAGACTGTTTTTTGTGGTTGTGGGTATCTTTCAGTTTGGGTGTCTTGCTCATATGTAAGGGAGGGGGGGCTTTCACATGTGTCCAGTCTCGTGATCTGCTTAATGGAAGTACAAATAGAAGCTATTCATTGATATTATATTTCGAGTTAACCCTGAATGAACAATGTTAGTATTGCCCAGATCCACGGCTTTGAATGTGAGTCTAAACACATTTCTTGGCCTCCTCATTCAAACATTTCTAAACCTGCCCCTGAACTTAACCCTCCTCTAAGGCCTGTTTACTTCTTCGACCTCTCTAAACACACTGAAACACAACCCACAGGACACACAAAACAGCACTACAGCACAGCACATGATAGTAACATAACCAAGCGTTGACCTCGTGCTTCGTGCCAGCTAACAAACAAGAACAGCCTCACAAAAGGACTGAGAGAGAAAAGCAGGCTTTGGGGCTGTAAAGCGAGGATCTCGCAGCTCACACATTCAGAGGGGGACATAGTCTACTTTCAAAAAGAGGATGTGGAGGATGTGGCAGGCAGCGATGGCGAGCAGAGAGGATTGGCAGACGTGGCACGGAGAGAGAGGCAGCTGGCGGCGGACAACTGAAAAAGCTTGACTTCAGACAAAAACATGTCATAGACGTACGCAGCGATGGACTGACTGGGGTCTTTAAACGCAGCAGGGTGTGGAGACTGTCTGCAAAGCTTGCTGCTTGACAGGGCAGATTTGTGAAAATTCAACATTACACAGGCTATGTTTGTGGCGCCTGGCACGGAACAGAGGTGTGTGTGTATGTGTGTGTGTGTGAGGGGGGTGATGCTTTGCCGTTGCCTAAGGGGGATTTGGCTGCTGCATGGATATTTCACCGCTCTTAGTTGACTATAGTGAAGCTCCTCCTGAGGGGACTGGACCTAACGGTGGATTCAATGGGAAAGAAATCTGCTTTTTTTTCTTTTTTTTGTCAACCAAGAGAACACAGATTTCCCAAGAACACAGAAAAACATCCTCTTCTAACGGCCACCCTTGGGTGAAACTGCTGCATCCACTTCATTCAGACCGGCCACCTTTGACTGCTTTCATCTCTCACTGACCAAAAGCCAATCTGCCGGTCTCTATCCGCCCTCGTCTGCTCGCATAATCCACTTGTTAGAGTCCTTTTACCACCGTAACACACACAAACAGAGCTTTGCTGCCCTGCGCGTAGAGACCCATGCACCAAATCAAGGACAGACAGACTGTGCAGATCAAACTGCAGCGCGGAGCAGACCGAGCCCTTCGCAAATAGCATGGGCTGCCACTGATAACAGAACACAGGCATGCTCTGGGATCTGCAAGAGGGGCTGGAATTCACATGAGGGGTAAACAGAGTCTGTTCTCAATAAACTGGCATTAATGCAAAAAGTTTGGGCTGTTGTCAGTTGGAGATTTCTCCACTGAGGAAAATCAGATTTTCTTTGGACCAAACCAGGCCCACATGGAGAGTATTAACAAGATCCAGTGGATAAATGTATGTTAAAAACAACTCAGGTCTGAGTGCCATCGCTGTGTAATGCTTTGTCTGAGGCACGAGCAGAAGAGAGCATACACTTCTGGCCAACACTATGAGCATAAACCAAAAACACTCTTTATCATCAGCACCCTGTCCAAGCATGTGCCCACTAAGACCAATTATATATATACAATAAGAATGATATACTGTATGTTAGTAACTGTCCACCAAAGCCGAGAGAAGCCGACTGACAAAAAGAAAAAGTAAAACAATATTACTGATTTGAGTAAGTGACCTTTAAAACCAAATAAACAAAGCTCTCCACAAGTGAGCAATTATCATTTATATGCTGTACAGTCGAGGGCACCTCAACCAAGAAATCCTTCCAAATAATCTAACTTCGACTGATGTCCAATGTGGCCGGCGATTACGTGTGAGCAGGGCTAAGATAATTGAGCCACGGCGCTAATTTGCAGCTGATATCCCTCCAGGTAACAGGTGCCCGCTCCATCCTGGTAACAGATGCACTATCAGCCTCGCAGGGCGTCCAGGGACGCTGCGAGAATATCTAAGTTCTCCGTCACCCGCTGCCAGGTGCAGCACTTAATGGCAATGAGCAGATACACCAAAGGAGTTTACTGTCTGGACGCAGATGAGCAAAAAATGCATAATCAAGGACGGAATATGTTGTGGTGCTTTCCAAGTGTTTTTGTGCCAGCGGGCTGAATGTCTGCGACTTTCAGGGGGAGGACAGAAATTAATTTAAATGAACAGGAAAAGACAACAGTAAATTACTGTTCACTTGATATGCAATGCAGACGCTGCCTGGGCAAGTGTGGAGAATGTTTACGAGCAAGAACAATGTAACCGGACAAGGGCTTTTTGGTGAACTGTAATATATCATAAAATGGATTTAAAGCCCCCTGAAAATGTGGTTTCAAATCCAAATTATTTCTCTCTTACAGTAAATATCCGTGACTGAAAAAGCAAAAACGAAAGATAAAGGTGTGAAAAAAACATTAGTTATTTGAGATTAGGGATAAAATGCCTCAGCTAATCAGCTTCATCAGGAATGTGTGGGTGTGGCCTAATTAGATTTGAGTCCGTTGGAAAGAAAACAAAAATTCAGAAAGCAGTGAGGTGAAACAATCAAAACAGCTTGAACCTGGCCAAATATTTTGTCATTATGTGAGGGACCCCATCGCTCATAGAAAGAGGCAATTTTTTTCCAGCTGAACTTGAGAAAGAATTGGTTTTCAGGGCCCTTAATTTATTTTTGTTTTCTAAATTAGAGGGCAACTGAAGCATGCAGTTACAGGCAATACCCAAGTCGAACTAAAATGAAAAGTTAACCACTTTCACATTAGTTTACCTACAGAAAAACACACCATAAATCAGCATTAAATAATGTAGGAATAGCTCAAACACACAGATCTCAGTCTGCAGTAGTCCCACATCATAGGTGTGTATTATCACAGCTGGGACCACACGGCCGCTCCGCTGTCCAGGAAATTAACCGAGCAGAGAGTGTAAGTTTCCCTGGATAATATTAGCATAAAGCCCCGCACCCTCTCCAGGTGTAGTGTGCCGGGGTGGAACTAATTTGGCAGTGCACAACAGTTACACGAAATCTAATTAGTCCGCTCATTTCTGGCCATTTGAAAGGCAAATATGTCATTCACATTGTGAGTACCACACTGTTAAAGAGCACAGTCTCATCAGCGCCACCCAGACTCATACACCTGTGATACTGACGGAGGAAAATGTGTGGTGCTGACTCAATTAACATCTGATGTTATCTGCTCTGCTTTCTTATTGGGTGAACCTAATCTATGAAAATCTAATTGTGCATTTTAATGTAATTTTTAAAGAGAAGAAAAGCAGATATTTACATCACATTTACATACGTCTGATCATATTCACAAAGGCGGGTTTGGTTAAAGGCGCCATGGGGAGTTTGGTTACATTCAGCAAATTGCATTAAGTGTATCCGTGAGTGTATCCCACTCATATCCTATATTTTCCATAATGCTCAATAGTTAAATAGCTGTCTCCTAAATTCCCATGTCTTTCAAACCCTACACCTCTAGTTAGTCATGCAGTATTAACACAGAGATGACATGAGACATAATATAGTTCTTTTCACAGATGTAGTAGTACTGCTTGTGGGGAGTAAACTGAAACACTGTAAAAATCACTGGAATCCCCCTTTAACTCGCTCAGAAAAAAATGTTGTGAAGCAGGTCCTGGAGGAGGCAGCTTCTTCATGGTGATTTACAAAATGATCTTGTGGCATTAATCTAAGCCTGTACAATGTACCGAGATGCAGAGATATAGTCTCTTGTGCACCGAGCAGCTTTTCCTGGATCCGCCGCCTTATGTGCAGTGCAGATGACTCCTGTCAGTTCGATCATCGGCGCGTGAGGCCGGCGGCTTCAGAGGGGAAGGAAGTGTCAGTCTGGAGAGCGAAGTGTGTTTGTAGACAGAGGAGGCATTGGTCACATGAGGGCTATGAAGGGGCTCGTCTACTTGTAGGCTCTGTGACTGACATGAAGCCGTCTGCCCTGCTCTCTAAGCTGCGCTGCAGACTGACATGCGTTTAGTCCGCGCTAAGCAGGAGAGACATGTCTGACCTTTCGGGAAATGTTAGGCTGCAACACTGGCAGAAGCCTATGGTGATTAAATATCAGCAAGAAAAGCAAAATACAAGCTAAATTTACTGCAAACATTTACCCACCAGCAAACCTAACTGGCTTTCTCCCTGCTCTCCGCAGCAGAATGTCTGCACATAATGACATTTTTGCACCTTCTCGCCTCACTTGCACTCAGTCATTTCGACAAGAAAATAACAAGAGTCACAAGCCACCTCATATTGTGTTGACAAAGAATTCACCCCTTGGCCTCAAAGTCCAGCCGCAGCTTCCTGCTGGGCCTCATCTCTCTGCCCGGTAACACATATAGACACAGGAAAGTACTTTTGAGCTTTCTCCCCACGTTCATATGATGCAACTCTTAACTTCTAAAAGACATCTGCACTTCAAAATGTCCATGTGAACCTCTGTTCCTCTCCTCTGTCCCTCACATTTCCACTCATTGTTATGACACAAATCTCCAGTGGCCGGTCTTCACGGCTCACATGCCTGTCATAGACGTCCATGTGTAGCCAAATAATTCCTTCATTGTCATCTTTCTCCTGTTTGCGTCTCACTCTCACCTCTATCTCTCTTTGTGTTTCTCTTCCTGCTTTACCACTGAGGGAGATAAAAGACAAATGAAAGCACTGCTTCCTCGCTCCGCCTGTCTATCCAGGCATAAAGCACCTCTCTGCGGATCTCTCTCTGTGTGCCCTGGCCCTGATTACAGCTGGCAGCGTCACTGATAATCACGTCATTTAGATGCAGCCTGTCCTCTCCTCCATTAGCAAGTCTAAGCTGAGAGTATCCCAAACACACAGTCAAACGAGCTACACTGCTTTACAACAACGTGGTTAACATTCGAAAGGCATCTCTGCTGAGGGTCAGAGGAGGTTGCCAATATATATATATATAAAAGAAACCAGCTCTGTGAGGGGGAAATGAGTTCTACAGCCCAGATTCTAAAAAAGTTAGGACGCTGTGTAAAACAGAATTAGAACAGAATGTGATCAGTTGCTAATCCTTTTTGACATATTGAAAACAGTACAAAGACAATATATTTAATGTTTGACTTCATCACGCGCTTGATTTTTATAAATATCTTCTGAATTTGATGGCAGCAACATGTTTCAAACAAGTTGGAACAGGAGCAACAAAAGACTGTGAAAGTTGTGGACTGATCCAAAAACACCTGTTTGGATCATTCCACAGGTAAACAGGATCATTGGTAACAGGTGATAGCATCATGATTGGGTATGAAAGGTTCATCCTGGAAAGACTCGTTCACAAGCAAGGATGGAGAGAGGATCAAGACTCTGTCAAACACATGATTGTAGAAAGAAAATTATGCCAGGGCTCAGGAACACTTTGCAAAAATGTTGTCGGTAAACACAGCTTGTTTGAAAATCATTGCATTCTGTTGTTATCGATGTTTTACACAGCATCCTCACTTTTTTTTTGAATCAGGCTTTGTAGATTAGTTTGTGAAATTATTGGTTTTGTCAACAGGAAACTATAAACTCAGGCTGATAGTTCAGGAAATTCAATTTGGGAGATAACTTTAATAAGCCATGTTCAAACTTGGGTAAGCTTATAATTTTCATTTTTCAACCTGACACGGAAACTTTTGACAAAATGTTTCCATAACAAACATCAGAGCACAGAGGTCATTGTCTGACGCAGCACGACTGATATCATCCAGACATCAACATTGTCGAGACAACACAGTTGATCTCTCACCCTTAGTGTCAAAAATCAAAACAAAGGAAGTGCATATAGTGTTATCATTACATTTAACCCTACACAACTTTGATAATGATCACTGTGTTGGCAAAAAAATGCCTATTTAGACTTTACATTGGCATTCATTTGGAGTCGTGTCTCTGGGACCTGACAAATGTAAAACCCAATATCCACTCTTCTTTAAGCTCTGATTTTGTTCTCCTCCAACTCCTGAGGGAAATACTTGGCTCATTAGCAGCCAAACGATCCACTACATTCACCAGCTAGTTACTAACTTTGAGTGTTTTTGCTGCCTGCTGCTGCTGGAAAATAGTGTGAATGAGACAGTAAAGTTATGGAATGTAAAAGCAAAAACAATGAGCTGAAAGATGCTAAAACAATTTCACACAGTCATGGTACAACATATTGCCAAAGGACTGCAGTTGAAAATTAGAAGGTGACTCATTTACAGAAATGTTTGTGGTTCTAATAAATAAAGAAATGAGAGCAGAGGGGAACTCCTGAGTTGGGCAATAAATCATCAGTTTGTCACTATGAACGACTGCAACATGTTTGACCTATTGGTTATATGAAAATATTGGTCGCTGCAGCTGTAAAGATTTCTCCCACGTAAAAATCATCAGACTTACTGACACAGTATCAATAAAAAACTGAATCTGGTGAGCTAATTGCAGAGCTGTTGCTCATGTCTGCTCCACATTGTACAGGTGTACCTAATAAACTGGCCACTCAGAGGATCACTCCTTAACATACTGGATGATCTTCCAGTTTTTATTGCGTTCATTCACTCCAGCATTTTTTGTTGTGAAAATCAATGTTTTTAATCGTAAAAATCAATGAACTGCATAAAATGTCTCATTCAATTAAAATATTAATAAATAAGCAGGGAAATATTGATACTTGGAGTCGGTGCATCAACACAAAATTGCCAGGCAAAATGTCAACGAACCACTGTGTATGGATTTATCCTGCACCCTTTACTCAGCAAACAGAGGAGCGAGTTTCAGAATGAAAGGTCACTGATCACCTCCCTCAACTATTAATGCGTCTAATCTCATAATTATGTAGCAAAGAGTGCCGAAAAGGAGCGTCTGTGCTTCATTAACCTATTAAAAAATTCAACAACACTCTGACTCATTCTCGCCCATTTAGATCATGCAGTCATTTTTCTAAACTCTCCGCATGACATCATTGGATATCTTTGGCCGGTGACGAGGTGAAGCGAAGTCATCATGCCGTCAACGCAGAGTGCATATGTAAAGCTACACTGCATAAATTCAGCGGAGTTCGGTTTTGCATTATACTTTTTTTTTCCTGTGAAATAAAAGTTGGAGCACGAGAACAGCAGGATGAGCTCACTGTTGCCAGCGGCTGCACAAACAAACAGGGTTTCTGACAGCCTGCCCCCCTCCCTCTGTTCTATTTGTACAGTAAAAGGTCATTCAAGTTTTTCTGGGACAGTTCTCGTACATAGTAAATTATTTTATTCATGTGTTTTTAGCAGATTTTACATAGTAAATTATTTTATTCATGTGTTTTTAGCAGATTTTGAGGCTCTTTCGCAGGGTGTGCTCAGACGCCACCAGCAGTTTTCTTCCACTGTGGCTTTGCAGATTTCCGACATAATTGAGGCTTTTATCCACTTTTAACGTCAGCGTTTAACGACTAGAGCCACAACTAGTGGCAGTAAAATCACAAATCCCAAGGAACTTCTCACAGATTCTTACGTATCTGCTCGTTGCTCTAAACTCATATCCAGCTTCTCAGATCTTAGGACATCTGTGTTAATGTAATCCTGAATAGACCACTGTACTGCAAACAGCTGTATTCACCTGTTCTGTACACGTTTCTGTTCTCAGCTGTTTGTCCAACTAATTAACGGCTTCCTCTCTTGTGGAGCTGCGTCTTCCATGCGTGCAGCTGCATCTCCTTCCTGAGAACACATTAAGGTGTAATGGGACGAAGAGCTCGGCTCAGAAAGGCTATTGGTCTGATTCATTCTATAGCCTGGTGGTAACTCGACTTTATGTAGTGTAATGCAGACACAGTTTCTAAATTCCCTGAAACCTATTTTGACATTTCTGCATTGCAATTTCCTGTTTCCTATTGGCCGACATATACTTCATCAATGCTCATATATCTACGACAAGCTAATAACCTTGTCGATTCATTGGTCTAGTTATAGCTCATTCCTCATACATCAGCATCAGGCACGGATTACTAAAGCTGAAAGTACTTCATAGGCTGCACCTGACTAGCAGCAAACAAACTTCTTCAGGAGTAGATGTGATTTGTGATGATGTGGGTGTGATCCACCCTCCTGCACAGGAGATTTGAATACACTTAAGGCATAATGTAAGTGCATGCGGCACAGTTTTAGATCACTGCTAACAAAGATAAACTTGTGGCCTTCTTCACATCGCTTGACTGATTCTCCTCAAATGGAAAAAGACTGCACCAGCATCTCATAAACACTGGCCGGAGGATGTAATGGCACACCTCGAACTCTAACAGCTAAAGCATACTAACTCTTGGCTCAACCAGAAAGTTTTACAAGATCTGGCAACTTTCCCTGCTGTATTCTCAAAATTGGATAAATCCCCATTATCGTTTTGTGAGCAGCGGCTGGGTGTGTGTGAGCAGTTTCTCCGTCAGTTCGCATTTTGAAATAGTGACAACTCTGTCTTTGTCTCCGTCTTCTTCACAGTGTTGTGAAATCTATGCTGCCCACATTCATCCGGGGCTCGTGGGACTCACCATCAGACAAACCAGACTGGCACCGGACCAAGGGTGAAATCTGGTATTGCACTCTGGGTTCCCCTTATCTGCTTGCTGTTTACTAACAGTCACAGAGTCCATCACTTGCAGCAGCACTGTTATCTCAGCGACCCAGGCAAGAGTGGAATACAAGAGCAGCTGCTTTAGTCTCAGGCCAAAGTGTGTGTGTGTCCTGTGTGGGGTTACATGTGTATGTGTGTTTGAGCCTCCACTCACACAATAACACAAGAACAAAGGAGCATCATTTACAGATGCAAATGATCCAAACTGCACAACTAGTGGAGCTTAATCAATCTTTTTTTTTTGACCATTCAGGTGCAAAGGAAGTTGCTAATTCATTCAGTTTAAAGTTAAGATGATCAACATTTTAATCCTGTAGGTGTCTGAAACGAGGCTCTGAAAGGGTTACTGCATAATGGCTGGAAACCACAACAGAGAGAAAACGGCCTAAAGTCCAAATTTTAAACCTTTGTCTGAGCTAATGTTTCTAATCTTGAGCCATTTTTGCCAACGTTGTTCCAAGCGAAGATTTTATTGGAACTGCCAAAAGCTGAAAATTGAAATGAAATAATAATCTAATCAGTCTAAACCTACAATCTAAATACATACAGGTTATAGAAGTGACATTGTAATAAACCCTCAACAGAGATAAGTATTCCATTGTCAGTGTGTTGCAGTGGACATTTACTTTTAATCATACATTTTAGTATGCATCAAAGAGATCACCAGAATCTCACCCTGTGGAAGGCGTCATGATGCAACCTCCACGATCCACTGTCATCCTGCAGCCACAGCCGCGCTCCGGGGTGTCGTGGTTCATGCCAAAATTGTGTCCCAGCTCGTGTGCCAAAGTCACGGCGGCACCCAGCGGGTTCTCAGAGTGATCCTGCGATGGTGAAAAAAAAAAAGGGCACCCATGAACAAGAGACCGTGTTAATTATGTGTAATCTTGTATATTTGACTGTGCGTGAAATTTAATCAACGTTACTTGAGCGAGCTTCTAGTAAAAACCGAGCCACACTGAAGTGCACAGTCACTCACAAAAAAAAAGGAAAAAAGAAAGAGAAGACAGAAAATGCAAAGTTCAAAGAAGACAATTTTTAAGCTTCCAAAACAGTTCAGTAACTCTCCAATCTGCCCCCTCATCCTTCTTCTATTACTCATTCTCCTCATGGAGGCCTGAATTCATCTGCCATTCCATTACCCCTGCAGACCCAATCATACCCGCTGCTAGTGGAGACAGCTACTGCAGTAAGCTCCATGAACCTACCGCTGTATGACTGGCTGCTGCATTGATAAGCGAGACAACTGCCCTTCACGAGGCAGACAGAGACGGAGAATGACGAGAGAGAGAGAGAGAGTTTCAGTTTCACCTGAATTTGTGGACAGGCAGGTTGAGAGGGAGGCAGACAGAGACAGGGGGGCAGTTTGGAGGGTGACTATGAAATGACATGTATGCTGAGATGAGACTGGAAAAGAGATAAACAAATAGAGGTAGATGACACACTGACTCGATCAACTTCTAATAGAATCTAATAGAATCATACTTATAGAATCTAATAGAATCATACTTTGATGATTATTTTCTGCTTTTTTAATTATTCTCAGAAAATTGGAATTAAAGCTACAAATGTGATGTAACTCATGTAATGCATCAGCTTTTCAGGAATTTTATGTGTGATTTTGCAAATATGTCCCACATTCATATTGGAAAAAATATTCTTATTGATAATGTGATACTAAAGGAATTGATGTGAGTTTGCTCATTTTGAGAAATGTGTTTACTCGAGTTACACTGGATGTTGTTACGTATGGGTAGAGCCAGACCAACTGTTTACCCTTGTTTCCAGTCTTTGTGCTAAGCTAACCTAAATGGCTGCTATCTGTATGTCTATCATACAGAGATGAGTGGCATCAGTACTCCCATCAAACGCTCCACCACAAAGGGAGTAAGCATGTTGTCTAAAATGTTGAACTTGTCCTTTAATTTCAGACAAATCTCCCCCTTTGACTGATCAAACTTTTGTTGGGTGGCGGGGTTTGAAATGGAAGAGAAATGTGAATGTAAATGATATATTCAAAATGCATACATTGTGTGTGAAAGTGCAGCCAAGAAGGGCATGTTCCAGATGAATGCTACATAACTGGTGGCATGTTGATAACACAACCACCCAAAACGTCTGTATTTAAACTCTCCATAATGTGCGTGATTCAGCATTTCAAATCTGGCAACCCCTGAGAAAGAGGTCGCCCACATAGCTACTGTTTATCCTACTGTGGTCTTCAAATGTTCTCTGCAATGTGCATGAGAAAATCACACACTTCCTCTGCAGGCGAGGTCATATGTCAAGGTTGAGGGCAAGCCTATCTATTTTCTGCTCTGATTACAGAGCAGCACTGCGGAGAGTTGCACCCTCTGTGTAAAAACAAAGAAGGGAAACTTTCCTCTTCTTCTGTCATCTTTATCAGTTTATGTCACTATGTGTGTGTGCAATTCATGGTTGAGTGCTTCCTCACAAAAAAAGTGTAATATCAGAGAGAGTCAGCAGAAATGGATGAAACTCTTGGAAGCCACAGTCATTACTTTGAAGCAGCTATAAGCCATTGTTGTGATGGTGAGAATTTGATAGTGTTGGTTAGGAGAAATGCTCCGATATTCTTTCTGATATCATTTCCAACCATGTGAGAAAATAACTCCGACGCAAGAATACCTTATAAAAAAGTGGATATACGTAGTCTGCTGTCACAGTTTAAACCATTCACATAGAAAGCCCCATGGGAGTTTACTTGAAAATGTAAATAACATTTCGACGCATAAATTGAAAGAGCATGTGGACCAAATCGGGGATTTGAGGCTGATTAACACACACATGGTATTGCATGGTTTGAGAAATGGTTCATGTCATCTGGCTGCCCTCTAACTGGTTACATGGCCCTTTAATCTCGGTCCAAACCAGCTGCCATCTGTAAGTAATGGGGAAGACAAACATCTGGAGAAGCCTCACCGCGGCCAACAGAAAACATATCTATTAACGGGGGATGCACATCTGGGCCGGGGCGTAATGGCATTGTGCTGATAACCACTTTGTGATTTGGCATTGTAGTCAAGTGCTGCAGCAGGCAGAGGAGCCCAACAGGCAGCTAATTTATTATGTACAATAATTTAGTGTACCTGGGGTGATGTGTAGTTGTGCGTAAAAAAGCGCATTTTGATTCAAATGTATGGCATAAATAATTTATCACATCTCATAAAAATGTTAATGTGCTTCGGTCTAAACGCCGTGGCCTTTGATTTACCCCCGTGCCCCACCCACTCTTTCAGAGATGTCACAGGAAAGCCTGTTTGAAAGACTGCAAGATTTCAAATGCCCTGACAAGGATTCTTCTGAGAGTACATCTTTACATATTCCTCTGTGCACGTAGGTGTTTGTGGTAATGATGAGGGCACGAACTTTGAGGGACTGCCAGCACAAATATCATTATGTTGAAAACTTCCTGCCAGACCTGTCTGTAAAATGCGCTTCCAGCAAACAGAGAACACCTCTTCAGTGTGGATTGTGTTACTCTGCCGAATTTGAACAATGTCCACACGAATACAATCACCACACAGAGGAAGAGGAAGGCGGGGGCACGGTGGGAGCGGCGAGGTGCTTTTATACTCACCATGACAATGCCTCCGGACTGCTCCGCTGTGCACATGCTCATAATGGGCGCCATGCCAATGGTGGTACCCTGGAAGTAGACCCCGCTGCAAAGCACAGAGGACAGAAGGAAGGTGAGCAGGAGATGAAGATGTTATAGTGTTAACATCTATCTATATATCTATCTTTCTATTTTAAATCTGCACCTTATGAGCTGAGCGTTGTCGTGAGGTTTCTGGGGCAGCAGCTTGACTTTCCTCCAGTCGAGGAACTCGTGCAAGGTGGTGAAGGGATCCTGAGTGATGGGACATTTATCAGAGTCACTCCACACCTCCAAACCCACCAGGGCCACACGGATGTCCAGAGCTCTGTAGAACTGAAGGGTGTGGGTGGGGGGGCAGGGTGTGTTGATAAGTGGAGAGAGTCAGTGTGGATAGAAAGGCCAGGAGATTTATAGAGCTTAGATTACATGAGTGAAAACACCTTGAAACAGATGCTTAAACCACTGTTGGAGCAGTTTACCTCTTGTTGCTCAACAGACTGAATTACATTACATTTAATTATGGCAGTGCTGAATTCTCCTGTGTGCATCGGCATCATGTTTTTATCCAATCAGATGTCTTTTTCATGTCTCTATCCATGTTTTCCTTCTGTAAATCCACTTGCCCGCTCTGTCTGCTAGCTATAGATCCGCAGCCCTGGCAGAGGTTTTAGACAGACTAAAAGCAGCTGTTTTAGCAGGACGTTAATATATCACACAGCCATCCCATTAATCTCTGCTGCCAGCAATATTTCTATTTTAAAAAAGTGATTTATCCCTCCTGTGCAAAGGGGAGAGGATGTTTTACCTTGTCCACATAATTGGCTATCTCTGCCAGTCTCTGTTTAACCTTCTCCACGTCCCTCCCGTGCTTCTGAAACTGAAATGACATGTAATCAGCGGCAGAAACATTCGAGCAACAGTACTCACAAGTAATTGCGCTGCATAAAGACATAAACGATACTGTAGTTACAGTCATTTTCAGAACTAAAAGGCATGAAACAACACAAGAACACCCGCGAAGGCAAATACGTTTTACTGTGTGTTAGGCAGCTTGTCAAGCTGTGACCATCTGGATCTAGAAAAATCTCCCAGTGTTAGAGAGACGAATGGCACGGCCGCAGGGAGCAGGTATATTGGCAGATCTGACAGCCTACGAAGCTTTGGAACCAAATTGCAGCAAAGTCAGACCCTCCATTTCCACCCTACTGTGCACCCACCTGCGTTTGGGGCCGGGCTTCAAATCCGAGCCCGACAACATACTTGATTTTTTTTTTTTTTTTTTAATTTCCTTTCTTTCCATTCAGGTCGGTGACATTGGCAGAAGCCGCCAGGAGGAAACCCCACAATGAGCTCGTCAGTGCTAACGGGAGACTCCTCTGTATCCACACGGCTTTTTCCTGTTTCCTGTCTGGTCCACTGGGAAATCGTTCAGCACTTCCTGTCAGAACTGAGCCTTTGCCACAAGACCACACTCCTTGTTGCACACTGACCTAGTTCTGCAGCCCCAGCAGGATCTGCTTGACTGTTACTACAGCTTACCATGCTTTTTTCCCCCTACTGTCACCATGAAGGGCGGCTGTGTTTTCAGTGTGTTGTTTCTGTTGTTCAAACACTGTATTTGTGAATGGAAGCCAGGCAGGTGCCTTACCTCTCTGTTGTCGGCAACGATGATCAGCTCAACGTACTTGGTCGTCTTCTGAGCATGTCTTTTATGCTGACGTGAAAACAGAGATGTTGCATGTTAGAAATGTTTTGCCATTTGCTAAAAAAAACCTTTGTCCTCTTCATCCTCCTAAAGATATTTCATGCATGTGCAACTATTACACAACACACACAAGTGATGTATTGTCACTTTCTGTTCTACGTTAAAAGCCTTAAGATAAAAACTTACAAGACTGCAAACCCCAAAAAATCTCATGTGTGTACAAGAAATATAAAGCTACTCTTAGCTAAAATGTGAATATAAAGTATCCCAAATGCCAAACTGTTTCTTCTAGTAAAAGCTCCAACAACTAAGCAAACCTGCAATTTTCTATCATGTCACTATCAACATTGAGCTTAGAAAAGTCAGGATATCACACAAAGGCCTGCCAGAATATACGGCCATATTCAGTGATCTTTATGCCCTAATGTCCTGTCTGTTAAGGTGGAACTGATGCTCTTATAAAAACGCGGCGCCCAGATATTACTCAGGGGTCATTAAGTAATGTATGTTGGTAAGTTTCACTTCCTGACTCAAATGGAGTTTTTAATGCTTGGGAATAGTGGCAGATGGATGCTGCACCTGCTCCATGTAAATCATTGGCCAAACCTGCATGGGCCCTCGACTTTGGGCTCTAAGTGCAGATAAAATGTGTCAAGCCCAAGGCAACACCCTCTGGGAACTTATCCAACCTGGTCGTCTTGCCAATTTGCTGATCTTTGGTCAAACGCCCATTTGTCTTTCATCAAGTGACAGATACCCTTACCCTTCAGAAAGGTTTGTCAATTAAAATCCAACAAAAAAAATATGCTGAAACTGAGGACAATATAGCTCTGAACTGTGATATCCAAAGCTCTAATACGAGCTTTGTGATATAAAAAAACCCCAACATAATACTAATCTCACCCTCGTGTGGAAGGATTGAAAGGGGCTTTTGATGTGCTTTTCAGGGGCAACAGAGGACATGTTGAAGCCGTGGCCGCAGTCTCCGGGGGTCAGTTTGAGTTCTTCCACTCGGTAGATGAAGTGGGCACCGTTGTCAAGACCAGACGCCGGCTCAATGATGAATGTCTTGTTTTCCAGCGCGATGAAGCCTCTGCAGAGACAGCAGCGCAAGTTTGAGGACAAAGCTTCAAAGCATAACCAATCTCTCAAACACTGAATTCTGATTGAATGTGGCTCATATTTTATCCAAGTCCACTTTTAGTGAAGCCAAATGAAACTATGAAAGATTTTTTGTTTTATTGTTTTTTTTTATTTTGGCAACGGAGCCAAGGCACACCGAGTCTCTAAATGCCAACCTGGGTTTAAAAGTCCTCATATCTTGATGCACAAAAGCTCTTTCAAATTCAAAATGAGTTCAGCCAATTCCTCATGTGTACGTGTTCATCTCTCCTATTTCTAATCAATACAAAAATTAAACATTACTGCTCTTTGTCATTAGCCGTTATTGTGTCGATAAACGGCTGTCATGGGAAAGTAAACATCTTTGTCCTCAAATATTTCCCTGCTGTTTAATTAAGCAGAAGATGACATTGTGCACGTTGAGACTTTTTGCTGATGCCCAAATCTTCCAGTCGTGGTTGGTCATTAGCAACAGCGAGATGCCAATTACATCCAAAACGAGTGCGGATATTTCCTGGATGCCTCTGTGGACAAAGACAATGAGGTGTGACATTTTCTCCTATTCCTGCGAGTCACACACCGACTTACTGACAGCGCGCTTAAGGGGCTTAAGAGCGATGGGCTGCTGTGCTGACTGACTTAAGTAAACATAAACATTGCGGTGGCAAATAGCACTTAAAGGGCAGTGTCGAGACGCTGCTCGAATATAAACACGCCGGCTACGTTTCCTTACCGAAGGCCTGAGCAGGTGCTGAGGGTGACGTCAGAGTTTGGATGCTCCTGCACTTCTCCATGGTAGTAGCAGTTATTCTAAAAGAGATCAACTGTTAATTTACCTTTACAAACTGTAGATGAGAAGATTTTACACAAAGAAAGCTGGATGATCTAATTAAAAATGCATTATGGTCAAAAAGAACAAAAGCCGCTTGTCGCCGCTCTTAAGTGACATCAAAAGAGCCAAGGAGGACAAGAGAGTGTGCTGATGCCGTCCTGACTTACGTCCTTTGAAATTAGCATGCTCTGGAGAACAGTCGCTCCTCTCATCCTCCTCCATATAAACAGACCTTTTTTGAAATTAATGCAATCTACACAGTTGAAGGGAGAAGCAGAAAACTGACACAGATGGGAGGTGACAGTAATATGGTAATTGTTTTTCCTGGGTTATTCCACCAGAGTGGTCTAGTGGAGGGAAAGGAGGACATTTAAGGCTCCTCAGACACAGAGAAAACACTGTTGTCTGCGCACAGAGGAAGTGGCTCTCATTGACGGGGAATACAGACCTCCATTTACTGTCTCGCAGCACTCCAGTTCTCTTAAATCAGCCGTCATTACTCACTACCGCTGACTATTTCTCATCCCCAATATTGAACGGCGGGAGAAAACAGTTGTGAGATTTTTGCAGAAAACAGTAATTTCCAGGAACTTCTGTTTGACAAGTGGAGCACAATTCACCGAGCCAGGTGGTGATGGAATGGAGATTCATTACATTAAGAATAAAAATAGAGCAGCAACAAAGGCTCTGTTCTTAGGCTACGCTTGACCTAGATTACTTCACCTTTCAGACGAGAAAACATCAGGCAGCGATAGTGATTGTCTCCCTCAGTTATCCTCAATGTGTCTGTGACTTTTAAAGTGGCTAAATGCATGCAAAGTGAAATATTTAGTCATATGCTCATTTTTAGAAAATTTCCTGGAGCTAGAAAAAAAGCAGGACAGAGATGGAAAACATCTTGTTTAGCCCCTCAACATAAAAAAAGGAAATTGAAAAATGTCCTTGTAATGACTGACCCACTGCAAAGCCTCTACTTGTTAAGGATTTAATTTATCTGTGTTGACCTGTGTGATAGAGGAGCGGCGGCAAAGTCATTACATTTTCACAGATTCTTTTGTCTTATCAGATCATTCGCAGACTGGCAGAGTTTATTTACTCTAAAGTCTTTGCACTGATCCCTGATTAACACATGGCTGATTGCTGAGTTCAGTGACAGCAGGTACTGGAAGTGTGCAGCTGCGCGAGGCTTATCTAAGACAATACAGTATGTCTATTTGACAGCCTGATGCAATACTTGTAACATCCTCCCACTCAAAATTAAAGGTGAGAGAGAGAGAGTGGAAAACACTGTTTGCATAACTTTGCGGGAAATAGACTTGTCAGTCATTGCCGAATTACCAAACATTTCCCCTTCGAGCTGTAAAAGACCTGTCAAACTGTCTCCGCCGCCCTTCAATTAAACAGTGATTTCAATCCAACTTAGCTGCATAAGGGCAAGAGACTGTTAACTATATTAAAAGAGAGAGAGAGAGAGCGAGAGAGAGCTTTTCAAAGTCACACTTTATTCAACGCCACAGAAATGGCTGCTACAAATGTCTGCCTGTTGTCACGCAGTGTAACCTCCTTTCTACCCAACTTGAAGTAAAAATACCTTAACCACAGGAGGAAGAATCAATTTTCTCTTTTGAGCCACATAAACTGATTTCAACAAGTGCCTCAGCGACTGGCCTTGAGAAGTGCTTGAAATTCACCGCAAACATCAGCGTTCGCTTTGATTTACGCAGCGAGTGTACACGTCCACATTGAATGAAACAAGTAGCCGGGGACAGATCAGCTGCTAAAAGGGGATTCAATGATAAAATCCTGATGGCAATGTTGGCTTAAAAAACACCAAGCATAAAATACAGCTTATCATCAAGTAGGCCACAGGCTGAATGTCCTGGTCAGCAACAGCCAGAGGCTTTCAAATACACACAGGGTCACATGATAGTGATAAACAAAACAACATCTAAAACAATTACTTATTTTCAATTTTCAACTCGTGCATATAACTCAGTGCAGATGATCATCCATAATACTGATCCTGCAAAAATGAAAAAACATCTGTCTTTCCGCGTGAACATTTTTTTTAAAGGGTCAGTTTTTACAGCGTGACTGCAGAGCACCACTCCACGTCAACTGGGCCATAAATGTCAAAAGCACTCGAGTGCCACCGTACCGTGAAGTTGTGAGCGCCGGTGACTGCACTTCCATCCTCCCGGTAATGTGTCTCAGTGTAATGGCTTGCAAAAAGACCCCTAAGAAGAGACAAAAAAAAAAGAGAACAGACACATCAAACATCCAGGTATTTTTTCCAACACTGTGATTTTGAATGGATTAGGAAGTGTGTGTTTTAGGACGGGTAAGAAAACTCTACCCTTAGCTGACTTTTTATGCAGATTCAGTGTTGCTTGTAAGGATTTGGAGGATAATGTGGACGAAATGCTTAGCATTCTGAAGCGAGGAGAGACTTGATTTTCTGTGAATTTATTAGGTGATTTGTACGTGTCCTTGAATCCCCTGGCATTCAGCATGACTGAGTAGAATCCCTGCTGAGGTAATTATTTTGTGCCTGTGCATTTCTGTGCATGCGTGTGTCTGCGGACATATTTTAAACTTAGTGTCAGTGCATGTGTGTGTGGGGGTTTTCCTCCTAAGGCCATGAGCAGATGGACACAGTGAGCCCCACCCCGAGCATTGGCAAAGGAGCAGCAGGAACACCCATCTTTTGCAGCTGCATAATCACACTGACATCAGGCAGGATGATCTCAGGATGTGTGTGAATGTGTGTGTGTATGTGTGAGAAAGAGGTAGCATTAGCAAGTAAAAGATGCAGAAAAGTGACATTTTCCTCTACAACTCTGTTCGTGACATGATTTATGATTCCTGTCCAAATCACAAAAACCTAACTGCACCGAGGAGCGAAGGTGAAACATAATGCAAAACAGTCAGCTGAAGTGCAAAACTGCAAAGGTGAAAACAAAAAGTTTCAGAAAAGTATCACAAATTGGCCGACTTTTTCCTCCAAAAACATGGGATTCATAAGACAGACGGGGAGATGGAGAGGATTTAAAAAACTGGAACGCACTGTTTGTCCAAATCACAGTGGGAATCGTTCATATCCCACAGTGCTTTGCAATCACACACAGTTTGCATTGCACCACACACCAGAATTAGATGAGAGTGGATGAAGCCAATAATTTACTCCTTTCATACTCCGGAACCATTTCATATCTTATCTGTAGATTTGAAGTTCATTTGGTCTGACCTGTTTAAAGAAGGATCAATCCTCCGTGGCTCTGGCCTGACCACATTTAACTTCATTAAATACTTATTATCACTTCAGTGTGCCTTATCATGCCATTAGCAAGCTCTAAACCAAATCCGATAAGCCAGCGGCCGGTAATCACTTTAAAGGGCCCGGTATGTCTCATTAAAAATGGATGACACATCAGAGGGCGGCATATGCTTAATGGAAAATCCCCAAATATGTATCTTTATACTTAACTTGCAAAAGCGGTGTTTAAAAAGTGACACTGATAAACAGGCACCTCCCGGTAACACCCACACAATACTGTTTTTTGCTGAAAGGAGGACAAATTCAAAACTGCTCTAATGCAGGATATGTTCGCAGTAAAGATGGGATTTGTGTCATGTGAGCGGTAATTCCGAGCAAATGCTCCCGTGCCGCATTTCGGGGGCATGTTTGGGAGCCAGCTTAGGCCAGCGTGGCCCCTGGTGCTACGACACATACTGTATTAAAGCTGCGGGTTTTTACATGAGGGAATCTGCCTGTAATCAACTCCTTGGCAAGAGCACAGAGTTTATGAGGCCATGAATGTTTACTGCGTGTTTGAAAAGAGTTTCCTCTGCCCTCGCTCGCTACCTTTTAGCTCTGCGGCGCGGGATTGTGGATCTTGCACAGCTGCTATTGACCTCGCTGATGATCATACGCCCTTGGTTCCCTTTTCTCTTCTGCTTTGCCTTTTTTTTTAACTGTCCCAGCACAGAGAAATAAATCGGAGCTGTTGGACTGACTGCGAGCCTTTAAAACAGGCTCTGGTTTTACTTTCTCCAGAGCGTTTAAAAAAAAAAAAAAGATAGGAGTTTGACATTTTCATTGAGAGCCGATAGAGAATGACATCCTCGCGGCACCCAAGATGTGTCGGGTTTTTCCACTAAACCAAAAGCAACGAAGGAGAACGAGTTTCTCTCCAGATACCAAAATACTTCCATGTGATTACACTGTCTTTCTTAGCAACCACCACCCAACTCCATCCCTATTTTGGTCAAGAGCAACACGTAGCCAATCAAATGCAATTTAGATGGAGAATGGCAGATGAGAACTGGGCAGAAAAATAAATAACTCTTTTCACATCAGAAACCCAAGTGTGAATTCCCCAAGTGCTGCTTTCAGTTTTCCTCCAGTATGTTGTAAGAGACAGGTTGTGAAATTTATGAATGGAACAGAAAGAGGAGTTTCTCAAGGATGTGCAAAAGTACTTTTCTTTCCCAGCTCCACATGAGGACGATGACTGTTTCAGTCTCTAAGTTTCAATTCATTATTAAACTGCAATTGTAGAATGGCATCTTTGCTCTTTCACTGCTCTCATTATTTACTTTTCCGATATAAAAATCTTCACATTTTTCTTCTTCAGAAATGTTATATAAATCTCTTGTAACTGCTTGAGTCAATAACCATTGATTCAATGCTCCTAAGTGTGTGTTGCGAGTCATTAGACACAGTCTAACATCTAATTAACGTTTCACTAATAGTCACCCAGGTTAATTGTGATGAATGAGGGTCTCTTTAATAGCACCTCAGGGAGGCAGGAAATGCTGTTATTTGTCTTTAAAAAAATAATCTTCCATCTCTTTTCTTCAGCATCTCACAAAGTGCTCTTCGGAATTAATTTAATTTCTCTGAAAATTAATTTACAGCATGAATTATTGATTGTTTCTAAAATCCAGATGAACAGCTCTTCACACTTCCCTTTAGAGCCTTTTGTGTTGTCCATACTCATATTGTTTGGACATAATTAGAGGAGCAATTTACTACTTAGCAAAGGTGTTCGAGTAGATCTTTGTGATTTTATTGTCCTTTTAACCTCCTGGATCTCTGATGTCTCAGATGAACATATGTTCCTGCTCCCTATCCATCTCCTGACATAAGCAGATCGCTGACACATATCCTACACAGCAATGAAAGAATGAATGAATGGCTGCCAGAGATATGAGGAGCACAATGCAAGGACCAAACAGACAAGGACACAGTAGAAAAACTCATTACACTGGACCACACAAAATCCCATCTTCCTTTTTCTGCCGCATGAAAAAAAGAAACTGTCAGATATGACTTTCTGTCATATCTGAAATTATGGCAGATACAACTGTTGTTGTTGCTGAACCCAACGTGTTTTGGCGAGTTTTATTTGAAAAGAACAAATCAAACTCGGCAGACACAGGCTCGCTACGACGGCGAAAATTGATGAAGCCCAAACTGGATGTGTCACACGTTGTTTACATGAATCAGTGTTGTTTTTTTTGTTTTTTTAGTATCGACCTTTTTTTTCTCGGGCATCCAGAGAAAGTACAATGTTCTGGGCGAATTTAAAGCGCTGGGCCTCATTTACATATGTGACTCCATGCCTCATGTAATAATTCACCATTACACAAAGCCCCTTGAGCATGAAACCATTTGAGAGAAATGTGGCTCCTCTTGCAGTCTCTCTGCTTCCTTTGAAGACTGCTAACTTCAGTGATTTCTTTTAATCCCCTCTACCCCCGAGCCTAACCCTAAGCCTTCCTATAGCTGCTACTTATGGTACTCTATGCCTAACTTGAAAAAGAGCAGACTACTACAGAAGGAGAGAGAGATGAGGAGGAGAGGAGGAACTAAAGAGGTGTGGTTGACAAGTCTAATTCTATTTCCACATAGGGATGCGTTCCAAATTGATTTACATACAGCTCAATGTCCCTTCAGCTTAGGCTTGGCTGTAGCGGGTGCACTGGAGTGTACAAAGCCAGCAAAGCCAAAGAAAACCAAGGGAGAGACGGAGATGAGGGTGGGAGGAGCGGAGGGAGCGAAACAGAAAAATCCCCAGGAACTGCAGAATTAGAGGAGTGCCTTCCTTCATTCGACTTCTTTGGCTTGGTGAAAGATTACTCATGTACATTTGCGCTCCACATAACTGCAGCTTGAGAAAACAGACATAAAATCAAGGTGCTTTTTCAGTCATAAACTCACTGTATTATCAGTTTGGTTGCAGGCTTCCCAGCATATGTTTAACCTTCATCTGTTTCAAAAAGACATAATGGAGATATGTGAATTATGACACCCTGATAAGCTACAGCAGACAGTGATTAAAATACTGTGTATGTTTACCAATGTATTGCATTGTATTGTAGTGTATTAAGACTAGACTAACCAAAGACCACAACCTTAACTTAAACAACTACTAAATGGTCCTGAGAAATTTATTCCATCATCATCATTCATTTAGAAGTTCCCAGCTGTTAAGTATATTCAAACTTTTTGACAACGTACACAGATGATGTCATTTTTATAATCTCGTTCCGCACCTGTGAACCAAAGCTCATACACTTAAGTATGCATGCTAGGGAAAGTAAATCAAAATAAGGTCATGGAGTCTGCTTTGGAAAATATGTATTGTACATTACACAAGTATTGTGAAAGAAGTGACTAGGATTCTCGCCTGAGGATGTGAATGTCTGTTTCAAATGTCATGGCAGGCTATCCAATAGTTGTTGATATATATCCCCATATGAGTCAACCTCATGGAGGTGCTACAGGAAAAGTCAGTGAATCATCAAAATGATTATGCTCCATCCTGGAATGAACCATGGCAACCTATCCTATACCTGTCAAACCTCTTCAGTCTGGACCAATGTGGAGGATTGTCCAACTGCCTCAGTCCTGCTGCTACTGTGTCTAAAAAGTCACATTAATGAGAGAGCAGACTAAAATCTTCCAATATAAACAGTCCAGTAGGCAGCAGACCAATATCAAACAAGGAGGCTGATCGGCCGAGCCTATTTAAATATTGACTGAGCAAAGCAAAGATAGCTCCTTAATGAGTCAAGATCCCTCTTTGCTCAGCAAAGAGCAGCTCCTTTCGCTTTTAAATCCTTCTGCAGTGAGTTCATGAAGGCACAGATGACGACACTTTCCCCAAAAATAAGATTCTCATTACGGGGAAATGAAAGAAAGAAAACCAGCTTCTGAGACAATAAATAGCCACTTCTGCCTTTTCTGAGATTAAAGACCCAAAAATGGTCATGCAGACACAAAATTAGCGATGACTCAGCCGACGAATGGTCCGGCCCACAACTTCCAAGCAACACTGATGAGTAAGTTATAACTTGTTTCATAGTTGACGTTCGCTTCAGATCCAAATGAAAAACCTGCCTTTTTTTTTTGCCGTTCAATCACCAGGAGGGTACAGTCATTCAAACAACGCTCTCTGTCTGCATCCCTCACCTCGGGCTTCAAAGCTCGACGTGTGATGTGGTGCCCTAGGCGGGTGAAGTCATCACATCAGTAAAACAAACCGCAGAGGGAGAAACAAGGCTCTCTGCACTAGAAAGCAGTTGTGAAAGATGAATTGTGGTACAGTGGTGCAGTTAAGGGGAGGCTGTCTCTCTCGCACACACTCTATGAAATTTGCAAAATCACAAGGAAAAATAACAAATGCATTTTCCTGTTTGAGCTCCATCACTGACCATACGGCTGTTTGACCTGTTACCAATGAAGACTGCAGGACCCGGGAAAGATAATATATGGGTGTTGACAGAAAGTAATAAAAGGAAATGATGCCGAGCGACAGTGAGGTCACATGGTTTTTCTCCTTGGGGGGGTGATGGTCAGTGACTGTTAGAAATAGACAGCATCCATCTCGAAGGAGACGTTTTGATAATGCTGATGTACTGCGGGTACTCATATAAGATCGTAGTGCTTTACAGCACACAGTGAAAGGTGGCTGTATTACTGTGGAAGATACACGCCTGGAGATAAATGTAAGCATCCATAGCGTAGGACTGTGCATCAATTGTCAGACGGTTTTCTAGCATGCGAGAGTCTCAAGAACTCACAGATCACTGGAGTCAATTTCTGTCCTCTGGGTATGTCTTCTCCCTCTGACATATCTTCTTTACATCTCCAAAGGGCTTTATTTCCCTTTATAGCACATCTATGATAACCTTATCTTTTATGCTTCCAGATATTTTTTTTCTTTTTTGCCAGCCATTGCTTTTTACTGGCGCTGCTTTTCACCGCCATAAAGCCTTAAAAAAAAAAAAAAGTCTGATAACAGAATCTGGTAAAAACGTAAGGCTGCGGAACGAGGATTAAATATTCTGTCGTCGTCAAGCCCCAAACCTTTTTAAAAACTTATAATGAAAGCAGACGTCAGGTGGATGTGAAACACTTTGCACCGAAGCTGCAGTATATCAACGGGATTATTCCCCTCGGTTATAAACCGAAGCAATCGCCGCAGCTAACAGCAGCGAGGTACAACACAGCCGTTAAAGAATGAACTGTTTCATAGCTGCTGGCCTCCACGTCCGGAATATTTAACACCATAAAAACGATTCCCACACTAAACATATTTTTTCCTCGTAACTGTACAAAGAGCATGATGTCATATTCCCCCCGCGCCCCTTTAAAGGGAATCGTTTGTCGAAGCAGCGGGAGGGAAAATGCGCTCATCTACAGTACAGTAAGATCGAGGCCATGCACATGAATCCAGGCCAGCGTCTAACTTCTCTCTGGGTACGGCCAGCTGCTGCAACGCAGGCTCAACCTGTCCATCATGTGCACAGTTAGCCGCTGGCGTTCGCATGCTCTCCGCCTATCGCACCGCCGAGGCTGTTTGTTGTAATTAATGCTCCCAGCTCTCAAGGCTACAACATTAGACAGTTGTGAATGTGAAATGTGTAGCTAAAGGAGTGTTTGAATTCTTGATTACTCTCTCAGAGCGCTGCCCAGAATGATCCTGGGCGCCGGATGACGACGGCAGCAGCTTGAAAATGCCTCGAGGCAACATCGCCGCGACTAACAAGCAGTGAACCGTAAACTCTCCGAGCTGTTGGGAAAATGTGAGCTCGATAGCAGGTTGATAGATGACGTGTTTGATTGAATGCAAACAGTTTAAGGAGAACTAGAATTGATTATCTTGATTTCATGTCTTTTCTACATTTAGAAAAAAAAATGCATTTACTTCTATAAGAGTTGAGAGTTGAAATTGCTTTTGTTGAGTCCCTCCCTGAACTCATCTAGTAAATTTATTGCCAACAACTATATTTGGTTGAGAACTGAGAGAAAACAATATTAAACAATTTTTTTATTTACGACATTATTATCTAACTCCCTTATTCTGATTTTTTTCAGTTTGTTGACTCATTTATTTTTTTTATCTCATCATTTTTAATGTAATCAATTGTTTTTTCTTAATGGTATTATGTTATTTATCTTGACATGGGGGAATCATCCGGGTTTAATGTGATTGTCCAGCAGGTGAATAGGTGGGGCAAAGGAAGGATGGCAAAAGAAAAAACGAAGGAAAACGTATATATTCTTGTTTCCAATAAAAACACTGAGAGTTGTTTCTATCTACCTTCATCTATTGATCTACTTCCGACTTAACTCAGCTGCCAGGTTTTCAACCAGAACCAACAGACCTAGTGTTCAAATCATCCTCGTTTTAGCCTCGTTACACTGGCTCCCATATGTTTCAGAACAGATTTTAAGATTTTACTGATTGCTTCTAAGGCCCATCTCACGGCTGTATCTCTGACCTCTTAGCGCTGACACGTACTCGGAGATCCTCTGGCAGAGGTCCGTTCCAGAGGCCCGGCTGAAAGCTGAAGGGGACAGAGCGTTTGCAATCAGGGCCCCTGAGGCTGTGGAGCGATCTGTCCGACGAAATCAGGTCATCTGAGTCAGTGATCTCCTTTAAATCCTTCTTAAAACATACTTTTATCAAGAGAGGCTTTCCTGATTTCACATGAGTTTTAATTTCCTTTGAACAGTCTTTTATTTCCTTTAAAATATTTTTATTCCAATTCTTACCTTTTCCAACTCGGTTTTGCTCTTTCTGACTTATCTGCTTTGGTTTTTATTTTTGCTTTTGTGAAGCACTTTGCAACATGGATTCTGAAAAGATTTTTGGAAACACGCTTTTAATAATTGAAGGATTATCTATAGTTAATGTGGGTCTATGATTACGAGAAGTGATAGCAAGGAAGGATTGTTTTTTAAAATGCTTTTTATCAATGTTTCCTAAAAATGCTGATATTTCTTTGTTGACTAACAGGAAAAACTGTCAAAATCGTAATACACACCACAGATTTTATGTAAGCATAATACTTCAAGAAGTGGAGTGTTAACCTCAGTGTTTTAATTTGGCCCATTTAAAAATGGTGCGACGCTAATAGAAAGTGCATCACATGATAAATCGTCTACAGTTAATCACTACAAACAAAATGCTGAAAACACATCATCACACAGTAAATTGTATCTTTTGAACAATTGGCCCAAAGGTTGATTATCTGCAAGCGTGCCGAACGGAAGACAAGAGGATATTTCACCCCCTTTAATGTTCTCGTGCAAACTGATGCTGATATATGGATAACAAGTGTGTGCAGTCGCATAAAATCTTCATTAAAAGTTTGTGAGGAAAACGTATTCTAAACAACCTCTGGAAATAGTTTTTGCACGCCTGCCCAGTACTGAGATGAGCAGTTTTTTTTTTTTTTGCATTTGCTGCTTCAATATTCCCATCCATAACAAGCTACACACCGGAACTAATGAGTGACTAGGGATCTTCAAGGGAGGTGGCCTATTATTATTCATTGAAAAAGAGTAAACAAATGCATAAATGTTAATGTCAGAGGGTTCCTATCTGTCCAATTAATCTATGGTGGCTCCCCTGGGCAGCCTCATTGTTCAGCCATACTTTTTTGTCTTCAGGGGAAATATGCAATTAAGAGCGGAGCAGAAAAAATACTAAAGATGTTTTTTGTCTTTCATTTTTCTTCCCCTGCCTTTTATATTTGTCTTACTCTATAATTTCTTTCCTGCTGCAAAAAACACGAAATAACTGGCGTGTATCAATATGGATCATCTCTCATCAGAGATGTCATCCACATGTTTGTTCTTCCTAATCCTAAAACTTGATACTCAGTTCATGCAGTTTAAAGCTGACTCCGATAACATGAAGATGTAGAAGGTATGAGTAACATGCTTCTCTGTTGTTGGCTACAAGAACCACACAAAGTCTTCATCTACTCCCACCATCCATCCATCCATCCATCCATCCCTCTATTCCATTATCTATCCATCCATCCATTCATCTATCTATCCATCTATTATCCACCCATCTATTCATCCACCCATCCATCCATCTATTCATCCACCCATCTATCCATCTATTCATCCATCCATTCATTTATCCATCAATCCATCCATCCATCCATCCATCCACCCATCAGTCTGGGTGATGTTGGACTAATGTAATATTGAGGGAAGGTCAAGAGACAATGTGTGAATGTTAAACCTCATTAAAATCTAACTAAATAAGGAGAGTAGCAGTTGGGAAGTCAGTAACTGTTCATAAAACATCAGTTTTAGCCTCACAAACATGTTGAATATTAAACACATTACAAGAGCAATGGACCTGTTCATCCAGCCTTGCCCCATCTTCCTCTTCTGCTGGCATCCATTTATTGTCGGTGCCATTTGATGGACTGTACTTGCCCTTGTACTTGGCATGTGTGGAAATGTTCCTGAATGTTGCTGCATGTGTGAATAGTTATAATCTGCTTGGGATAAAATCATGAGCGGTGGCTGAAAGGTAATCCTAATTATTTACTGAGAACTGTGTTTGACTCCGTAGATAAAAGTATGAACCTGAAAATGAGCATAATACGGCCTCTTTAAACCTCGAGCTGTAAAGAACACTTGTGCCGCATAAGACAACTGCTTTAATATAACACGTCGTCGCTCCGCTGACTGCACACATCCCACACCATCAGCTCTCCAGCCTCGGACCCCATGGAGCGTCCCTTCCCCTCCTCTTAAAAAACGTCTCACGTCATTAAACCCACTCTTTACACTTTCATGGATGCTGCGCTGATTCTCCAATAAGATAATAGCATGCAATCTGTCATTCTCCGCCCCATTACCTCGCAAACATGGTGGAGATGGAAACTTTCACTTGGCACTGACGTATCATTTTAACATAAGGATCAGGGTGAGCAATCTGTCACTGATGCTGATGCGGTGTTACGTGAGTCGTCACGACAGCTGGTTATTGAGTGGGAGATGTCAATTATTGGGCAGGCTACGGGTGGTAAAACAACAAAGTGCTTTTAAGTTAATCAGAGGCCTGATTTCAGGTTTCTAGCTGTGACACACTTGACATTTCTCTGATAGCTACGGCCAGTGTGAGCAGTCTGGAGCATGTCAGTGTCGAAAATACAATACTGCGCTACATTTATCTACCGGCTGACCACAGGATACATGAGTCATAAAGCCAGTGGTCTCTCAGAACGGTTTCTGAAAGGATTACAAAAATGTCACTGATCTTAAGAGTTCAAGCTCAGACAGTAAAGTGCTGCAAAGTCAAAGTCAAATTTATTACAACTTGGATCATTCTTACAAATGATAATAACCTTGGGCCCACCAAACTAATTGCTGATTAATTGCTTAATTGCTAAAAAGGAGTCAGAAGAGGCAAGAAACAGCGGCAGTCTGAAGATCAAATAAAAGTAAGCCAAGAAAAAAAATGAAGATGCAGTGTAAGATAAAAACTAAAAATTCTGATTCAACCTTTGACTGACCTCCTCTACTTGACCTGGTCCCACAGTTTTCCACTGCACTGATGGATTATTACATTTCAGCTGTGCTTACTTTTCAGCTTGACATCCACACAAAGTGGTTTACATGCTTGTTTACAGCAGCCTGCTCGTGTTTTTTTTCCCCCACTGTCAAACTCTGTTGTAGAAATGTCACCGTGTTCCCAGATCTAAGCAATTATCTCAGTGAGTAAAATATTATAATGGATAAAAAAAAAAACGACTTTCACAAGTTTAACCATATGAAACACAATTATAAATATGAAACATAAACTTTCTTGTGGATTTCCTGTTTCTGTTCCAGAAGAACATATTTATCACTTTCAGTATACATTTATCTGCGTCTCTGCAGATTTGTTTTTCCACCAAATCAGTGACAGTATGTGTCACTGTATTTTTGTCAGTAGGAAAACTTCCCACTGGCATCTGTGTTTATACTCACAGCCTGGATTCATTGTGCTGCTGCCCCAGTGTTGTCAGGTTCAACATGGAGCCAGTACAGCAAAAACTTCCCCTCTATCAGTGATGTGACATGATGCACTTCCTCTCTACCTTGTTTTCTGAGGCACATCTGGATTTATTGTGAAAACACGCTTCCTCCATGTGTGTGTGTGTGTGTGTGCGTGTGCTGACGCAAACACTCCTGACCTTTCAAACTGATGAATGCAAACCTTCTGATCACTGATACAGCTGTTTGTCATACTGCGCTGAAACCTACTGTATCTGCTGCTGTGCATGCAGAACGTTACACCTGCATGATGATATGTGTTTATTGTGTTTAGTCGAGACACGTATATGATTTCAGAGAGTCAGACTGTCATCTGTATGGATCTGGAACATACACGATAGCGCCGATCTAAAATGCTGCGGACCAGTGGCTTTAGCTCAGGAGCAATCTCAATAATCCCTATAATCGTATCCTATATCACCTGTATGGGCTGATAGCATGGTGAGCGATATTGCTGGCATTAACCATATCAGATAAACACCAGTGAGAGAGTGAAACAGCTGCTGAGCTGTGTCGTCTCAGGCACAACGGTCCTTATTTCTCATGGGTCCTCTACAAATGACCCGTTCTGTGCCATGCTGTCATATGAAGGAGGATGTGAATCACGCACAAAGCAATTTCTACTTTGAAAAGGATTCCTCATTATAGCATTTATATCAACCTTTTATGGCTTTAAGGAGCTTGTGTGTGAAACACTATTATGACACACTCTACTACAGGTTGATTCCTTGTGCTAGGAACAGTAATCTGATGACAAACTATACACTATTGGCTGTATCTGGTCATAGACATAGACATGCATGGAAGTGTATTATAATGCACAGTCCACACATTATCTGAAGAAATGTATTTATGTACAAGCAAGATGATGTGATCAGTCACGTACCACACTCACCAGGACACATTTCCTGCTGATGCAGATAAATGATGCTCACCATAAATGTGGCTATTATGCACCATCAACATCTGTAGCCCCACTCCACCACATCAAAAACTCCAACGCAGAAAATAGATTTTCTTCTAACCTACACCAAGGCAAGAGTTCAACCCACGGACACCATGCTGAGTATATCAGAGTCTAATTTAGAACAAAGAAAGAGCTGCATCCCTTTTCAAGGAGCTTATGAACAAGGCTGCAAATGCATCATCCCTGCTCTCATTTGGAGGCTCTAGCTCTCTGTTAAGTGCTCAGAAACGAAACAGAAAACCGCTTATGCTCACAGGATCCTAATTGTCCCGCTAGCAGCACCCTTGACAGGTGACCCACTCTATGTGCATTATATGTAAGGTTAAAAGCAGTTAAAATTGGGAGATGTTCGCCCAGATGTTTCCTCGCATGAATAAGAAATTATCGAGACAGAGACACAAAACACGACCTGACCACATTGGCTCGGTTCTGTGACAACGCCCTCGCCATCCTCTCAACTGCTGCAGGCCCCTAAAAATAGGTCTGTAGCAGCGAACAAATAGATGATGCCATATGCTGACTGCTGCATTAGTGCATTAATGTATTTAACTGTTTCGTTGAAAGCAAAATTAGGGCAATAAGTGGAGCAAAATTCTTGGCTTCTGTTATCTGCTGCAATAAAACTATTAGTTTTAAGTATTGTAAGAAACATATTCTAATAAGCAAGTTGATTCTAATAAATAGGTGAATAATGCCATGCAGGCATTTTATTACAGATCAGAAGCATGTGACTTTCTTGATGGCTAAATTGAATTAAGCATCTCAAAAACAACAACAACAACAAGAAAACCTGACTTAACACTGATCTTCTGCAGAGATCGCTGGGGTCTGGAAAATTAATCACACTTTTAGGTAAGATGGATAAAATAGGGAGAGACTTACAGAAAAGAAAACATAGACAAGTCTTTGAGCTTGCTTGGCTCTGATGCTTGGCTCTGATCCCACTGGTCAAAAAACTACCACTCTAATATTTTCCCCGAGCAACCACCTCGCTCTCTTTTTTTCTTATTGTCCTTCAAGGCCGGGCAACTTTCCCCAAGGGCGCTCTGCATTATCCACAAACTCTTTAGCCAACTAATTAAAGATGGCAGGAGGCAAAATGCGATTACTATGTGCTCTGAGCTTAACAAAAACTACAACCACAATGTCATCAGGGGAAAAAGAGGTGAAATTCACAATCAGATCAATACGCAAACAGACAGGCTGTGCAAAAAGCTCACAAGATAACCGTGTCATCTCATCTTTCCACACAAGATGTGTGTTTCAGGATAGTCGTCTCTGCACACATGCACAGTGTTAAAGGGGGGTTGGAGGAGATCCGACTGCCAAAGTGTTTTATTTCTGAACCTGACAAAAAGCCAGCAGCAGGTAAAGGACTTACAGCCACTGCAGTTAACCTGTGTGAAACTCTTGTGCTACGTTGGCAGGGATTGATATTTCAGGTACCAGCTACACAATGAAATATGATCCAGGAAGGACAATTTGAGTGACAGATCAATGACTTTGAAGGCTAATCAGACTTTAAAACACTCACAGCACTTTATAATACTATGAGGAAGGATTTTATAACTCTGGGAAGTAATTACAATGGCAATCATTTTATCACGTCGTGACAATCGCCAGGTCGACAGTGAAAATGTGCCGTTCTTGTAACAATGTATGTATTGCATATATTTGCCAGCTAATTCAGTGCATTGAGCAAATATGTTGCATTGAAGTAACTGTTGTTCCATGTTTACTTTATTTGCTGGTGCCTGCGTTTTTCTTTTTTTTGCCAGAGCAACATAAAGAAATAGCATAAAGGTAAGACTGCAAACAGGATGATTCAGCTAAGGTAACAAAATCCATTTACAAGCATCACTAAAGCTCAATATTTAATCTGTTATATCTCATTTGTTTATTGCATTCAAAAACCAAAGTATGACAACTCTCCATTTAACAGGTGGACTAACTGTTGGCCCTGAGCAGTCGTCCAGCAAATAGAAGAGACTGGGAAGTTATTGGTCGCTCAAATGTTTCCATTGAGGTTTGAAACCACAGAAGTTCATACTTGTATTTAAGGTAACAGTGCATTTCACTTGGTCACCTGCTTCATATCCCCTTTATCCCCTTGAGTCGCTTTAACTTCTGGTGAAACACCAGATGATACATCAGCTAGTGAGGAAGGAAGTCGGTGAAGCAATCTATTATTTACTACTGTTTTGTCATTTTACTATTATTCATTTCCGATGGCAATGGTAGTCGTTAAACAATGAAGACAACAGCTCCCATAATACTTCACAATAGCATCAAACTCTGTCTTTTGTTATTTTATTTTAGATTGAGAGACCCAAAAATTACTGTGCATTTAACTCAAGCAATAAAGCAATTTAAAATGTTGCACTATTACTTTTAATGGATTAGAGGGCTCAGTTTTTCATGCAGTGCTCTTGTCTGTCTGATCACAGCCTAACTAGTATAAAAAACTAGATCAGGTTTTCAGCTACACTGTATCATAACAGGAAATCAGAGAATTGCCATAAACAATGTGGCAAAGTGCAGCGAAACAGCTAATAGAAACCCCTCGCTTGTAGGTGACTGGTGTTTAACCTTGTAATAATGCATGAATTGATTGTGACAGGCAGAACAAAATGCCTTGGCATCCAAAGTAAAGTCACACAGAGACTTGGCACCGAAGTCTAACTACACATGTGTTGGCACCGAACGGCAGCCCCAGGTCCAAGGTTCCCCACCGGTGGCCTTGACAGGGTCTCAGGTTGCATGGTGGCAGAAGAGTGCATGCTCAGTGAAAACATGAGCATGCATGTGGAGAGCGTGGGAGGAATGGGATGGGAAGAGACAGCAAGAGCTCGGGGCGAGGGGGGCAGAAAGACATGTGACAGGAAGAGAGCATCAGGATGACTTGATTGCAGACGTGCGGGAACAGAGGAAGTGGGAGTGATGGAAGAGTTGGTGCGTGAGGCGGCAGAAGTTGAGGAAGTAGACGGCCAGCTTTCACAAATTTCCTAACCTCCTGTGGGTCATTAGGTCGGTAGAGGTTTATTTAGACTTCATTATGACCGACTACTTACACATATATAAGCTCAATTTACATCCCTGATTAGGCCTCAGAGTTGACGTCCAAACAAGCCATCAGCCGCTTCTTTTCCACATATATAGCATCCCCCTATCTCATACTCCTGACAGATCCAATTAAAGGAAACGTGGGATCTCGCTTTGTCTGGCCTGACTCGGTAATAATACACCTCCTCTCCGTGGTGCCACACATCGAGAGAGATCTTGGCATTGTCAGCAGTGTTATTGAAATGGAGTGCATCGTCTCTCTCACAGAAAACACAGCGAGGATGTTGCTATGGGGATTTTTTTTTGTCAAAAGCATAATGATGTTGTTTAGATGTGGCCATGTGTTCCAAAAGGGCTCTTTTCCTCTTTTCTTTCCTGCCGCAGAAGAATGAAAGGAAATGTTCTCACTGGGAAACGCATGGTCTTGTGCAGAGAGCTGGTTAGACTATGAACACACGCAGCTCATTGTGTTTCAAGGAGAGAGAAAAAATTATAATACAGACAGCATACTTAAATAGGATTGACCTAGAATGACAATGCATCTTGTAAAGTTAGGGAAGTACGCTGTCGATAAAAGATTTAAGCAGGGTTAAAACAAACTCAAGTGTTACTAAGTCTGGATGTCAACCTTGGGGATTCGTAAGAGCAGAATCAGATTTGTGCACACGGGACAACAGAAGATTGAACAAATCATCTGTTCACATGGTTTGAGCAAGAGGAATCATGTAACTACATTTCTAGGTAGCTGTGGTGATTCTCATGCTCGTAAGTGGAATAAGATCATCACCTCTTCAATCCGACCTGAAGGTGAAGCTTATCCTGTTATAGCCTTTCTTCTACTTTCAAAATAAAAGCTGGAAACAGTTGGAAATGATGGAAATAAAATTGGCCATTCAAGACCATTTTAATTGGGCATTTGTTTGTTTTTAGTCAACATGTAAGAGTTGAGAAGACAAGACACATTCTTCCTCTTACAAATGAAAACTTATAAGCAATAAAACACACCGTTGCTTAATTCAATACTCTTTTGCTGCATTGGCCTTACTTGGTCTGGTATGCTGGCGGAGACTTTACGACTCTTCTCTTCTTGTTAAACTAAAGGATGTTTTATTGCTTACCCCGATCCTGTAATTGTCACTCGTGGCCGCTGTTCATTAAAAGTTATATAGGTTTTCTTTAAATGTGATAAATCAAACAATAATGGGCACTAGAAGGCCGACATTATAATAGTAAATGTGGAAAACTTAGGTAAGTGGGCCAAGCTATACTTCTTACACACACACACACACACACACACACACACACACACACACACACACACACACACACACACACACACTGAGCACCTTGGTTCCCCCAGACAGTGCTATTGAAGTCTTTAATCAAGACTAATGTGGAATGTCCCATACGACCACCATTAATCATTCGAGGGTGGCCAACTGTGCCATTGATCAATGCTATACATCAAAGCAGCCGCTTCTGGCACAAGTCAGCATGTCTGTCCAGCTCTGTTTGCACTGTGCAGCACGTCAAGCCTTACATATTGTATATGACACGGCCATTCCCATTGCTGTTATGATAAAAAAAGAAACATGACAGAGTAATAGGAAAATATTTCCCCCTCTTTTTAACCATGCTAAGCTACTTATTTTGAATGAACTGGCATGCGGGACAAAGAAGCTAATATGAAATGGCACATAAGACTGTTAGAATTGAAATCAAGCAGAGAGAGAGAGAGAGAGAGAGAGAGTGAGAGAGTCGAAGTCATGTCCCAGTGTGCTGCTCGGGTACAGAGCTGACAAAAACTAGAATCCAAACCAACAAAGAAGTCAAAAGAACATTTACTCCGAAGTGACTTTTTTGGCACAGACATTCAGAAACAGGAACATGTTGAACTCAGGTTTGCAGGGCCCTTCTTTTGACAACTGTGATGTATTTGGTTTTTTCTTTCGTGATTTTGTAAAAGTGATGCAAAATTTGAGAGTCTGAAATACAGAAGCAATCCACTCACTGCTTATAAACTGTTTTTTTTTTTTATTATTCAGACATTCCAGTGACTGGCAAGGACAAAAAAAGATACAGCCTCGACCACCTCTGGCCATTAAATCCAGTCCAAGCGTAGGTGCTCTTGCAATGAACTCAAAATGTAAAAGGTGTACAAAAACAAAAAAACTGACTTTTTAACAAGCACAAACTGGAACTACATTAATTCTTGCTGTACACCACCTATGGAAACACACACACACACAGCGGACCCCACTGATTTCTCTCCTCAGTAGGTCTGTACTTGTCTGGCTGTAGCCAAGTTTTCCTGGGCCGGAGCCAAGCGACTAACAAACAGCAGTTTATTAATTGGATCTGGTAGCGTGTTTATATTGGTGAGGACTGAGATCATTTCACACTGGCCTTGGAACAGGTGTGCTCTGCAGCGGCGCCAAATGAGCAAACTGCACACGCTCAGCAGATTCAAGCAAAAAAAGGATGAGCCTTCACAGAAAACCTGCCATAACTCAGCACAAAGAGGCACCACTTGCTAAGCTCTTTTTTTTGCATTCAGGTCTATTCGCTTCCACGACCCCAACACATAATGGTTGTTCCTTTCCCCTTGATTCTGCAATATTTCACCTCTTAACTTTCAATGTTTTACCACATTTTTCCTAAAGCAGCATTAAAGTGAAATACGTTCCAAACTGTATTACCTCTACGTTCCTCACCAGCTTGTTGCAATGATTATTTACCGTGCTGAAGTATTCAAACATTAGATGCTATTACAGGCCATTACATCAAATAGAAAGGAAAAGCTTATCTTATCTTAAATAGAAAACTGTAGATGGTGTAGGACACAATTTCATACTTTTGGACTAAGGTTAAAAATTTGTGACTTTGAACACTGCTTGGACGTTCAAAATGCCTTTGTGCAGAACAGGTTCAGGTTTAATTAAAATATTCAACATATGTCTTTATGTATATGGAACATCTCATGCTGATGCTCAAGTTCTGTATCCACTCAAATCAATTTTTTATGGATGAAAATCGGTAAAACGTGACGGCAGTGCCCCCGACTGAGCTCTATTAAAAACGCAAACTGATTCCATGCAGCCTTGCAGCATTCCACATGGACAGGCCAGTGACATGGGAAAAAAAGATTGCTATGAGGAATATGAAGATATCCTTACTGACAGCGGGCGATTGAAGCCATGAGAGCTGCTTCAGTAAAAAAAAACAACAACAATAAATTGCATACCTCACCTTTAAAGTGCTAGAAAAAAGCCCTTGAATTTCAGTTTTTTGTTCTTGCAGGAGATGAAGACTGCAGCTTTAAAGCATATCTCAGCAATACTGGACTGGTTGAACTAACTTTAAAGCCAGATACAAAATGTTAGTGTAAATTATTCAGAAAAACATCCACACATCCTTTTACATTTTCCTGCCCTCATCTGTCCTTCTGCTCCAGACTGAACGGTCACAGCCTCGACAAAACAGACCCGAACAGAGGTCAGAGACCACCTGTTCTGATTTGGCTGAACTGGTGAAGCGATATCAGAGGACACATCTGGCCTGACAGGGAACAGGCCGGATGGGAACGGCAGCATGCTCCCGGGCCTCTGGCTGGTGACGGATGACTCACAGCTGATGCCGAGGTCACTCGAGGTCACGTGGCGAATGGGGAACGGACGGGTCAGTCAGGACAGTGTTTTTCTAGGGAGAGTGTAATTTTTAGACGAGGACATTATATTTGTAGGACTTCTTTGTGGCGAATAAGTAGAATTGTGTTAGGGCAGCTTGAGTTATGGGAAAAGGGAAACAAGATGGGGTGAGAGGTGTTCAGCTATTGGCTGTTATACTGTATGTCAGATGTACAATAATTAATATTCCTGGTTTCAGTACAACAGTAGTTGCTTTTTCAATTTCAAACTCTCACTGAGGTTCTGCAGTTTGCAAAGGGGAAGAAAATCTCAGCGGTGCCATTTGTGTTTGTTCTAGAGTTACCAGTGATGAGGTCTGACCAGTCGTGGACCAAGTCCATCACTCCAGTGTCAATAACCGTATCCCAGAGCAGCAGGGTAAAATATTAGGTCTCCATTCGTTCTGAATAAGAAACACTGGCAGAAAACAAGACCTGAGACAGCGACGCCATCATTCTTGTGAGGTTGTAAATTTCCCTGGACGTGCAATGGAGGCCTGTATGCTCTCTTTCTTTTGGCTTTACAGCAATCTTTCCTCTTTATATGAAACAGTTTGTGTGTGTATCTCCATATTTATAAACTCCAAATGATCCCCACCCCTCCTTTCACAGGCCACTGTGTTATTTTCCATAGCCTGGAAGGGAGTGGAGTGATGAGAGGAGAGGGAAAGCAAAGGAGTGAGGACAAGCATGTCCTCAGAGCTCTCTTCTGCCTTATTCTTTATCAGCTTTCATCCCTTGGCCTTTCAGAGAAACTGAACCATAAAAGAGTCCAATCACTAGGGGACATATTATTTTCTCCCTCCTTGAATACACTACAGTATATCATAGCCCAGACCCATACAACTTCTCCTCCTATTGCACATACTGTATAACTCCAGCCAGCCATGGCATCTGTTGGCTGTGATTAACATAATAAATATCAGGTTTCCTCTGTCCCAGTGAGTGCGGAAAGAGAATTCAAACGAATCGGAGGAAAAACTCACTCATTTTTCTCCAGCAGCAGGATCAGCTGTTCACCTTCAGCATGTACCAGCAGCTGGAGTGACGCAGGATAACCCTGAAAGACAAAAAGATGAAGGGTAGTGTTGAGGTGGTGCCCGGATCTCACCCATCCTGCCTTGTTGATCAGCATCTGCGGCTTTGACACACAGGTTGTAGACGAGGCAGGATGTGGCAAGGCACAATAGTGTTAGAGGAACAGGAAGAAAGCATCCACATCCTACACTTCCCAAGTCCGTGCAGGACTCAGAAGTAGGTACAATGGATACACTAGATTCACCAACCAACTCCATACAGTCTCTTTAAAGCTATATTTTTTTCCTGCAATAGCCATTCAAAGTTTTCACATTCAGTGATTACTTTTCTATATAATAGTTTTTACTGTCTTCTAATTGCTTCCCTATTGCTAACAGCCTCACTGTTTCTTGTTCACTCTCTTTACTCTGCATCAATAATAAGTTACTGCTAAAGCAAACTAGAAAATCTACTACCTACTTTCTTTGGCAGAAAAAGTGTAGGAACAACTGTGATGAACTATGACTACGTGAGTTTTCCGGTGCCACTGATTAACAGCTGCAGGGACCCAGGAAACGAGGGAGATTCAGGAGATTTTCGTTCACAATGTCAAATGTCATTTTGAGATTTAATCCTAAATCAGAATCTCAAAATGGCAATTTCCCAACAAGCGGCTCTAAGATGACTTGACGCCTTTCAGAAAATCGCTGTTATCAGAGTGAAGAAATGCCCTTGCAGCACGATAGAAAGTGTATTCATACATTCCTGAGGTCTGGTTGTTGTCAGACCATTCTTACACAATGAACATAAATAAAACAAGATAAAGACAAAGAAAGACATTTCTATAAGTGAGGAACAGGCATAGATTTATGTATCAGCACTTAATATTTCAGACATACTGTGCACTATGACATTTGTTAGATCTGCTGACAGTTGCCTTCAGGCCAGCTGGTCTGCAGCTCCGCCCGAGAGTCTGTGTTTCGGTTTAAGCGTGGATGCGAGTGTGTGTGTGTGTGTGTGTGTGTGTGTGTGTGTGTGTGTGTGTGTGTGTGTGTGTAGACAGGATGTCACTGTAAGTAATGGCTCTGCAATAGTTTACGACTGCTTGATAACCCTGTATTGGCACAAGGAGCAGTTATATAAATCTGTTATTGGGGAGGTCTAAGTCTTAGTGCAATAAGACAATCACAGGCTGCCCTTGCGGTCAGTTTAATTTGGGATGGGTCAGTTTGGAGATAGCCCACTGTAAAACCATTGTGTCTCTTCCGAAATACCTTCTGCTGGCAGGAGCTGACGGTGAAACATCATGAAAACAGGGCGCTTAATTAACTCCATGAAGCTAAACGTTACTTGTTTCTTCATGCCTATGTGATATGTTGGTGATTAGCAATTCATATAATTAACATCGCTGCCCTTCTCCTACAGACTGACATTGAGAGTCAGTCAGATGGTGACTTCCCTGCACCAGGAAAAAATGTTTGAATGCTGAGGGAGTTCTCAACACCTACGTGTTTCCCTCCTCTGGAAAAGTTTCCTTAAGTTGTGGTGGGGGATGCCGAATTTCAAACATTTTCTTTTCCAACTGTGGTGGCTGGGACAGACTGGTTTTCCCTGGCTGAGAACACATAAGTCTACAGAGTCCGGAGAGGGCTGGCTATTTTAATCTATGGCGCATTAAAGGACACAATCTACAAGGTGTTAGGCTGATTGACACTCTTGAATCTTTCTCGCGGTGTCAGGTTTTGCGTACTGCTGACTTGTAAAACTGTTTAAAGGCTGACGAGTTTGAGGGATAATTTCACAGTACGTATCGCCTACGGGGCAACGTCGACTAACAAAAGAGGAGATGTTTAAAACAAAAGGAGTGGGAGCTGGTGAGGAGAGAAACCACAACAGGATAAACAGCTGAGGAAGGGGCTTTCTGCTGAACAGGCAACAGGGGAGGGAATCATATGGTCATGTCAAACAAAAAGCCAGACATCTGTACTTGGCTGAGCTTGTGGAAGCACACTTGGAAGCCAGCTTTTTAGCTACTGCTCCTAAGTGGTCTTGTGAGTATTTACCCCGGCCGTGAGCTGGCTGAGAGGTCGGCGCTCCTTGCCCTTCAGCAGCAGAGGTACGGTGGTCTCATAGCGTTCTGGTTTGGTTCCTTCCCCTCGCTGTTTAGGCTCGCCCGGACTACTTCCTGTAATAAAAAAAAGATCATCAGGACAGATTTAACATTTGGATGAATACATTTAACATCACACTACAAACGTCACAGATGCCGACACAGTAGATTTTTTAAAACTGGCATCCAGATAACGGGGTCAGCGATATAGGTCAAAGCTGCTCTGTAATATCTTCAATAATTCAAACAAACCAAAAATGCTTTAGACAGAAAAAAAAAAACCCTGCAACAAAAGCCTGAGAGGAGATGCGCTGTCCCCCAAAGGGCCTCTGCAATAGGACCACAGCCACAGACAGAGCATCAATAATAGATGCTCCCACACAGTTTATGAGGAACTCAGCCATTTACGATATCTCCAGACAGGAATGGAGTTAGGAAAAAAAAACAACTGGCAGGATGAAATTGTCCTTTTCCGCTTCTTATTTTTGTTTCTGTCTCCTCCTCTTTCACTTCATATAGTAGGTCACAAACTGCTGCCTTTCTTTGTTTCCTCCTCGCTTTAACTCTTACGGAAGTGAGATTAGCAAAGTTAGAAGCCAATTATGCTGATGAGCCCTTAAAAGATTGCTCATCGGGGAGGCAAACAGAATGGGATGTATATATAGCATAGGATGGAATATAATAAACCGGATCAGTGGCTTCAAGCAAGAATGTGGGAATCACAGCCGCAATTCCCTCGGCTCCCTGAGCGTCTCTCTCAGCTTTCCTCCCTTTTTCTCCCACAGACAACTGAGGCTGTCCCTAATGCTCCCACGGCCTCACTGAGCATGTCTGCGGTGTAGCAGGCCCAGCAGGCTTCCTGTGAAGCCCAATAAACGTTACAAACCCAGAGAGGAGCTACTGAGACGAAGCAGAGAGGTTGTTTGAGGTTTCACACTCCTGCCATCACCAAAGGAAGACCAAGAGAGCGTGCTGCCTCTCTATTTACTGTATGTCTAAGGTCTGGGCCTGTTCCCTAATCCCTTGAGATATGCATGTAAAGCATGTGTTTGTCTGCATGTGGATGTGGAGCACCATGCAGGGTACAACAAGAGTTCAGTAGAACAGTGAGCACAGATACTACAGTCTGACGTACTTTGTTTACCCCAGCTGGAGATGTCTTCTTTTCCAAGCGTTCTGTCTCTGTTAAAAGTCTGACGCGTCTTTTCTTTGAAGGTGAAATTCAGCCACAGACTCGTGCGCCACCACAACTGCATTTTCTTACGACTTCAAACAGCCTCCGACGGCGGGCGCCCCGCGTGCTCTCACTGTGGCCCAGACTCTCATTTATCCACAGCGCATAAGGAGCCAACGAGGGCATAAAAAGGGACCTCCTATATTTAATGGGGTATTTGAACACGTGCCGATGGTAGTTTGTTGGTTTTAGCGGGTGCATGAAAACCACGTTAGACAGACGGAACAGCACGACGGAGACCACAGGCTGCGGCGAGAGTGCCATTAAAAGGGAGCTATAAAAGGAAAGTCAAGCAGACGTCTTGTTAATAAAAGATTTCAACACTTCCCCTGGTGTCCCTCACAAATTAATTTACATCTCAGATTCTCAATGATTGTTTTGTTTAAATACAAATGCCAAGAGGAAACTAAAGCAGAGTTAAGCTCAAAAGAAAGTGGATTGTACAACATGTCATCAGACCACATCTGAGGGCATATTTATAGCTGTTCTGAATGGTCACATGCAAAAGTAGGACAAAAAAGCCTGCCGTCGTAGAAACTTTTGAAGAACCTTTTTTCAAAGTCTTTCATGGTGTTGCACTTGTTTGTTCACTCAGAAAGCCATGGAAGTAGTTGTCTGAGGAATCAAAAGAAGAGCTCGAGAGAGAAGTTCAATTTCTACCTTCTTTCTCACCTCTCACACTTACAGCATGAAGTGGACACGCTTGTTAGATTGCTGGTTTCCGAACATTACAAAAAATCTTGTAGCCCCCCCCCTCAAATTCCGAGGTTTCACACACTGTTCAGCAGTCGGACAAGCACTTCGTTTGAAGCATACTGACCCTTTTAATGTGTGAATTAATGTGCATGCATGTGTGTGCCAGAGAGTCGAATCCTGTGTGTGAGTTTGTCAAGGTTTTTGTGCGCAGCAGGCCTCAGCACAAGCTGGACGAAGATTAAAGTTTATATTGCAACATCCGTCACCGCTCCCCCAAAAAAGAAGCATTCCCTTCAAACAGCAAAGAAATGTGACATTCACGATCATTCTCATGGGCTTTATCCTCTTTGGGAACCTTTGAAATTCAAACTAAAACTGGGTTAATCCCATATGTTTTCTGGAGAGCATCTTGATTGCTAAGCCAACCACAGTTGTATCCCCATATTGGACACAAGGGAAAATCAGTTGTGGGTCACACATCTAAAAAAACACAAGTCTGTTTGGCAGCCAAAAACATCTCCCCCCCCCCACTCTTTAATAGCCTCAAAAAACAGATCTCTTTTAAAGCCAACTCCATTTTGATGATTTAACAAGGATTTGTGCCGTTTTAACGTTCCACCCCGAGCATGAGCCTATTACTAATTAACTGGTAGGTAATGTGAATTCAAACAGGGGCTGATGTCCACTTTACTCAGCAGGGAAGTGACACAGGCAACAATATAAACAAACAAAATGAGCTGTAATTACTTCAGTCAAACTGAGGGCGCAGCTGGATTCAGGACAAAAATCTAACTCATGACGTCGACTTAGTATGTTACCTGCTGCATCAGAGACATTTCCTGATGACTCTCACATTTATCCAACGCCTAGTTATTCATGCTTTTTGAGGAGAATGTTATATATATTGTGGGGATGATTAAAGCGAGTCAACTAGATATGCATTTATAATATGCTGAAAAATGCAAATGTGCGGCTTTGTCTGCATTTTATTTTGCCTATAGTGGAATGAGAACGTGCTGCTTTACATTCACAGCTAATACTGCGTCTGCTCAATCAGCAATGTTAACGCAGAGTCCCTCTGAGATGAACAAGAGAATAAACAATGTGAGGAAGGTCAGAGCAGAAGGATGAAGGACATGTGGTAATGTATAGGCAAGGTGTTGAGGGAGTACAAGAAAAAGCTAATGTCACAGTGGGACTTAAAAGACATCCTATAATCTGATTAACCTAAAATAGTATTTGCATACAAACTAAGTATATTATAGTGTGTATATCAAGGAAAAGAAAATTATTACACTCTGCAGGTTTTGATTTTCTAGCAGGGGAATAAAACCATTGCTTTTTAATTGAGCTCAATTGTTCACTCTTGACCTTGGAAGCTCCAGAACATCTACTAAAATGGACCTGGTGGTGAGATTATTTTGGCAACATTACTTTCAGTTTCAGATAAAATAATTACGTGAACTTGGGCTGATAAATGATAAATAAATCAATCAAAGTATTACTACCTTGATTAATCGATTAATTGTTTGACCTAAAAATCAATAAAAGAAAAAAAGTGAGAAATGTCCAACACAAACTGTATTTAGAGCTGAGAGACATAGGAGACTATAGGACAAGTGTTAAAGGCTGTTTAGCAGCTTCGATTCCTAAATTGTGAAATACTTTTATTTAAAATTGGCAAAATCTGATCTTTTATGTTGCAAACTGCCTCCATCTCAGCTGCTCTTAACCACACAGGCTTTCGAGTGAAGTCAAATAAGAAAGTGAGGAAGCGAAAACGTGGCCCCCGGAGACGTGACTTTCAGTTATTTCTCAACACAGAGTACAGGCCGTTAATAACAGCGGATCAGAGGATAAGAACTCTGATTATGGATTTGATAATGGCAAAGATTTAATGTTCAATATACACACAGCAGCTGCAAAAACCAGCCCTGCAAGTCTCCAATCGAACCCTGTAATGCGTCTGTGAATGCCCTCAAAAGGAGAATCTCAGTGACTCACTGGAGTCTCCTTAAGCGAAGAAAAGCAAGGTGACTGTTTCATGATTATATACAAGGACAAGTGTCTTTAAAAAAAAAAAAAAAGGTCTGGTGCCAAAACACTGACAAGCAACACACAGAAGGAGTGAGTTCAGCTGTTACAATTGGATTCGATGGAAATCTGGCTCCAGCCTTCTAATCTTCTGGGAGTGCCTACTCTATCGATCATACATATTGATCATAAAATGGCAACGCATCGATCCAAGCTTAAACAAGTGCACGGACATCAGATAGGTGTTATTATCAGTGATGACAGGTTTCTTCTTTTATCCTCTTTCGTTTATTGAAATGTTCACAAATGCATGAAATAAAATATAGGAGCTCCTCCAAACACAACATTTTCTACTTTTGTCAAACTCACAATGAAATGTCTGCGAGAGAGAGAGAGAGGTGTTGATTCAACTATCAAAGATTCAAAACAACAACAACAAAAAAGAACATTGCATTGCATCAACACCCTTGTGTATTTCAATTTTACACTCATAAGTAGTAAAGGGATTTTTTGACATTTTGACATTTATAATATGCTGCTTGTCTTTGTTATGTGTAATAGTAAATAAAGGCTTTGGACTGTTGGAAAGAACAAAGAAAATATGCTGCAGCAATTTAGTAGGCTTAGTAAGCGGGTCGTCTACTGATAACAGGGTAGCTGGTTCGATTCCCAGCTCCTCCTGTCCACATGTCAAAGTGTCCTTGGGCAAGACAAAGAACCCCAAAATGCTCATGATGGTCAGGCCAGCCCCTTTAAAGGTAGCTCGCTGCCACTGGTGTGTGAGTACAAGTGGGTGAGTGAGAAGCAAATTGTAAAGCACTTTGGATTAAAGTGCTATAAAAATGTCGCCATTTAAATAAGTGTTTTTTTTCCCCCCCAAAATGTCAAACTATTCCTTTAAGTAAATTCAAGCTGTGACATTTGTTTGATTGCATGTGTAACAAAAAAGACATTTTGAGATATATATATATATATATATATATATATATATATATATATATATATA